>CM023958.1:17815458-17844875 GCA_013407115.1 Glycine latifolia | reverse complement strand
TTGATAAAGGGAGATTTTGTAATTACTTGTAAGACTAAAAATTGCAACAGTGGAACTCCATTCTAGTGTTAAGTGGAAGAAAACTGGATGTAGCCTCATAGTGTTTGAAGTGAACCAGTATAAATCCCTTGTGTCTTGTGTTTAAATTTGTTCTTGCTTATTCCCTATACATATTGAAAATGTCTTGCTTTGCTTATCAATTTAATCTTGAGCTATTGCATACCTTAGGCTGAGCATTTGATTGAATAAGGATTCTTGGTTTCAAAAGTGATAAAGATCCTAAGGGAAACTCTGATTTTGTTAAAGGAAATTTTTAATTTACCAAGCCTAACCAATTCACCCCCCCCCCCTCTTGGTTAAGTGTGAAGTGTTCCTATATTTTACAATTGTTGTTGTGCATGTTGTTGTTGTTGTGGACTAGGACCATACCTCAAATTCAGGTGATCTCTCCAACCAGGATTATAAGTATTGGAGTAAGGATTATATTGTTGTTGAGGTCTGAATGGCTGTCCAGGTTGTATGGTAGAAACTTCAACAGTCTGTTCTGTTTCTTGAAGAGTAGGACATGATTCTATTGGATGATCAGGTGCATAACAGATACCACACAGCCTTGGTTTATTGGCTGTCATCACATTCTGTTATTTACCAATGGCAAGTTGTTTCAGAAGGGATGTTAATTCTGCCAGTTTATTCTCCAACCTCTGGTTATCAGCCACCATAGAAACAGAAACTTCATTTCCAATAGCCTTGGATGTTGCAGCACCTCTAGTACCAAATTGCTAATAATTGACTACCATGTTAGAAATCAATTGTCTTGCAGCAAGAGGAGTCTTGTACACCAAAGCGCCTCCACTGGTTGCATCTATTATACTCCTGTCCATCAACTTCAAGCCTTCATAAAAATATTAGATCAATAATTGCTCACTGATTTGATGGTGAGGACAGGTAGCACACAACTTATTGAATCTCTCCTAGTACTCATATAATGTCTCTTCAGCTAGCTGTCTTATACCACAAATTTCTTTCCGGATGGATGTTGTTCTGGATGTAGGGAAGAATTTCTCCAAAAATCTTCTCTTCATATTTGTCCAAGTGTTGATAGGATCTGGTTGAAGGTACAACCAGTCCTTGGCCATACCACCCAAAGAGAATGAAAATGACTTCATCTTGACATAATCCTCATGAATGTCATGTGGTCGCATGGTGGAACACACTACATGAAACTCCTTAAGATGCTTGTGTGGATCTTCACCTGCAAGACCATGAAACTTTGGAAGGAAATGGATTAGTCCAGATTTTAGCTCAAAACTAACCTTAGTCTCAGAATATTGAATATACCAAGGTTGATAAAGAACATCGGGTGTAGCCAATTCCTTAAGAGTTAGGTTGTTATCATCCATTGTATCAACAAAAATTTCAGAATCAAGATGTTCAGAACTAGAAATAGACTCAAAAATAGAAAACTCAGAAGACACATTACTATCTAGAACTACACTATCAATTTTATCTAGATTACTATTATTTCTGCTCAATCTGTGAAATATCCTATCTATCTTAGGATCATATGAATGCAAGTCACTTGATTGGGACCGAGTCAGACACAGTTCAACTCATCAGAGACAGAAATCACAAATATAACTGAAGTAACAGACAACTACTCTATCAGAACACTATTCATAATATTTGCTAAATCTATATTAAAAATGAAAAACTGTCCCAATTTTTCATCTACTTTCTCTCTCTTCCTTTTTATCACTTCACCTATCAAATTCATTACATTTTCTCTTATCTTTTCCCTTTTCTTACTATCTTTATTTTCACAACAATCCACCCCATTTTCTCAATACCAACATGCTCTGATGCATGAGGAATCTCACTAGGAGGAGGAAGTCCCTGATTGAAGTTGTCATTTGCACTTGTTAAGTGCCTACCACCAGATTCTGTACTACTAGCAGCTGCTAATTGCATGCTCTTCAGTAAATAACTAAAAATTATTTTTTTAAGTTTTGAATATTTTTTTTATCTATATCTATTATCTAGAAACAAATTTTTGAATTTTTGGTTTTTTTATCTATATCTATCTATCTTCTATCTAATTTCTAGAAACAAATTTTTAATTTTTTAATTTTTAATTTTTTATCTATATTTATCTATATCTATCTATTTTCTATCTAATTTCTAGAAACAAATTTTTGAAAATTTATTTTTATCTATATTTATCTATATCTATTTATTTTCTATCTATTGTCTAGAAACAAATTTTTGAAATTTTGAAATTATTTTATTATCTTTATTTACCTTCTATCTATTGTCTAGAAACAAATTTTTGAATCATTTTTTTTAGACTGGTGGAATTATACTATATTAATACAATGGTACCTATACTATTATCTAATTATGAGTGGATTAAAGTTGGCACACAATGAACCGTGTCCCCGGCAACGACGTCAATTTTGATAACGACTATCGAATCTCTACAAAACAATTAAACTATGCTAATTCTGTAGCACAGGATTAACCTAGGTCGACTCAAAGACACGATCCATTTGGTTTCAACTTCAATTCACTAATAAACAATAGGGAAATTTTAATTGAACAGTTTGTAGGCAATGAATAAAAATTGCAGGAACATAAACAAGAATTGAAGAAAAATGCATAAACTAATATAATTGATAAAAGGTGTTGTAAAATAAATTCAAGAATATCAATCCAATTCACCAAACCAAGCAATACAAATTATCATAGTTCTCATATAATGATCTTATTATGAAGTTTCATTCAATATCATTAGAAGCAATTCAATCGAATTAACTCCTAAATCAATTGAAATCACAAATCGGATTGAAATATCACCCAAACAATCTATAATTAAAATTCAAAATTAAGAAATAAATCTATAACCTAATTCATTTTCAATCCTAAACATATTCATAATCATGAAAATTGAAAAGAGGATTGAAGAAGATGAACATTCACATAGAAATTAAAATACCAAACGAGAACTCAAATTCTCCTTGCTTGGACTGGATCCTTGGATTAATTGATTGTTTAGCCTTCCATGATCATCATCAATGAAAGAGCCAAAAAATTTATATAAGAAAAATAGAAGAATAGAGATGAAAGGAAGAAGAAAAATAAAGAATAGTTGAGAGAAAAAGAAAGAGAACTTTTTAATTCTGAAAAATTCTATAAAAAACTACAAATTATGTTTTTGCTCAAATGAAGTGTGCCAATCCACTAACTAATTGCACTAATTTATAGTTACTGAGTCAGTAGGAAAGGATGGACCATGATTAGGCCCATCTAATCTAACTAATTACTAATTACACAAATTCGCTGCCCGAAACTTAAGTACAGAGGTTCTGACTTCCAAGCCTAAAATGACCCTCAAAATGATAGAATTGGCCTCGGTTTATCTCTGACAAAATTGTAGATCTTTTCCTATTTTTCCAAGGACTACTCATATGCGCCATTTGGATTTCTGTAGACCTCTCTAGGTCCTGCACAAGGAAGATAAGTCAAGTGAGCATAAAATCCAAAAATAAGCAACAATTAGCAATCAAGCCCACTTGTTTGCCTAAGACAAAAACTGAGTTAGAATGAGAAAATAAAAGTCCAAGAGAATTCAAATAAGTTAAGAAGAATAGAAAAATATTAAACTAAAAACACTCAATCTGGAGCTCATTTTCCTGTCAGTTCTGAATGATATGTTTAATCCTAACAATCCTTTTCTTCAGTTTCCTCATGTTCACCCTGATCCACCCATGGAACCCATCAACATATCCTCTAGCAACCATAACATGTATCATTCTTTTGTACCAGTTCATGGAGGTAACATGAATCTGAATAACGAATCTGATGCTGAGGAAAGTGTTGCGGATAATTTTTGAGCTTAACAAGTGGTACCTTGTGATAAGTGCCCTAATTCAGTTAATATCATGTTTTAAATAAAGGCACTTATCCTTTGATTTCATAAGCTTTTATCATAAATTTACCCCAAACCTAGTTAAATAGCTCTTATTGCTTGTATACATGTCATTCGTCATATTTCGGAAGATTAATCCAACATGTTCTGTATTTTGATAGATTCCGAGGATTTCCGGGGCATCTGAAAACAAAAAGCAAGCAAATAGGGATCATAAAGCAAACCTGGGAGGTGCATCAAGCAAAATAGGCCCAAGGCCCAAAAAGAATTCTCCAGAAGGTGCATTTAACTCGACCAGGCGAGTGAAATAGGCATAATATGCTCGCCTGGGCGAGTGGACTTCAGCAAGTGGGCCAAGTGGATCAACAAGTTGGGCCTTAACTCGCCTGGGCGACTGGAACACACATAAAATGGTCGCTTGGGCGACCAAACTCGACCAAGCCAGCCTCTATAAATACCCAAGCACCCCCAAGGCCAAAACACATTCCTTCACTTCCATTCTTCCTCCTCCTTGCTTCTTCTAAGCTTTTTCTTTAGTTTTTTGTAGTAAATAGTAGTATAGGTAGTTAGTTAGGAAAGTGAGAGAAGTGAGATTTAGTGTGGAGACTCTGCCGGAAAGAAGCGGTGATGGGGCCCTTCATCAATTCTTCTCTTAAGGAGGTTCTTTCCATGCTTGGTTAGTTTCTCTTATGGATTGGATGTAATCTTCTATCCCTATGTTTCTCTTTTAATATTTATTTATGCATTAATCTCTTCTATTCCTTCTTGGTAATTTTATTCTATGTTTAATGCTTGATTCTACTTGATCACTAGTTTCATGAAATTAGATTCTAAGTTTAACTGGAAAGTACTCTTAGGATTTGAACTGAATAATTTTACTCATTACGTTACGATCGCTAGGAATAGGGCGTACCGTTTTGATTGCATAAAAGCACGCGATTATAATTCTTAATGCTGGGGTATTTACTTTGTATGCGAAGGATCGATATTCGGTAAATATCCTTAAAACTCGATTACGAGGGTCGATTCGTGGTTAACATAGTGTGCATCAATAAGGATAGATAATGATTATTGCATGGTAATATTAATTGGATATAAAAGGATATGAATGAGGAAATCCAAATCCTACGCTTTTCTTCAATTAATTAGAATCATTTTATTATCTTCCGTAATCTTTCTTTATTTCCGTAAAACCATAAAAACTTCGACCAAACTCGTTGTACATAACTATTAAACTGTTAAATTCTCTTTGGATTGACTGAGTAGCACAAGTCCCTGTGGAGACGAACTTTTATAAATTTTGTAACTTACAATGACAATTGGTACGCTTGCCAAAAGTCTAACAAGTTTCTGGCGCCGTTGCCGGGGACTTGAGTTGCTCGCTCAGTCCTTTCAAATTTAATTTTTCAGTTGAAATAGGACTTTTTCTTTACTTTTGTTATTTTAATTTTGTATAAATTCTCTTGTGTTTTATTTTGTTTTATTTTCCCTAACCTCGGTACTTACGAATTATTGCAAGTTTGTCCTTTTTCCTTTTTCAGGTAAATTTCTTCCAGATACATCATTATTAAATTTAGTATTTACCAAGACCATAAAGGAAAAGAAACAAACAGTTAAAAAGCTACCGAGTAAATCTTCTTCTATTTTGATTCTCCTTCACCAGTAAAGCTAATGGACTCCTGATCTGAATCAAGTCCTGTTTGCCCCGATCTTCCTTGCAATGGAATCAATTCTTCAATTGAAAGAAAAACAGAGTAGGAAATGCTCTGTTTTCAAGAAAGCTTTTTAGGTTTGTGTTTAAGAAATGGATCAGTGGAAAAGGATTAGGAACGGATTTGGATTGACACCATGGAATAGGAATTCCAATAAGTCTTGCAAGAATCACCACAATAGCTCAGAAGCTATTGATAAGAAACAAGAAGTTCTAAACTAAGAACAAGGGAGAAAACTCTCAACCTAACACACAAAGTGCATTTAATTTCATTCCATCAAAAAGTCCTTACAATCTATTCAACTGTAGCTTATATAGGACAGGAAAATATAAGCTAATGAAATGTAAATGCGTCCTAAATGAAATACAAATGTAGCTTCCAAGGAAAGCTATCCAAACAAAATGTTTTTAAACTGAAAATGGCGCCTCTGCAGCAGAAACTGAATTAATCGATTATTTCGAAAGGTAATCGACTATTTTGAAGTAAGTAATCGATTACTAACTCATGGAAATCGATTACATTGTTCATATCAGCCTGGAAACTGACTCAAGAACAAGGTAATCGATTATTCTCCCAAATAATCGATTATCACAGGAGCTCCCAAACCCAGGTAATCGATTACTTGATTTAGTAATCGATTATTTTGCTCATATTCATCCTGGAAACTGATATATGGCCAAAATAATCGATTAATCCGACATGTAATCGATTAAAACAGAGCTAATTGCCTTTTTCAGACTGATGTAATCGATTACAGGATGCTTGTAATCGATTACAGGCATCAAAAGATGCTTTTAATCTGTTACGGGATGCTTTTAATCTATTACAACAGACAACACTCCTTTTGTGGTTTCACTACTTTTGTGGGCTTCTTCTTGCTTTTCCAAGAGATATAAGTTGGATTGGATATGATCTTGAAGTGTTTTAGCCCTAGCCCTTGTCATTGGCCCTTTAATCACCAAAGGAAGTTCTTCCATGTGTAGTTCCAAGCCTTTCTCCTCTTGACTTGGTTTGAGGATTGCATCAAAAGCCACCTGTAATTTATATTATGGCTGATAAAGGAGGGGGAGAAGAAAATAGACCACCACAGAGGACTCTTGGTGATTATGCGTATCAACAAAGACCAAAGCATTACAACAACATAGTCATTCCTCTTCTCAATAAGAAGGTTGTGGAATTGAAGCCCGCATTGCTTAGTCTTATTGGATCACACCCATTCACTAGACTAGATCATGAAGATCCATACACTCATTTGTCTACCTTCATGGAGCTATGCAGTACCATGGGAGCTTCTGATGAAGAGACTGAAACTGTCTACCTCAGAGCTTTTCCATTTTCCTTGACAGGTAAGGCAAAGACTTGGCTTCAATCCCAACCAAACAAAAGTCTTAGCACTTGGGAAGAAGTGGAGGAGAAATTCATTGTCAGATTCTTTCCACCCTCTAAATTCATAAGCACCAAATCAGCCATTGCTACTTTTTCCCAAGGGTTTAATGAATCTCTTTGTGAAACATGGGAGAGATTTAAATCACTACTTTGGAGGTGCCCAAATCACAACTTTGATGATGCTACACAACTACATATTTTCTACAGTGGTTTGAGACCTCAAACAAAGATGATTTTTGATGCCTCAGTTGGAGGTACAATGATGTCAAAGAGCCCGGAGGAAGCAATTATAATCATTGACTCCATAGCAGCCAGTGATTACCAGTCTCATCATGATAGATCTCCAATTCAAAGAAAAGGTATAATTGAGCTGAATACTCAGAATGCAATTCTAGCTCAGAATAAACTCTTGACTCAACAATTAGAGGCCTTAACAAAACAGATAGGCCAACTTCCTCAACAAATTCAACAAGCACCTCATGGTTGCCAACAAGAAGAGGAGGCTTATTATATGCAAAATCAGACCAGACCTCAACAAAACTTCCAAGGAAATTACCAAGGCTACAGAGATGATCCAAGTTCTTATGGCTGGAAGCAACAAAATAAAAATGCATATTATGGTCCCACTAACTTTCCTTTTGTAGGTCCTTCTAACAACTCTTATGCAGGTTCTTCAAATATGGTTCCACCACAACAACAAGAAGAAGCTCAGCCTGATAGAATATCAAAAATGGAAGATACTCTAACTCAGTTTATGCAGATGACCATTTCAAATCAAAAGAACACTGAGGCTTCCATCAAAAATCTTGAAGTTCAGGTTGGACAGCTTGCAAAACAAATATCTGAGCATAGCAGTGGACCTTTTTCAGCAAACATACATTAAAATCCAAAAGAACCAAGGGAGTGTTTTAGAGTGGATGTCTTAAATGGAGGAATTTCTGACTCCAAGAAGTTAGTTCAAGGAAAAGATCATTCAGAGAAAATATCAACTGAAGCATTAGAGGAGATGAGTGAATCTAAAGAAGAAGATAGTTTAGATCATCTCCAACAACCAGATGCTTTCAAGGAAATTCCTTACCAGCAATCATTCTTTGAGGAATTGTCAGAGGAAAAGAAAAATCAAGAATCAATAAAGGAGGTAAACGCAGTAACTCAAAATTTTAATTATGTTTTTCTTGTAGGTGATTCAAAGACACCAGTTACCAATGATTTAAGTCTTTCTGAAAAAGAAAAGAAACTGGTGAAAATTATGAAGGAAAACATAGAAGCCAAAGGCTCATCATTATTGTCCAATTGTTGGGAGTCAAAGCCATAACAAAGGCATCCAACTAATACGACGTTAAAGAAGCGCTCCTGGGAGGCAACCCAGTGTTTTTAAATCTTGTCTTTAAATTGTGTTATTTTAATTTATATGTCTTTACATTTTATATCTGAACTTTACTTTTTGAATTTTATGTCTTTTTGGAAAGTATCATCTGTTTTGCTAGAACTGGAATATAGGTCCATTGGTTAGGGGGAGTAGCAAAGCAGGTGAAGAAGAAGAACGTGGCAGATCCTGTTGATTATCTGAATGGAGGTCATCGAACTCCTCAGCCACGATCTTCAAAAATCAGTGACATTGTTTTTAAATTTCTTTACTGCTTCGTAGTTTAAATTTAGTACTTTGTTTATTTAGTTACTATGTTTGCTTGAATAGTTGTGTACATTTATAATTCTTTTTGGTATTGCACACAGAGGTTCCTGTCTTTTTGAAAATACACATTTTGATTACTTTTTGTTTTGTTAACATAGTTGTATAAATCTTTTTGGGGCTTAACTGATATAACATGTTTTGAAAAGAATCAACAGATATAAATGTTTTGAAACTTATTTTTTATATCAGATACCACAAAATAATTTTTTGGAAACTTTGAGAATGAAAAACAAATGAATGTGTTTTCAAAATACCAAATGAAGGCAAGACTCTTTACATGAAATTAATAAAGAATATCTTTCGAAACATTGATTTGATTTAAACATGAAAACAAACCTTAAGCTTCAGTGAGTGTGTGCAACCACATAAATTACATTGAGTGTCCTCACTGATATGATTTATAGTAATTTTGCATTAATTTCTAATTGTCAAAACATATGATGCAAGGATATGATTTAGGCCTTCTTTCTTTTTGAACATCTTTTTAAGCCACTGGCCAAAAAGCTATCCCAACATAAATATAATGATTTACCATTTGCAAACTCTTTTGAGCCAAACACTTGATATTTTGTTGGAACCCTAAAACTAGGATAAGAATTCCTTACCTTACCTTAGGTTAGGAGAGCAAAAAGGGAAATATTTTGTTGATGGAAACTTTTTGGGTAGTTTATGCGATGAAAAAGACTTTTAAATGTGACTATATGATATTCATGTGATAAGCAAAAGAAAAGAAAGAAAGAAAGAAAGAAAGAAAAAGAAAAAGGAAACAAATTCCTTGTGTTTTAAAAGAATTGTACAAAGTATTTGGGTAAAAAGATTGATAGATATCTTGGAAGAATAGGAAGTGATAAGCTAATCGTTTTATCTTTACTTGCTCTCCTAGTCTCAAGGTAACTTTGAATATCCAGAAAAACCAAGATTTCTTTCAAAGCCAAGCCTAACCCTAAAAGCCCTAATGATCCATGATAAGTATGTACTTTGATTTGATGGGAAATGAATTGCAAAATTAATCTATAAGGTATCAGTGTTGGAATTGAGAATAAACACTCACCTGTGAGAATTAAACACCTTCGAGAGGTTTTCCTCTGTTTGAATCAAGCACATGTTTCCTCTGATGTTCTTTAGAAATGAAATGTGAATTGATCTTAATCTCATTTTGGTTTTGAAAATTTCATCTTTTGTTTCAAATTCTCAAGGTTAATTATTTGAAAATATGTTCTGATCACTCTGAAAAGTTGATTCTTTACAAATCATATTCATCCTCTATGTTCCTATTAATTATAGTGTTAGTTACTTTGCTTGAGGACAAGCAAGATTCTAGGTTAGGGGGTGTGATAAGTGCCCAAATTCAGTTAAAATCATGTTTTAAATAAAGGCACTTATCCTTTGATTTCAAAAGCTTTTATCATAAATTTACCCTAAACTTAGTTAAATAGCTCCTATTCCTTGTATACATATCATTCGTCATATTTCGGAAGATTAATCCAACATGTTTTGTATTTTGATAGATTCCGAGGATTTCCGGGGCATCTGAAAACAAAAAGCAAGCAAATAGGGATCATAAAGCAAACCTGGGAGGTGCATCAAGCAAAATAGGCCCAAGGCCCAAAAAGAATTCTCCAGAAGGTGCATTTAACTAGCCCAGGCGAGTGAAATAGGCATAATATGCTTGCTTGGGCGAGTGGACTTCAGCAAGTGGGCCAAGTGGATCAACAAGTTGGGCCTTAACTCGCCTGGGCGACTGGAACACACATAAAATGGTCGCTTGGGCGACCAAACTCGACCAGGCCAGCCTCTATAAATACCCAAGCACCCCAAGGCCAAAACACATTCCTTCACTTCCATTCTTCCTCCTCCTTGCTTCTTCTAAGCTTTTTCTTTAGTTTTTTTGTAGTAAATAGTAGTATAGGTAGTTAGTTAGGAAAGTGAGAGAAGTGAGATTTAGTGTGGAGACTCTGCCGGAAAGAAGCGGTGATGGGGCCCTTCATCAATTCTTCTCTTAAGGAGGTTCTCTCCATGCTTGGTTAGTTTCTCTTAAGGATTGGATGTAATCTTCTATCCCTATGTTTCTCTTTTAATATTTATTTATGCATTAATCTCTTCTATTCCTTCTTGGTAATTTTATTCTATGTTTAATGCTTGATTCTACTTGATCACTAGTTTCATGAAATTAGATTCTAAGTTTAACTGGAAAGTAATCTTAGGATTTGAACTGAATAATTTTACTCATTACGTTACGATCGCTAGGAATAGGGCGTACCGTTTTGATTGCATAAAAGCATGCGATTATAATTCTTAATGCTGGGGTATTTACTTTGTATGCGAGGGATCGATATTCGGTAAATATCCTTAGAGCTCGATTACGAGGGATCGATTCGAGGTTAACATAGTGTGCATCAATAAGGATAGATAATGATTATTGCATGGTAATATTAATTGGATATAAAAGGATATGAATGATGAAATCCAAATCCTACGCTTTTCTTCAATTAATTAGAATCATTTTATTATCTTCCGTAATCTTTCGTTATTTCCGTAAAACCATAAAAACTTCGACCAAACTCGTTGTACATAACTATTAAACTGTTAAATTCTCTTTGGATTGACTGAGTAGCACAAGTCCCTGTGGAGACGAACTTTTATAAATTTTGTAACTTACAACGACAATTGGTACGCTTGCCAAAAGTCTAACACCTTGGTGCATGGAATCTGAATAGGGATCGACTCTGCTAGAAAATGGATGATTACGGTGTTCATAGTACTTCTATATTTGTGGTTTGTTAGAAATTATGGTTGTATATGAACTTTATATTATGGATGCTAACTGGAACGTATTGTTGGTACTCCCTGAATTCATAATTTGTATGATGATAAGTGATGTTTAATGTAATGACGATGTAACTTATAAAATCTACACGTATGTGACTTATTAAAACTATACTAATATGTGCTCTTTTAAAATAAACAATAATAAATTTGTAATATCTATAAATATATTAGGATGTTACAATTGGGATGCTGGTATAGGAAATATTGATAACTTGGTAGAAAATGGAAGAAATAGAAAGTGATGATAGCTTGCTTTTATGTTGCTCTGCTACTCTCAAGGTATTTTTGAATATCCAGAATAACCAAGATTTCTTTCAAGCCAGGACCAACCTAAAAGTCCTAATGATCCATGATGATTAAGTACTTTATATTTGATTTGATGGGAAATGAACTGTAAAATTGATCTATGACATAGTAGTGTTGGAATTGAAACAAAACACTTGCCTATGGGAGAATTAAACACCTTTGAGAGGTTTTCCTATGTTTGAATCAATCAAGTGTTTTCTTTAATGTTCTTTAGAAACAAAATGTTAATTGATCTTAATCTCATTTGGTTTGATGAATTTCATCTTTTGTGCTTTTATTTATCACTCTTGATTATTTGAAAATGTTGTTCTGATCACTTTAAAAGTTTATTCTTTAAAAAACATGTTCATAAATTTTGATATAGAACTATTGAAGCACTTTCCTTTATACTTCTAGTATTCGTAGTTTTATTTCCTTACATTGCTTGAGGACAACCAAGATTCTAAGTTGGAGGTAGTTGATAAGTGTCATATTTTAGTTATTTTTGGGATTATAATGCTAGATCTTATCTTTTGATTTCACTAATTGTTTTGATAAATATCCCCTAATTCTAGTTGTTTTATATATTATACATTTATAAATATTTGTGTTTAAATTTGGAAGATTCATCCAAGAAATTTTAATATTTTGATATGTATTTATTGAATCAAGCAACCAAGCCAAGATGGAGGGGCAAAAGAGTCAATTTACAAGATTTCATAAGTGAAACTCGCCCAGGCTAGCAATTAGCTCGCCTAGGCTAATCAGGTTACCTATCCATGTAGCAATTAATTTGCCTGGGTGAGCTACCTTCCTTCAGACAAAAGCATTCAACTCACCTGGGCGATTTGGTCTGGCACCTCTTCCACCAATTGCCTATAAAAAGCCATGAATGGATGCATGTATGGCCAGAACGTACCAGAGGAAGAAATTCACTCAGAGGAAGGTGAGGGAAGAGAGAAAAGGAGGGGAAACTCTGCAGAAATGGATCAGGGATCGTTTCCTTTGTCATGTCTTCTATTGACCTCTTGCTCTACACAATGATCGGCTAGTTTCTTCAAAGGATTGGATGTAATCTTTGTATCCTTATGTATCTCTTTTGATGTTTGATATATGTATGAATCTTTTCTGCTCATTACTAGTGATTTCATTCTGTTTGTAATGCTTGATTCTACTTTATCACTAGTTTCATGAAATTGGATTCTAAGTTTGACTAGAAAGTGCTCTTAGAATTTGAATTGAATGATTTTACTCTTTACGTTATGTTGCTAGGAATAGAGCATAACGTTTTAATTGCAAATAGCATGAGATTATGATTGTAATGCTGGGTTATTTACTTCATATGCGAGGGATCGGTATTCAGTAAATATCCTTAGGATTCTCGAATGCGAGGGATCGATTCGGGGTGAATTAATGTGTGCATTAGTAATGTTAGAAAATGATTCATATGTGTTAATGTTAATTGGATATTGATGGTATGAACAATGAAATCCAATCCTACGTTCTCTTAAATTAATTAAATTCATTTTACTAGTTTTCGTAATTTTCTATATTTTGATGCACTAATCCGTTATTTCATTAAACCTATGAAATTTTGATTATATTTGTTGTACATAACTATTGAACTATTAACTTTTATCTGGGCAAACTGAGTAGCTTAAGTCCCTGTGGAGACGATCTCTTATAAATTCTGTAACTTGTGACGACATTGGTACACTTGTCAATAGTCTAACAAATACTTATCTTACCCACTCTTGTTATTCTTCTTTTTTTTCCCTCTAAAAGTGATTGTTCCACCATGGTAGGGAGTCAGGTATCAGAGCATACATCTTTCTCCTGCTATGTGTCGTGAGCATTCACTGTCCAAGTACCATGATAGGTGTCTGTTTCCTACTATCAAGGACATTTGTAATAGGAATAATCTTTTTCTTAGGTACCAAAATCTTTTTGGGTCCTTTTTAGTTAGCAATGAATGTATTGGTTGCACCCTTTTTAAGTCGACCTTTGTACTTAGACATCATGTGTCCAATCTTACGACAAAATAACAGACATTGTTGTCCTTATTATGAACATATATCTCACCATCATATCTATTTGCAGACTTGTCTGAGGGACTTCTATAGTACCCTAACAGTTTGTTAAGATTATTTGTCCCACTAACAAATTTGGCTAATGTAGTTTTTACAATTCAAATTTCCTCATAAAGTTTGACAACATCTTTAGGTTGACCCATAATTTCTTGATTCTTAAAAAGCTTATCATTCAAGAATTTTATAGATCTTTTGTGTTATTCATATTCCACTGAAACATTATGTTTACTTAATTTGAGGTCTTCATAATCCTTGTGTGCTTGTGCACATTCTCTCCATAGATCATATCTTTCTTTTTATGATAATTATGAAGTTCATTCAGCTCCTTAAAATCCTTTTGAAGATTTTTCATTTTGTTTTTCAACTCCTAAAATTTCTTAACAAGAATAGATTTTTCTTTAACAATTGTCTCACTCTCAAGACATAGCTTGGACTCTTTTTCCTTCATATTCACACAAGCTCCACATGTTTGAGTGGAATCATCTACAGAAACATCTGCTTGATCTTGAAGGGTTTTCTCAAGTTTTAAATGATCTTTGAAATGTTTTTTTAAATCTTTTCACAAGTTTTTGTAAGCTTTTGAAAGAAGAGATAAGTTTTACAATAGTTCATGATCAACCTTTTTAAGAGATTTTGGGTCATTGAGATTAACCTTTTCAATTGCTGCTATCTGATGTTTGTTGGTTTTATATAATAAACTCACCCTTACATTTGTTGTATCGTGTGGTTGGTACCTGTGATGATCGCGAACTTTCGTTCATGGGAGCAGATGAGCAGCAGTAGGTGACTTTGGAGGGAGATCTTCTTTTTGGTTGGAGTCGCCAATCCGATGTGATGACGTTGGATTTCTTTTTGGAGAAAGAGTTGTGTTTTGTTAATCAACTCTCTCGTAGTCTTTGGCTTTTTGTTGATATGTAATTTTAGGTGTATATACATGTAAAACTAAAGGAAGTTCTAACATGTGGATGACATCTACTGATTTAATATATATGTACATATGTGTTTAAATATGTAATTGTAATATGTGTATGATAATTGTATTATCGCGAAAAATTTAATGAAGTTTTATTAAAAGTTAGTGATATCGTAGCAACGAGGCAGGTTGTTACAACGTTCAATTCCCTTTTACACAACAGTAATGGGTTATACTAATTAAAACTTGATTACAAAGTTAAGTATTATGTCATGCCACTCTTGGCTATACAAGTATTCTTAATACCACTTCTGACACTATCTTAGACTCCCCCAAAATCTAAGAAAATCCAAGTATTATTTAACAATAAGTCACTCCTGGCTTTCACAAATAATAGTTTGAATGAATACATGCATTCAACAACACTCAATGAGTGGATAAACAATAAAGCTCAAATACAAGATAACTTTGCTAAACAAAGCATAAACAATAAACGCTTAAATGAGTCATTCAGTGATTCCTGCAAAGTTTCGCTTTAGATTTTTTCTCGTTTTCTCATAATAATTTCATTGTCTTTCTTTTTGGGTAAAGTATACCTTTTATAGATTTTAGTGTTGAGTCCTTGAAATAACCGTTGTCTCACAATAAAAGATGAGGCTACATGGCATTTTCTAGTTCACGAGGAAATATTATGTGTAAACCTTTTATTCTCTTCCATTTTGTCATTTCCTTATATTTAAATGTTAACACTTCAAATAAAGAGAGGCAAAATGAAAATTTATAAAAGAGAATGTGTACTTCCTTTTTCAGTTATCACAACCTTTTCGAACTATGTTAATCGCTTAAGAATATGTACAAAACTCATATCAACTAGACACATGTGTTAATTATAATAGTCGTATAACATTGATTAATATATCATAAGGACGCTCTTGGTTTTAGCGCATTTGACACTAGTTAATAATTAACATAGTTTTCCCCTCTTTAAGTGTGGACGATGTGGACAATATAAGTCCTTTAATAATGTTGATCCTATCCACTCATCATAAACTCATTAAAATATCAATAATTTATACGTATTATTAATCATCAAAATCCAAGGTAGATGTGAAAGGTGGTGGTCCAAACCTAACACACTTAAAGGAAAGAAACCACCGTTAAAAGCTTTGCTTTGTAATTAAGATGTATAATATATGAAGTTGATGGTGAACATACCTTGAAACACAATGCCACATGAATGAAAACACAATATTGTATAATAATGATGAAAATGCAGTATTATATAATGAATATATGGTGATGATAGTTTAAAATTAGGGTGTATAGAATAATAAAGATAATATGAAAATAAAATTTTAGATAGAATTTAAAGAACACTAATGATAAGATGAAAATAAGACTAACAAATATGGGTATAAGATAAGTGTTTATCATTTTTTTATTTCTCATCAACCATCTTAATTCTTAAGTGATATTTTATTAAAAATATATACTATTTTGGAAGGATATCTCCGAAACTATGATTCATAGTTCCAAAGATATATTTTCCAAAATAGGTATATGTAATTCTGGAAAGACATTTCTAGAAGACAAAATGGGTGTACTTCTTTATGAAAAATGATATAATGGGTAATTGGCATGTAGAAAGGGGGTATAGGGATGTACTTAGAAAAATGGGGTGTAGATAGCAAGAGCCTAATTTGGAAATCTCAAGCACTTAATACTCAAAATGTATACATGGGTTGAAGTATATTTGGATAAATTACTTAGCTTTTCAGCTGAATGCTTAATTAAGCTCATTTTCCTATTTTTAATGTAATTTTCGTTCTTATATTTTAGGCATAAGTTCATATGTCTTTTCATCTTTCCTAGGTCAGGTTTTAGTGTTTTTGAGCTTCCTAAACCATTATGATGGTTAGTTAAACTTAATAAATCATTGTGATGCTTAATGGTAAGTAAAATGCTTAAATAGAAATAAATACTTAGTGGGAAGCCTAGTGGGAAGTAACTGAGGGTGAGCAATTAATGCCTAGTAGGATTATTAGTGGAACTTTACTTCTTTTGTTTTAAAGGTTGCCTATCATAACCTATAAATAGAAGCCTCTAGTAAACTTCGAAGACAGAATTTTTAGATAAATTAAATTTAGTGTTTTTCTATTAAGAGCTTATTTTTTGTTCTTAGGTTTAAGAACTTTATAGTGTTGGTTCTAACGATAAATCACGGTTAAGGTTGAGTTTCTCTTTGTTCACTTTACTTATTTCCTAGATGATCGATAAGTAAATTCATATCATATGGTGTCAAAAAATAATAATACATGATGAAAATTTCATGAAAATACCTTGCTATTAGATAAACAAAAAGCTATATTGCTCTATCAATAAAGGGCCAGGTACAAGTCCACAAGAAGCTGTTAATCACGACTCCTTTGGATAAACTATTAGTTAAAAGTCTATTTCATTTAATATATGATCATATTCAAATTTCACGAAGCTGTCGCTATATAAATAGTCATGGTAAGTGTTAATGATACCTCAAAAAACAAAGTCAAATAAAATTTTGTTGCATAATGGAAGAAACAAGGACACTCCAAATGAGAATTAGAATTTATTGATCTCTTGAATATATATACACACACGTCAGAAAGGATGGAATTAAGAAAAAGTTACAATGTATCTATTAAACATGATATATTTAGATTGGAGAAAATAAGGCATTAAGCAAATGCAGTATAAATCAGGCAATAGTTGAAGCCAAATACAAAAGGATGGATCATTCATCACTTGTTGAACTAGTAGTAGGTTCCTCCCCTTTGGCAGGTTCGAAATTTGTTTCAGATGCATCAGTAGACTGAACAGATGTGACTGGATCTGTTGCAGAATTTAAATTTTTGGAAGTAGCTGAATACAGGACTTTTGTCTCAACTCCAGACTTTGAAATGAGTCCTTGTGCCTCCATAGCTTCACGTGCTGCTTTTTCCTTTGATTTTTTGGCTCTTTCCAACACTTCTTCCTGCATTAGCATTATATTTTCTAACATGTAAAAGACAGGTACCAGAAGCGGAATTAAAATACTGAAACTGAAATGGTATTCAAATGTGTTAAAAATTACATAAATAAGAGGGATAGTATGCTTAAACCGTGTCTGAAATACATCACTGTATATATAGGCTTATTGCATTAAATACTCACAAAAGGAGAGCATATTCAGTTTTTTCTAAATGGAGATCATGTCACTATAAACTATAATTAATACAATGAATATAAAATATTTGATTAATTCTCAAGACTCCCCCTCAAGCTGAAGCTTATTTAGCTTTAGCTTGTTACAAGAAAATTTATTTCCAACAAAAGGATAAAAGATAGAGCTACACTAAAAAACATTATGAAGACAACTCAGGAATCTTGGTGAAGTCAAGGAATATTGCTAGAAAGAAAGAGCTGAAATATCCATAAGCCTAAGAAAATTCTAAGAAAGTTATGACTTTCTTAAAACCAACATTTGGAAGCTTCAAGCCAATATTAATGAAGACACAAAGTGAAGAGAGAAATCATCATTAGATAGTCAGCAAAGCCCAAAAAAGTCACTAGAAACACACTGGAAAGGACAGCAACAAAATAGGCAACCAAAAAGTTCTTTACCAAAAAATGAGCAGCGAGCTGAAGGCGGTAGCTGAAAAACATGCTGAAAAGAGACAGCAATATGATAGGCGATCACAACTCCTTGCCAGAAAATGAACGACAAGCTGAAGGTGGTGGCAAAACCACTGGCTAAAATCCTCACAAGAACTATTAGAACCCATGATAAGAGAGAAAACAGAAACACATCGCGAAGCAACCAGTGGCTAGAAAAAGTACAAAACAAAGCCAAACATGGTGCAAAAAGGGGTTTTCACCCAAAATAAGTCCGATAGATTTGAAATTCCAAAGGTAGAGGCGCATAAAGTAGAAGGTACAGTAGTCAGGAATCGCAACTGGAAAAGGTGTCGAATGCGCCGTCACGCACCAGCAGGCGAACCTGTTTGGCTGGCAAAGATGGCACATGTGAGGGTGCATGGATGCTCCATTTGCAACGCCATGAGCAGCACCATGTAGATAGCCAGAGTGCGATGGCAGTGGTATTTTCCAGAACAGTTGTCAGAGTTGCAGAAACGGGTTGCCGGAATAAGTGCAACTAGCATAAAGGTCCACCGGAATGTGGAAACAGGTTGTCGGAAGAAGGGCAACACTGGAATGCAGAATGAAAGTGAAAGAAGTTCACCGGAAAAGGTGCAGCGAGTATAAAGGTCCACCAAAAGCGAGAAAAAAGTGAAAGAAGAAAGGCAGCGGGCAAAAGGGCTAATCAGGGACAATGGGTCCCCGATGAGGCACGGTTTTTCATTATTCCCTCAAGCAGACTCTAGATACCATGTTAAATTATATATAAACCAGAAGGATAGTAGGTGGAAACCGTATCTGAAATACACCACGGAGGAACAGATGATTATATATAGGCTTATTGCATTAAATACACATAAATGAAGAAGATATTCAGTTTCCTCTAAGTGGAGATCATGTGCCTATAAACTATAATTAATACAATGAAAGTAAAATATTTGATTGATTGACCCTCAACAAAATTCTTTTGGAACCCTGAGGAAGTGCCCTCATTAAATACCTATAGGGTAAAGTAGCAGAAAAACAATTTAATGGATGATCGAATTAAAAAGAAAAAATAAGATAGTGACTTCTTTTTGATGAGATAGGAATAACTCCTATACTTAGCACCGACAATTCCCTGAAATGATATCTGATACCTCTTCCAATCCCCTCTAGCCCCTTATTTTCCCACTTTCTCCTCTACTGCATGATTCCTTCATCATTCACACACCCTCCTGCTCCACTCCTTTGCAGCCAGGTGGCATTCTGCATTTCTGTTATTCTTCCCTACCCTTCCTCTCTCTCCATCATCAGCTGACACATGTCCCTCCCAGTTCTCATTTCAATCCTTGCTCTTGTGGCCTATCACCCCTACTGTTAGGATATAAGGAGAGGGAAAGTTAGTTAACATAGGTAAACTATTAATTAGTTAGTTATTACGGTTAGAATATGATAGAAATTTGCAATCTCTTGTTTATTGAATTGGTATTATCAGATACATCTAGGGATTAGAGCCTAGCCTCCCCAAAACCAATTACCAATAATACCAAAAGTACCTAACTTCCAGTTGTTAACTGCCATATAAAGGCAGTTACCCACTAACTAACTAAACTGTAAATGTCAGTTACAGATTACATCTGCTAGTCTAATTTCTTTTTGAACCTCCCATGGGTCCTTGCTTCATACACTTTCTTTTTGAACCTCCCATGGGTCCTTGCTTCATACACCTGCTGTACGGGTAGCCTAACAATACTCCCCCCCAAAAGAGCCACCTTGTCCTCAAGGTGAAAATTGGGAAATTGCTGTTGTAAAACTGACACCTCTTCCCAAGTAGCTTCAAAATCTGGTAAATCCTTCCACTGGACCAGTACTTCAGCTGTGCCTGCAGGGGAATTTCGAACAGCTTTCACAGCAGCAGGTTCTA
This sequence comes from Glycine latifolia, assembly GCA_013407115.1. Lineage (NCBI taxonomy): Eukaryota > Viridiplantae > Streptophyta > Magnoliopsida > Fabales > Fabaceae > Glycine > Glycine latifolia. The sequence goes on along the minus strand of CM023958.1, from coordinate 17,824,482 downwards.
CCTTTAATTCTAACTCATCAGTCAGCATTGGAGGTAAAGGTTGGGGTCTCACTGCAGGAGAAATAGCCTTCTTTAATAGAGAAACATGGAAGACTGGGTGGACTTTACTCTCAGGTGGTAGATTGAGCTGATAAGCCACTTTCCCAATGACTTTAGAAATCTGATATGGACCATAAAATCTAGGGCTTAATTTCTCATTCAACTTCTTAGCCAAAGATTTTAATATATATGGCTGGAGTTTAAGGTAAACCCAGTCATCCACCTCCAAATTAACATCCCTATGATGCTTATTGGTATAGGCTCTCATCTGGTCTGGAGCCTTAAGCAAGTTAGTCCTGAGTTGGTCCAGCAAAGAGTCCCTATCTTGGGTAAGTCTGTTAACTTCCACAACTACTGATGGAACAGTAGTGCCTTTCAATAATTGAGGTGGATCTCTGCCATATAAAGGTTTGAAAGGAGTGAGCCTAGCTGAGCTATTATAATTAGAGTTAAACCAAAACTCTGCCCAACTCAAACAAGCTGACCACTGCTTGGGTTTCTCTCCTGTAACACACCTCAAATAAGTTTCCACTCCGCTACTAACCACCTCAGTTTGCCCATCTGTCTGAGGATGGTAAGCTGAACTAAATTTCAATTTAGTTCCTGCACACTTGAACAATTAATTGACTCAGAAAAATTTTGTCCGTCAGAAATTATGATATTGGGAAATCCATGCAATTTCACTACCTCGTACACAAACAACTCTGCTATATCCTTTGCAGTGAAAGGGTGACTAAGGGAAATAAAATGAGCATACTTGGTCAATCTGTCCACCACCACCAAGATTGCATTTTTCCCTTGTGCCTTTGGCAACCCCTCTATGAAATCCATAGAGATATCAGCCCAAACCTGTGTAGGAACAGGAAGAGGTGGCAACAAACCAGCTGGTGATAAAGCCTGATATTTATTCTGCTGGCAAGTGTCACAGGCAGCCACAAATTTCAAAATATCCTGCCTCATGTCCTCCCAATAAACCAAAGCTGCCATCCTTTTAAATGTCCTGAAAAACCCTGAATGTCCTCCTACCACAGAACTGTGATACTCCTGCATAAGAGTGGACACCTTGGGAGACAGTCTAGAGATACATAACTTGCCTTTATACCACAATTTCTTATTTTTCAAAGAATACCCTGGGTGTGCAGACCCATTTGACATTAAATCCTGCATCATTGCTATCAATTTTGGATCAGCCAAAATTTCAGCCTCCAACTCTTCCTCATCAGAATATCTGATCATAGAGATTGCTGCAAATGTCACTCTCCTAGATAAGGCATCAGCTTCCTTATTCTCACATCCTGGTTTATACTGGATATCAAAATCAAACCCCATCAGCTTTGAAGTCCATTTAAACTGATCCTCTCCCATTAACCTTTGATCAGTTAAGAACTTAAGGCTTTTCTGATCTGTCAGAATAGTGAATTTTCTGCCCATTAAGTAGTGTCTCCATTTCTGCACTGCTAACACTATAGCCATAAGTTCCCTCTCAAACTGATTTTTTCAGAGCTGTATCTGACAGTGCTTGGCTCAAAAAAGCTAATGGTCTCCCTTGCTGCATAAGCACTGCTCCTAACCCTTTAGTAGATGCATCAGTCTTCACAGCAAAAGGTTGAGTAAAATCAGGTACAGTGAGAATAGGAATCTCTGTCATGGCCAATTTTAATTTGCTGATAGCTTCCTCAGCTTCCTCATTCCATTTGAAACTATCTTTTTTCAGCAAATCATACAATGGTCTAGCCACTTTACCATAATTCTGAATAAACCTTCTATAATAACCTGTGAGGCCCAAAAATCCCCTTAAGGATTTCACATTCTTAGGAGTGTCCCAAAGATTCTACTTTGCTCTGTCCAACACTGCATTTTTTCTTATTAACCAATAACTTATTCTCAGCTAAAAGAGATAGAACAGCTCTCACATGATCCATATGAGCTTCTACAGTTCCGCTATAAATGAGAATATCATCAAAGAATATTAATGCAAACTTCCTCAGGTATGGCTTCAATACTTCATTCATTAAAGCTTGAAATGTGGAAGGGGCATTGGTAAGCCACCATAAACTCATAGTGTCCTTCATGAGTTCTAAATGTAGTTTTTGTAATATCTTGCTCCCTCATTCTTATTTGGTGGTATCCTGACTTGAGATCCAGCTTAGTGAATATAACTGCTCCTCCCAATTCATCCAACAATTCATCAATAATAGGTATAGGAAATTTATTGGGAACAGTTATTTTGTTGAGAGCCCTATATAATCTACACCAAACCTCCACCCTCCACCTTTTTTTTTCACCAAAATAATAGGGCTTGCATAAGGGCTGATGCTAGGTCTAATAATTCCTGAATTCAGCATGTCTTTAACCAATTTTTCAATTTCATTTTTCTGATAAATTTTTCTGATAATGAGGGTACCACATTAGGAATTTCAGCCCCAGGCCTTAATTCAATCCTATGATCATGTTTTCTTGAAGGAGGAAGATCACTAGGATCCTGAAATACCTCCTCAAATTCTTGCAGCAAGCTCTCCATCCATGTAGGCACCAAGCTGGCCTCTTGAACAGCTTGTAAGTCCTTACAAAACAACATAAACCCTTCTCCTTCACCCTTCAAAACTTTCACAATAGACCTCAATGATGCCACAGATCTGGCAAGGGCAGGTTCCCCTTTTAAAATAATAGATCCTTCATCCCTAGGAATCTTCAAGGTTAACTCTTTGAAATTTGCTTTTATCTCCCCCAAAGAAGCTAACCACTCCATACCCACATCAACCCCCTTCATAGCAAATACAAATAAGTCCTGCTGGATTTTCAGGCCCTGTATTTGCAACTTAACAGCTTTACAAACCCCTTCACATCTAACTTTCCTTCCATCTCCTACCTCCACTGTGTAAGGTTTAGTGGTTGTAACTGGTAGCTGTAATGTCCTCACCACTGCAGCTGAAATGAAGTTATGGGAAGCCCCACAATCCACCAATGTCATGACTTTAGAATCCTCAATAATTCCCCATAACCTTATGGATTTTTTTGAAGTTAACCCAGCTATGCTGTATGATGACAGCTGCATACTCTAAAGCTGTGTTTCAAGTTCTTCCTCTTCTTCAACTACCTCCCCTTCACTTAGTTCTTCTCCCAATATCAACACTTGAAACTGCTTATTAGGACAAACATGGCCTGGCCCAAACTTTCCATCACAACGATAACAAAGACCCTTCACAGCCTTCTCTTGGAACTCAGCATCTGTCAACCTCCTAAAAGGTCTGCCTCTATATGAGCCAGTAGATTTCACACTGTTAAGAGTCTGAATTGGAAACTGATTCCCTTGGTCTCATAGGAGGTGCTTTAATTCCTGGCTCCCAAGTTACAGATCTGAAATAACTGGAAGATCTGGCTACACTCCATCGATTTCCTCCCACATTTCCCTTTTCAATTAATTCATTCTTCTCATCTATTTTCTGAGCATAATCCATCAGTTCTGGAAGAGAACTTACAGGATGCAGCTTCAGTTCAGCTCTCACTAAATCCTTCAAACCATTCAGAAAAATTCCCTTCAAATATTCAGGATCTGTCCCCCTCAATGGTCCTGCATACAATTCGAATTTCTCTCTATACTCCTCCACTGTTCCTTCCTGTTTCAGACTTAATAACATCTCGTACGGACTTTGATTCATCACAGGTTGGAAGCGTTGAACCACAGCCTGTTTAAAATCGGTCCAGTTAGGTTTTTTGGCACAAAATTCTCACCATTGGTACCAATTTAATGTTTTCCCCTCCATAGCTATACCATACTTGCAGGAATTCGATCTTCTTCCACCACTCTCTTCACCTCGAAATAACGTTCCACTTTGTTCGTCCAGCCAAACGCGTCTTCCCCATTGAAGATCGGAATCTCCAGCTTCCGCCATTTCTCCTCTCTACCGCGATTAAGAGGATCACAATTCTGTCGTTCACCGCGGTCACGAGTGCCGCTACATTGATCAGTGCGCGTCATGCCTCGCACCGTCGCCATGAGCTCTGCCAGCTGGGCCCGCAATTCTGCTCACTCACTGCGGTCATCTTCATACATCCGCCGCAATCCTGCAACCTCATCGCGCATTTGAATCATCCCCTCAAAACCTCGCTCCAGAAACTCCACTCTTGCATCCATGGCTCCTCGTGTGGAAACCATGAACAGGCACAGGTTACAGGTTCGAAAATTCTGCTCTGATAGCAGTGATAGAAATTCGCAATCTCTTGTTTATTGAATTGGTATTATCAGATACATCTAGGGATTAGAGCCTAGCCTCCCCAAAACCAATTACCAATAATACCAAAAGTACCTAACTTCCAATTGTTAACTGCTATATAAAGGCAGTTACCCACTAACTAACTAAACTGTAACTGACATCAGTCAGTTACAGGTTACATCTGCTAGTCTAATTTCTTTTTGAACCTCCCATGGGTCCTTGCTTCATACACCTACTGTATGGGTAGCCTAACAGAATATTGATAAGTTAGTTAGATAGAGGCGTTTATTAGATATAAATAGGGAATAAAGAATAGGAGAGATGGAGATATTATCATTTGTAGATTGAGCATTAGCTCTTTGTGAAAGGTGAAATCCTTTGTGAAGGGGAAACCCTTGGGGGAGAGTTTTCTCTCCTATTTTTTGTTATTTTCTAATTAGTCATAAACTCCTTTCTTTTCTTTCTCATTTCAATTGAGGCTCATAAACTCCTCACAATGTACACAAACTGGCGACACACCCAATAGACCAAGCCCCAACCTCACCTTTACAAACCAATGCTGCAAGGGATCAACCCACCTTTCCCCCACAAACACAAGGGTGCTCTCAGAGATTTGGGAAAAACTCAAATTCAGAATTGGGTTTTGGAAACTAGATGATTCTTTGGCGTTTCGTAGGAGTGCTTACACGTCTCACTCCTCACAATGCACACAAACTGGCGACACACCCAATAGACCAAGGCCCAACCCCACCTTTACAAACCAATCTCAGAGGGTCACCAAAATGAAGTGAGTAGCATAGCACTGGGTCACCGAAATGAAAGGCACACACCGCCGCCTCCAGGTTTTCAGTTTGGATTTAGGGTTGGGGTGGTTGTGCGTTTCAAGCAACAAGAGGAAGCAGAACTGATTTTGGGTTTGGGTTGTTGTGGGTTTTAGATCTATTTTTTAAAAAAACTTTTTTATTTTGCTGGGTTTGTGTTTGATTTTGACACAGATTTGTGTCTCTACTTATTCTGATTTTGATTTTGGATCTGAGTTTTATATTGATCTGAAATTGCATTATTGGATGGAGGAAAGGGGGAAATCAAAAAGGCAAAAGCAATTTCTGGCATTTTTCAGCCGCCAAAAATTGTTTACTACATCTTAGCAAGGCAATTTGTGGATTTATAACAGCCACTAAATGTAATAAAATAACAATAACATTAAAGTCATGTCATCATTTAATGGTGCTATTTGACAGCAAGGACTAAAAACATTAACCGAATAGAAGTTTAGGGACTAAAACCAGTCAAAATTTTGTTCAAGGACTAAAAGCAAAAAACCAAAAAAGTTCAGGGACTAATTAACCCTATTATTTATCTAGCACAAGATAATGACAGTTTAAACTGCTCCATACCTGAAAATCCTGCACTTGCTTTTGCTGTTCAGCTTGCAATTTTCCAACCGTGCTCAAAATCTCACCAACTGTTGATTCAATGCGCTCATTTAGAGCTTCAGCTACAGCTTTTCCCAAGAAAAATGCATCCAGGACACTTCTGTTGCTGCTATCACTATCACCTGCAAGATTCAGTTACTTATTTACTTGAAAAAGAAAATATAATAAAATCACCTTTAAAATACAGAACTTTAAGTGGACTAATTTATAACCTGAAACTACTTGTTCACCGGTAAATAACATAAACTATAAATTGAAAAAGTAAATCCTTAAGAATGGATTATCATTAACCCAATTTACTAAGTGAAACATTACCATTAGAAAAGGAGAAATGCAACACACCATCTGACACACGCTCTACAATTGGCTGAAATTTATTAGAAATCCAAAATTTTGGAAGGATTCACAACTCATTTAATTATTCTTTCCTAATTTAGTAGTTTTCAGTCAATTTCAATCAATAACAGAGTGAGTGTTAAAAAGAGTGTGTTAGAGAGATTGTTAGAAAGGGTCTGTCTGTTTCAGGTTTTTCAACTTCTGTTCTATTTTTTAAAAAGAAGAAAACAAAAAAAAACCAATCAATAAAAAAGTAGTTTTCAAAAGTAATACGTTTCTTTCAGTTTTTACAATAAAAAATACCAAAACATGTTTTGGTTTTCTACTTTCAGTTTTCTGATACTCCGGTTTATCCTTACATTTCATCTTCTTCCCCCTCTCCTACTATCGAAAAATTAGTTTTTGAAAACAGTTTCGTCAAATGATTTTTAAAAGTTAGAAAGCAAAAACACAAACAAACACAACGTAAGTAATGAATATTCATTTAATTTCCTAGTCCCCATGAATCCAATCCTCAATTAAAAAACCTTCAGCATTTGTGAAATAAAAGGAAGAAAAAAAAATTGTAACAATAGATGCTAGTGGAAACAGCAGTAAGGATGAAATTTTTTTAGACAACAGCAACCATGAACCCCAGAAATTGATGTTAGGACACATTATTGAAGAACACATCATCAACATTACTAGCAGCAAAATAGAGAGAGAGAAAGAAGAAAAACAATACTGTACCAGAGTCAGGGCCACCTGGCCAGATGCTACAGTTGCAGCGAAGTACAGTGTTTTGAGAACCCGTTTTGCGGGGAAGTTCAATGTGACTGGATTTGGAAGAAGGAACAGCGAAATTGAAAAATAAGGGACAAAAAGAAACAGGGGTTTTGGACAACGTATGAAACGAAAGGACAGTGTTCATTTTCTCCGAAACACTCTCTTGCTCTGCCTCTGTTGTCCCGTTAACCCCACTACGAGTTGGACTTGTACAAAAGATCAGAACTGAACTTGGAAAAGAAATCTCAAGAAAGGGAAAAACACAGAAAAAACAGTTTTTTCTTTCTTACAAAAGTCTTTAGAAAAAAAAAACTAAGTATGAATTTGGTCTATCTAAGTTCACGTTCTTTAAATTTTACTCCTTGTAAGTTTTTATGTTGAATTTTAGTTGTAGTACGTTTGCATTTTCTTATATTTTGGTACTGTAATTTTTTTTTAAGTCATTGTAAATTAAAGTTTTTTCAATTTTATGCTATAAAAGATTTCAATTCTTTATTTAGTTCCCATAAATTGGTGTTTTAAGAAACTATAATCGGAAAGATGCAAATTTACAACCCTAAAAATGAACAGAAAAAATTATAAAAAGCCAAAATTAAAAAAACATGAATTTATAGTGACTAAAAATAAAAAATGCACACTTATATAAACTAAAATCATGTTTAAGAGAAAAAACTGTTTTTCTTACCCATTTTCTTGTTTCAAAAGGGCCAAAATCACTTATTTTTACATGTTTTAAAATATGGTATTTTGATTGATTAAATTTTATTTTAACCATAAACTTGTATGACTCTCACTCTCTTTTTTAATTAATTTAAATCATTTTTTATTCGTTGAATAGAAAGAGAAAAAAAAAACACTTTTTAAATTGATAACTTTTTAATTTATCAATTAAATAATACATTTTTAAAATTAAAATGTTTGACAATATCAACATAATTAATTTTATAATACCAAGTGAGGGGTTCTCCACGTGCTTCCGTCATCTTTTGAGTTCCAAGCCACCAGAACTTTACTTCATCAGCTACCATATATGTGACATAAGTAACCTTATTTGATGATGAAGATCTTTTCCAACTCTTTAACCCAGTAATAAACTAGATCTAAATCAGAGTTTCCCTTGAACTAGGGGATCATTCTTCCTATATTCAGCTATACCTTGAAATTCAGGTGGAATTGTTGTTATGCCAAAGCTCATACTTGGATAGTAGCTTGAGTGGCCTCAAGTTGCGCCAAAGTTGCCTAGTGTTGATAAGCAATAGCGGCACTCTGTTATTGCATTGCACTTGCCTACACCTTTATAACGTCTTGAAATTTTGATAACTCAAAATAAATATTTGATATATTTCTTATGTTGTTTGATTATTTGATTAGTTTACATTAGTTGAATTATTGTGTAAATTATCCTTGTGCGATTGGAAACAGGGGGAGCTGGGAAGAAGATCAAGTCAAGGATGAAGCCCTTTGAGTTAAAGGATTTTAGCTTTTTACATGCCTCTCAAATTGAAGGCATTTGTAATTTGTTAAGTTGTTCAAGAGGGTTATCTTGTGATCCTTGCATTGGATAAGCATAATCACATACATGCATTCATGATTTAAGAAAAGCATATAAGGTTACATGTTTGCATTAAGAAATAAGTTTCTCATGACTTAAGATTTTGGAAAAACATTTGTGCACTGCTTTAATCGATTACCAGCTTGTGTAATCTATTAAAAAGCCTTGAAGAACACTTAATCGATTACCATTTAATAATAATCGATTACATAGGCTTATTTTCAAAGTAATGTAGGACTGCCTTAATCGATTACCACTAATCATAATCGATTACACAGGCTTATTCCAAAAACCATGCTGGACTGCCTTAATTGATTACCACTACTCGTAATCGATTACACAGGCTTATTACAAAACTGACACTGACTGCCTTAATTGTAACGACCTAAATTTCTACTGATTTTTATTATCTTTATTATTATTTGCTTAAGGATAAATTCCCGAGAAACTTATATTAGTGAAATTTCTAAAACGTACAAATATAGACTTAATATTGTACATAGCCATAGTTCTTGTTACAAAAGTCAATACAAATACAGTACTTTCCATACTTCAGTCTAATACATGACTTCCTTTACTACTCCAGCTCCTCAATGAACCTAACCATGATTGTTATCTAAGAAAAATATGAAACAAACTTTTGTGAGAAATAAAATTTCTCAGTAGGCAAAGCTAAATCCCA
>CM023958.1:17747429-17815058 GCA_013407115.1 Glycine latifolia | reverse complement strand
TCACTTCTCTCTCTCTCTCTCTAAACTCTCACCCAAAACCCTAGAATCACCTCCTCCACCACCCATAGCCACCAGTGACCGCTACGAGCCGTCGTTGCTTACCGTCGGATCACGGCACGAAGAGGAACACTTTAATCGGAGCGGAATCTTCAAAACTCAACTCAAGGATTCGGTAAAGAACTGAGCCTTCAATCCTCCTTTCTTGGTTTCTTCGAGGTAACCATGGTTTCCTTGTCTTCTCCTAGTTAGTTTAAGCCTCTCTTAGTATCTCTTGTGATTTGGGTACCGTTATTAGGTATTTTTACACTTTCTTTGAAAACCCTTTGAAAATGAGACATTGTAAAAGTTTCCCTTTTATAAAATTGATGTTATTTTTGTCACCTTCGTTGAGCCCCGATCACATTGGTGTGATTAGAATTTCAAAATGATGTCCTTTTGATGTGGACTTCCAAAACACCATTTTAGCCCCTTTTAAATTTGAGTGGGTATTTGACCCCGAATGTTAATATTAACCTTGTATTTGAAGTCTATACTAAATTATCTCAGATTTGGTATATAGATTTCTGCGTTTGAGCCAAAGCACGTGAACTTGAGATATCTCAAAATGACGCTACAAGGAGCTAATAGATGGAGATAGATAGGTGAGGGGAATTTATTATTTGTTTACAACTTTTGATACCATAGTTAGGATCAGAAAACCCAATTATGGAGATGTATGCCTATCCCTGTTGTGTGCTGGTTTTCAAGAAAAACTATGTTTTAAAAATAATGGGATGCGATATATTTATTATTGATGTATGTTTGTTCCTATTGTGTGCTCGTTTTCAAGAAAAATCATGTTTTTAACTATTGGGATGAGATGATTTGTTATTCATGGATAAAACTATGAATGATGTTGTTGTAATGATTGAATTTTTGGGAAAAGTCTCAATTACAGAGGAGACTCTGCCTAAAATTTTAGAATATGTTTTCCTATTTAATTCTTTACTAAATTTTTAAATGGGTATAAGAGTTTGTTTTCTATATTGTAGTCCTCCTCTTTAATTTAGAATTTTCCTAAAATATCAATATTGTGGTAATATGGATTGTAAATGAATGAGGTTGTAATGTTGTTGATGATTATATTAATATGAGATGATATTGATGTTTATGATAATGATGTTGAAATGAAATGATGTTGATGTTGTTGATGATATTGAAATGAAATGATATTGATGTTGTTGATAATATTGAGATTGAGATGGTATTGATATTCATGATGACATAGATGATAGATGATGTTGATGTTGATGATGTCATCGTGATGGATGTATGTTGTACATGGGGATGTAGTGACTTGTTGGATATCCCTGCGGGGAAGAGTTTACGAATTTTAAGCATTCCGAAAGAGAGAAAGGGATTGCTTAGAATTTCGATCTCTATCCATGGTCAGTGCATTGATGAGCTCATGTTTGTATGTTGTGTATGTACTTTGGGTGCATGAGTTATTGGATATCCTTGCTGTAACGCCCTGGAATTTCAAGTTGCTAAGTTGGACGTTTTATGTGTGTGTTATGTTGATTGATTATATGTTTTATTGTATTATTTGTTGTTTTGAGTGCTTTTGCCTTGGGTTGTGCATCTGATGGGTGCAAAGTCAACTTTGTTGGCTGGGGTTGCTGTGCATGCACGCAAAAAGGAGATGTATTGTCAGTTGTATTTATAAGCAGCAGGCTGGCGCAGCAGAAGCGTGCTCTTCCTTTCTTCAACCTTTGCGTTTTCTCTCCGTTCTCTCTATGTTACCTTCAACCTGTGAGAACCACCACGAAATCTCGACGTCGAGAAGGATCTCGTGGCCGAAGCAGAAGTTTAGGACAACCCGTCGTGTAGCTGTAGAACGAACTCCTTGTTAGGTAAGGGGAGTTTATTATGTTTGATAACAACTTTAGATACCATGGTTGGGGGCAGGGAGTCCAACCATGACGATAACTGCATGTCCCTGGTGTGTGTTGTTTTCCAGGAAAGCTATGCCTTTTTAATGAATGAGATGTGATATGCTTTATGTTGTTGGTTGGTGTTTTGTGTTGATGTTTAATGGTGTTCTTATGGGGGAGTTGATGCTGTAAGAACTCCCTGTGTATATGTGAAGTTGACATTTTGATGCTAAAAACTCCCAAGACACTTTGCAGTAGTGTTCGTGGAGGTTCCGGGTACCGGGATGGGTATGCCGAGCGGAGCGGTTTATGTAGCATGCATGTGCATGCAAGGCGTGACTTAGTCCTTGTTGACGGACGTCTGTATATCGAGTTCCTTACCCGGGGTGGTACTTTAGAGTTGTTGAGCTCAAGTTACTTGAGAGGGAGAGAGCTACCGGGTTCCCTAACTCGGATGAGCTCGTGCCTTCTAGGGAAGAGAGCCATCGGGTTCCCTAACTCAGATGAGTTTGTGTCTTCTCGGGAAAAGAGCCACCGGGTCTTCTACTCGGTTAAGCTCATCTCCTTTCCTTAGAACTACCGGGTTAGAATCGCTAAGTCCAAGTCTTTTCTTTGTGAACTACTGGGTTCCCTTACTCAGTAGAGCTCATCCCTTTTCTTGTGAACTACCGGGTTCCCTTACTCGGTAGAGTTCGTATCTCTCAATTGAGAAGCTACTGAGTTTCCCTTACTCGGCTTTCATAACCCGGACAACCTTGTGTAGGTTGGTGATATTAATACAATCTCGATTCTTGCAAGTGCTATCTGTTATAATCGATTACAGTGCTTAGGTAATCGATTGCATAGTGCTCAGTCTATTCCTTAGTGTTTTATAGAACCCTTTGACCCCTTTTGACCCTCCCCTTGACCGCCTTTGACTAACCTTTACCGACCTTGACCAACCTCTTCTGACCTCGTTCGCTTTTATCCACCTTTGTCTTCCCTTGTCCAACCTTTATCCCCTTTGACCGCCCTTTACCAATCTTGTCCGCCCTCGTCCTACGTTGTTCTGATTCATACCTCAAAGTCGTTACATCTAAGTGCCAACCCAGACACCTAACACTTCACACTAGCTCTCTTGTTTGTGGTGTTGTGAATGACGTGTAAGAAACGTATGTGATTGTGTTGATAATAGTTGAGATAAGCCTATGTGATGGCTTAAGATAATGATGTATGCATCGATACCATAGGGGGTGTATGACGGGTATCCTATCCAGGACGAGTTGTTCCTGACTGGGTCATACATTGATGGTGCCTATGGGTATCGAGTGCGAGTAGATATGCATTGACACCATGGGGGTGCATGGCAGTATACTAGCCAGGACGAGTTATTCCCGGGCTGGGCCATGCATTGATGGTGCCCATGGTTATTTGAATGCGAGTGGATATACATAGATACCCACGGGGGTGTATGACGGGTATCCTATCTAGGACGAGTTGTTCCTGACTGAGTCATGCATTGATGGTGCCCATGAGACATACGACATTTGCACGACAGAAATAGGATGATTGGCCGTAGGGTACTGGGCTACTGGGGGGCCATGTCTGTTGGGTACTCCTTTTGACACTCGGATGCTGATCACTACTAGGGGGAGCGACCTGTGCACAATAGAGTGACCCTGACAAGCTACTGCATCATCGAGATCATAAGGATGGACTATCTTCGGGATGGTACCACATTGCATGCTGAGAGTTGAGTCAAGAGCATGCATCATGTTAGATATTATAAGTTGACTTATGGAATGTTTTTGGATGTCGTGCATGTTAGTTGCATGATGAGATGCTTGGACATATGTAACAATAGGGTGATGACTGAATTGTTTTCCCTAACTGATGTTATTGATTGTTTGTTATTTAATATGATGAACTCACCCTTGCTTTGTTGTGCCGTGTGGTTTGGTACCTGTGATGATCGCGAATCGGGTTCGTGTAAGTAGACGGACAACAGTAGGTACTTTGGAAGATGACCATCCTTTGGTTGGAGGCGCCGAGTAGCTGGGATGTCGATGGACTACATCCCGGGCAGGAGTTGTGTCGTGCTAGTTACACCTCTTGTTTTTAATGGATGTACCCCATTGTTTTGCTAGATACACCCCCATCATTTAATTCTTATTCCCTTTGTAAAACACTTAATACATTTCGGACATAGTCGTTTGTACCTACAACTAAACTATGTTTTGTTTATATATATATACATGGGATGGCTTATATATATCTTAATTACGTGTATATATTCCATGATGATGTTCATTATATGTTTGCGAAAAACTTACCATCATTTTTATAATCCAAATTAAGGAGTTTTCATTTAAAACATGTTAATGATGTGATTAAGAGTTAGTGATACAGTAGTGACATGGCGGGTCGTTACACTTGCAAGGAAGAGTTTACGAATTTTAAGCATTCCTAGAGAGAAGAAGGGATTGCTTAGGATTCTGGTCTCTATCCACAATCAGTGCATTGATGAGCCCATGTTTCATACTTCATAATTGCATGGAAATGGAATGAAGACAGTATGTACCTGGGGTTTTTATGAGGATAAAAATGCAAGTACTAGGGGGTATGTCACTAGGTTTGGAATTCCCTTGAGACTCGGCTGATCACCATGGTGGAGGAATAGCCAGTACACGACAGGATGACCCCGACAAATGACTGAATCATTTTCCTAAGCGAGAGGCTATTTCCAATGGTACCACATTGCATGGTGAGAGTTGAGTCAGGTGCATGCATCATTCTGTGCATAATTGATTTGAATTGTGAAAAAAGTTGATGGCTAGTTTGTGGATCATATGTTCAACTGATTGATTATTGAAAATGGTTGTGGTTGTTGTTGTTATTGTTTTGTTGCTAATCATTGTCATCTGGTATTTGTTGATCTTGTATAATAAACTCACCCTTGCAATTTTGTACCATGTGGTTGGTACCTGTGATGATCGCAAACTTTCGTTCGTGGTTGCAGATGCAACAATAGGTGATTTGGAGGGAGATCCTTTTTTTAGAGCTGCCAAGCCGACATGACAACATTGGAATTCATTTTGGGAAAGAGCAGTATTTTGTTATTAACTCTTTCTTAGTTGGTTCCTTGATTCTTTTTGGTTGGACATGTACATTCCAGGCTTAAATACATGTAAAAACTAAACTAAGTTTTGACATGTGAATGACATATAATGGTTCAATTTACATATATATATATATATATATATATATATATATATATATTATATATATATATATGCGCATATTTATTTATTTACGTATTTGTACATGTCTGGTGAGCATAGTATCGCGAAAAATTTACTCTTATTTTCATAATCAAATTAATGGAATTTTCATTAAAATTTGGAAATGATACGTTTAAGAGTAGTGATATCGTAGCGAAGAGGTGGGTCGTTACAACCTCTATTGCATGGGCTAATGCTTTTACCCTAGGAATGGGAAGTAGGCATAGTGACCTAAGATGGACGAGCAGTAACCTCCCTAGGTGCACCCATATGTTTGGGCAGTCATCTATAGCTTTAGGGTTTTATGCACTAAGTTTTATATGACTCTAATTGGCCCCAAGTTCCTTTGCCACTATAACGTATAATAGAGCAATAAAAGGGGTTGGGTTTCTCTTACTGATATTTCTCAAAACTCTATTTTCAGCCCTTATACCACTTCCTACAAAAAATACATCACCACTTACAAATTAAATTGTAATAGAATTTGAGATGAGTGGTGTTTCGAGTTCGATGAATCGCCTTGACGGATAAATGTCCTAGTCAGTATGCTCCCTTTTTTAGTGATTCAGTGACTCTGAAAGGGCCTTCTTAGTTTGTAGCAAGGTTTCCTGGATTGTTGTGTCTTTTCTTGACCTTTCTTTAGTATGTTTCAACTGTAATCTGGATGTTGTTGAGGGTCTCATTGGCTAGTATCATAGCATCAGATCTGTATGAGAGTTTAAAGGGGGTCTTACTCATTGTCGATTGTGGAGTGTAACTACCCTTTGATTCTTCAACTTATTTCTTTAGCTCTCTGAGTATTACCTTATTAGTTACCTTGGTTTGCCCATTGCTTTGCAGGTGTTCGACCAAGGTTACTTGATGTTTGATTCATAGATTTTGGACAAATGTTTCCAATCCTTTTTTTAGATAGGTACCTTAAGGGTACAACAGATATTTTACTAGTCTATCAAGGTGACACATCTTGTGCCCTTACTAGATATTTAGATTTTGACTACGTTGTAGATTTGGATGCAAGATGATCCATGACAGGGTATGCATTCATAATTGGCTATTCTCTTGTTAGTTGGAAGACTACACTTCAACCCATAATTACACTGTCGACTACAGAAGTAGACTACAAGGCTTTGGCAATAGCTACAAAGGAAGGTGTTTGGCTGAAAGGTCTTATTAGCAACCTCAGGTTTCCACAAGATAAGGCTATTATTTTCTGTGACAGTTTGAGTGCAATTTGTTTAGCCAAGGATCAAGTCCATCATAGGAGGACTAAACATATTGACATCAGATACCACTTCATCTGCACTTAGAAGAGGATTGCAATACATAAAGTTGATAAAAAGTTGACTAAACATATTGACATCAGATACCACTTCATCTTCTCTTGTAGTTCTCCAATCTTTTGGCCTTTAAGTTGGAGTTGAAGGAACAATTTCTTCATTTGTTTCATCCTTTTTCCTTCCAGCAGTTTCATTTGTTAAGACATTTTGTTCCAATTATCCTGCATCATTTTCAAAACTATTTTCCTCTTTTGAGGAGTTAGTTTCATCACATATTACATATACAAATTCTTCCATGCATAAGGTTCTTTTGTTGAAAACTCTATAAGCTTTACTTTTCATTGAATATCCAAGGAAGATTGCTTCATCAACTTTTGCATCAAATTTGTCAAGAAATTCCTTTCCATTGTTTAAAACAAAACATTTATAGCCAAACACTCTAAGGTGTGAAATGTTTGATTTTCTTCCTTTATAAAGTTCATAAGGAGTTTTCTTTAAGATAGGCCTTATGAGCAATCTATTTAATGTATAGCAAATAGTGCTCACCGCATCAACCCAAAAATGTTTTCGCAAATTAGTTTCATTACGAAGAGTTCTTGTACCTTCTTCTAGTGATCTATTTTTCCTCTCCACAACACCATTCTATTGAGGTGTTCTTGGAGCTGAAAAATTGTGGTTTATTCCATGTTATTCACAGAAATTTTCAAAATGTTTATTTTGGAATTCACCACCACGATAACTTTTTATTGAAATTATCTTGCAGCCCTTTTCATTTTGTAAAAGCTTCACTAATTTTCTGAAAGAACTAAAAGCATCACTCTTGGATTTCAAGAATAAAGTCCATGTAAATCTTGAGTAATCATCAACAATGACAAGTCCATAGTAATTACCACCTAAACTCATAATTCTTGAAGGGCCAAACTGTTGGATATAGAGGGAGCAAGAAGAAGATGAAGCTAAAGAAGAAGCTTGTGCCTTAGAAGAAAGCTTTTAGCTTTTCACATGCCAAGGAAATTGTAATTTGATTAAGTGTATGAGAGGCTAATCTTATGATCCTTGCATTGCATGAACATGATGATCAACATACATACATGATTTCAGTAAAGCATTAAAAGCTATTCATGTTTTCAAAAGAAACTAATTTCTCATGGTTAAGTTTTTGGAAAAACAAAATCTCACTGCTTTAATCGATTACACAATGATTTAATCGATTACAGACTTCTATTTTAATTCTGGAAAAGCCATGAAGAACTTTTAATCGATTACAGGCTTCTCGTAATCGATTACATAGTAAAAAATGAAAATCATGCTTCACTGTCTTAATCGATTACCATGATATTGTAATCGATTACTTAAGTTCATTGTTAAATATGCATGACTGCTTTAATAGATTACCACAATCTGTAATCGATTATACAAGCTTGTTTCAAAACTAAACTTGACTACTTTAATCGATTACGACTTAGATTAATTGATTAATTTGCATGGTGCAATTCCCAAGTTGTGCTAAGAACATTTTAATCGATTATTTGGCAATTTAATCGATTACATATGATAATTTAATCGATTACTTGGCACTTTAATCAATTACATTCTGTTATTATAATTTGTTATAAATAGATTGAAAGCTTGTGTGAAAATACAACTTACATACTTTGATATTTCTGACATATACAAGCCTTCTCAAAGTTTGAAAGGATTTTATGAGTTAACAAAGCTCTTGTCCCACTTTTTAATCTTCATGGTGTATTGAAAGATTTCTTGGGCAAGATTTTCAAAGAATTTTTGGAGAGAAAGTTCTGAAATTGATTTATGCATTTCAACTCTGATTGGTAACTCATATTCATTCATATTCATTGGATCATCAGGTTGTCTCTCTCCATTATCTCTTATTGTAAATTCGTTTTTGTATTCTTGGTAATTTGAAACTATTGTAAAGGATTCTTTACGCTTTTTCTAGAGTGGGTTTCTCTAGAGGGAAGAGTAGAGAAGGGTTATGTATGTCTTGATTATTTGGAATCTAATAGGGTTTTAGATTTTTGTTCTTTATCTAGGGTTGATAAAGAGTGGTTGTTGTAAAGCTTGTAAGAACTAAAATTTTATAATAGTGGAACTCTAATCTAGTGTTGATTAGAAGAACTGGATGTAGCTTCTCTTGAGAAGTGAACTAGTATAAATTCTTGTGTTGGTTTTCTATTCCTTAAACTCTTCTTGTTATCTTGATCATTAGTTCTTGGTATTATTTTCAGTACTCAACAAGTTCTATTTTTGAAGCAATTGTTTTTAGGCTGAGTGGTTTGATTGATTTGAAGCATTCTTGGTTTAATTATAATTAAGATCCTATAACTCTGATTTTCTAAATAATTTTTAAAAGACCAAGTTTAAACCAATTCACCCCCTCTTGGTTATTGTGGGTATTCCTATTGTTTTCACAAACAAATCCATGTGAAGCAATTCAAGAGGTCTTGAGGTGGAAACAATGTTTTTGTTTCGAAAAGAGATTTTTGTTTGTTTCCCCTTTTGACAAGCATCACAAAGTTTGTTCTTTTCAAACTTAAGTTTAGGCAATCCAATTACTAAGTCCTTCCTTATGAGCTTGTTCATATGATGCATGTTGATGTGACTTGCTCTTTTATGCTAAAGCCATGATTCATCAATTTTACTTACTAAGCAGTTTATGTTATGAATGAATGCATGTTCTATTGCAATCAAGTAAATGTTTCCTTTTCTTTTTCCAACATGTAATACCTCACCAGTTTTGCGATCACATATCAAGCTGTTAAAGGATACCTTTAATCCTTTGTCACAAAGCTGGCTTATGCTCAGAATATTATGCTTTAGTCCTTCAATGTAAAGCACATTTCTGATTTTGGTTTTGAAGCTATCACCAATATTGCCTTCTCCAATTAATTTTCCTTTATTATTGTCTCCATAGCTGATAAATTGAAAACAATACT
The DNA here is from genome assembly GCA_013407115.1 of Glycine latifolia. Lineage (NCBI taxonomy): Eukaryota > Viridiplantae > Streptophyta > Magnoliopsida > Fabales > Fabaceae > Glycine > Glycine latifolia. The sequence goes on along the minus strand of CM023958.1, from coordinate 17,805,651 downwards.
TCAACGTAAAGTAGTGATCTTGAGTAACACATAAGAACCTACTCTTTATACCAATTGAAAACAGTATGAACAACACACAAGAACCAAGAGGGGGTGAATTTGTTGTTCTTGGCCTACTAAAATTTCTTAAACAATCAGAGTTAAAAGGGATCGTATCACAAAACAACCATTGAACACTTTCAATCAATCAAACTCCAATCTTTAAAGAATGCAATGACAACGAAAATATTTCTATTGATTATGAAAAGTTATACCAACGAATGACAATTAATAATCACAAGACAAGATAAAGAAGTAGTCAACACCAAGATTTATACTGGTTCACTTCTCAACCTAGAGAAGCTACATCCAGTTCTCCTAACCAACAAGTTAGAAATTCCACTAATAGGAATTTATTTCTTACAAGCTTAAACAATCACTCTCAATCAGACCTAGATTAAGAACAAAAAATCTAACTCCCTTAGACTCTCTGTGATCAAGACATAGAGAACACCCTTCTCTACTCTTCCCTCTAGAAACACCTATTCTAGACAAGCTTTAAGAAAGACTATTGCTTTAGTTACACAAACCACAAATTCTAAAAAGAATTAAAACCAAAGTAGTATGCAGAGAAACAACCTGATGATCCACTATAGACGAATGTAAATGATTACCAAACTTGAGATTCAAGATTGAAAGACAAATCACAGAACATTTTCTCCAAGTTCTTCTTTAGAATGTTCCCCAAAAAGAAATCCTCTCAAGGAATCTTGAAGCTTGAGGATTTGAGGATCTAACACAGAATAACTCAATGTATCTTTTCTCTCTTTAGAAAGATTATGAAATTCGTTGATATTTCGTTGTTGTATTTGGTTAAAACAATCAACATCTATTTATAGAAAACTGTTTTAATTGTCAGTAATCGATTAAATCACTTATGTAATTGATTAAATCACACATGTAATCGATTAAAGTTTTCTTGAGCTTTCTGGAAAAGACTTATGAACAATGTAATCGATTATCATAAGAAGTCTTATTCATAATCATTGCCAAGTAATCAATTACCACCTTGCTATAATCGATTATCATAGGAAGTTCATTCTTTGATTATGAATTGTGTAATCGATTATCACAAACTCGTAATCAATTAAAATGTTATTAGTTCTCAAGTAACATAAGGAAATTGCTCAATAAATTCAATCCACTTAGCATGTCTCTTGTTGACTTTGCCTTGACTTTTCAAATATTTAAGGGACTTACGATCACTATGGATCACAAATTCCTTAGGTAAAAGATAATGTTACCAAGTTTGCAATACTCTAACAAGTTCATACAACTCTTTATCATAAGTGGAATAGTTGAAACATGCACCCTTCAATTTCTCACTAAAATAAGCAATAGGATGTTTATCTTGAATCAACCCCCCCAATGCCTACATTAGACGCATCACATTCCAATTCAAAAGAAGCATTAAAATTAGGCAATGCAAGAATATGTGTATGAGACAATTTATCCTTCAATGTTTGGAAAGCAATTTCATGTTCTTGCTTCCAAGAGAAACTCATGGTTTTCTTTATCAACTCATTCAAAGGAGATGGTACTAAAGTCCTTTACAAATCTCCTATAAGAGCTTGCTAAACCATGGAAGCTTCTAACAACCTTCACACTCTTTGGAGTTGGCCACTCCATGATGGCTTTCACCTTCTCTTAATCCACTTGGACTCCTTGAGTACCTGCTACAAAATCTAGAAACACCACTTGTGAAGTGCAAAAGGTACATTTATCAATAGCTCCATACAAGGTTTCCTTCCTAAGCACCTCAAAGAGACTTTTAAAATGCATCAAATGATCATTTAAATTGGCACTATAAACAAGAATGTCATCAAAATACACTACCACAAACTTGCCTATAAAGTGTCTAAGCACATGATTCGTAAGCCTCATAAAGGTACTAGGTGCATTAGTTAAACCAAAAGGCATAACTAACCATTTATAAAGTCCAAATTTAGTTTTGAAAGTCGTTTTCCATTCATCCCCTTCCCTCATCCTTATTTGATGATAACTACTCTTAAGATCAATTTTAGAGAATATAATGGAACCATGCAATTCATCTACAAGATCATTAAGTCTAGGGATAGGGTGCCTATACCTTATGGTGATGTTGTTTATTGCCCTACAATCAGTACACATCCTCCACATTCCCTCCTTCTTAGTCACAAGAATAATTGGCATGGCACAAGGACTCATGCTCTCACAGATTCACCCATTGTCAAGTAGTTTTTCCACTTATGTTTGAATCTCCTTTTCCTCCATGGGTGAAGTCTTATATGCTGGCCTATTAGGTAGTGAACAACCTAGAATTAAATCAATTTGGTGCTCTATGCCTTTTAAAGGAGGCAAGCCATTAGGAATTTCTTTTGGAAAAACATCTACATATTCCTCCAAAAGAGATTGCATGGCTATGGGCATTTTTTCTCCTTCTTTTTCAACATGCAAACAAAGAGAGTTAGGAACCATATAACAAAGAGGTTGTCTTGCTAACAACACTCTCTTGACCTCTTTTTATCTCAAGAACAAACTCTCTTTGGTCTCATGAATTTTTTGGCTCTTAATTTTTTTTCTTCTCTTTTCTCTCTTTTTTTCTCACTAGTTTTCCTCTTGGATAACTCACATTTTTTTGCCTTTTTTATTGCTATCTAGTGCAGTATTTTTTTAAGCTCTTGAACTCTTTTTTATTTCATCCTCACTTAATCCTCACACACTTGTTTAGGAGTCAAAGGCCTCAAAATAATTTTCTTGCCTAAGTGCTCAAACTCAAAAGTGTTCTCCATGCCATTATGCATAACTTTTCTATCATATTGCCAAGGCCTTCCAAGAAGAATATGTCCAACCTCCATGGGTACAATCTAACAAATAACTTCATCCTTATAAGAGTTAATAGAAAAAATAATGAGCACTTGAGAATTTACCACCACTTCTCCACTCTTACTAAGCCATTGGAGCTTGTATGGCCTAGGATGACATGTGGTTGGCAAGTGCAATTTCTCTACAAGCCTTGTACTAGCTACATTGGTGTAGTTGCCTCCATCAATTATAAGAGAGCACACCTTGTCTCCCACTAAGCACCTTGTGTGAAAAATATTTTTTCTTTGAGTCTCCTCTTTGTCAATGAAAAATTTGCTCAACATTCTCTTCACCATCAAGAGATCACCCTCAACGGCTTCCACAAGTGTAAGCTCTTCTTCTTCTTCACTTGAAGAACTAGTTAAGCCACTTGAATACTCACTCTCTATGCTTCCACCCTCAAACAAAATCATTGTTCTCTTGTTGGGACATTGTGAAGCAATGTGCCCCATGGCAAGACACTTAAAGCACTTGATATTGCTTGATTTTGTTGGAGTAGCGTCCATAATATTTTTGCTTGAGCTCTCCATCTTTTCTTCTTTATTTTTTACTTGAGAAATGTCCCTTCTAGGCTTGTCCTTCCAGCTGGAAGTTCAAGCCCAATTGGTTTTGGAAGATTTTCTCCTTTTGAGTTGTTGCTCCACCCTTTGAGCTTTGTCGACTAGCTCCTCAATTGTGCCATAGGAATGTAGCTCCAACATATCTTGAATTTCCCTATTCAAGCCATGAAGGAACCTATCCATGGTTGCCTCTTAGGTCTCCACAATTTCAGCCCTCATCATCATCAATTCCATCTCCTTATAGTAGTCATCAACACTCTTGTACCCTTGGAATAGTTGTTGCGAAATTGACAAGTGTATCATTCATTTCAAGTAATAAAGTGAGTAAGTCAAGTATCGTCTCCATAGGGATTGAATGCAATCTTACGTAACTTACGTCTTAGAAATTGGAAGACAAAATAATAAGTTTGAGAGAGTTTGTTGAGTTGTATTTGAGTACTGTAATTTAAATGACAGAAATTTAACGAGAATGCAAGCGAACGTAAATTAGATTTTACTGCAGTAGCGAGAAGTGATTGTAGTTAAGCGCAATCCCCTATGATTCCTTCCTACTATGCTTCGATTGATTATTAACTTGAACTAATCCTAATTACTCAGCTGATGTGTTCTCTTATGATTAGCTAAACCTTAATCCCTTAGTAATTTAACCCTTTGATGAAATTAAGAACCCTAATCCCTTAGTGATTCCTTCTTAAACCAAGCATTAAGCAAACACAACCTGAAATTGCTGCAACCACACATCCCTATCCCTAGGCAATGTATAAATTGTTGTTTTACTCATTTCAGAAATTAGAATCCCAATATCCCTATTGTGAATCCCAACCCTAAGTATCTTAACAGAATGGCCAATCCAAATTAAGAATTATGCAGTGAAGAATAGAGTAAGACAAAGCAATTATGATAACTTCTTATTAAAACCAATCAAGACATAGAGGAATTCTCATAGGTTCATGGCTCAACCACAATACAAGAATTAGCCAAGCATATTCTGAATTGATACTACTTCTATGACTAACATACCAGAGGAAAAGAAATGTTTACATAGAGTGTTGTTCTGCAATTCCTCAAGGCTTCCAATCTTCTCCCAAGATTCTTCAATGGCTTCCTCTTGAGCAATTCTGTCCAAAACCCAGTAAAAAGTTGTTTCTTTGTGACCCAGAGGCTTCCTTTTATGCCCCAAAACGTCCTAGGTCCAATTCCAGTAATGGGGAACTGTTTCCCCCAATAAATCAATTCCAAATCTTTTAAACAGGAAACCCGAGTTTGTGGCGCTACTGGCGTGGCATCCCACGCTGATTGCGTGGGCTGTTCGAGCTAAATAGGCTATTCTGGAAGTCTGACGCTAATCACGTGGATCTCCAGGCTGATCGCGTCATTCATTCGAGCTGAATACCTGAGTTTTGATAGAATGGTGTGACTCGCGTGGATGGCCGCGCTAACCGCGTGGCTTGTTGGAGCTGAGAGTCTATGTGTTCAGCATCTGACGCTGATCGCGTGGTGGTTGGCGCTAATCGCGTGGGCTCTTCAAACTGAACTTGTTTATCTTAACACTTCCACGTTGATCGCGTGAGATCCCACGCTGATCGCGTGGTTCATTCGAGAGCACTGGCTTGCTCTTTTTGGCTTCTTTTCCTCTCTTGTTGGTTCCTAAATGATAAAATAACTAAGAAATTAATTTAATGTGCAATTACATGATAATTCATCAATTCCTAATCTAATTTACTAAATCTTAAACAATTTATTAATTAATTAAACCTAAAAACTACTATATGCTGGAAGCATATCAATAGTCTTTGGACCTTGTTGTGGACTTCTCTTGAGTAATAAGTGGGAACAAATCTTTCTCTCAAGCACCCCTTCAAGTCATTTCAACAATTTATTCTTGGCCTCCTCTATCTCCCTATGTCAATTTGAATTTGGTTCCACCACACCAAAGCATAGCCACCAAATTTTAGAGTTGCTAGAATCACTTTCTTCTGTTCATCAAAGTGTTGGCATAAGAAAATGGGCTCTACTTTCATCTCCCACTCAAAGTAAATTTTTGGATCATAAGTAGCAAGGAACTTTGGAATTTTAATTTTCATTCCACTCAATTCTCCATTCTTTCTCATCTCTCCTATACCTCCAATCTTCCTCATCTCTATTGTGTCTCCTATGATTTTGTCTTCTATTATTTTGTCTCCTATTGTTGTTTTCTCTCCACTCCTCCCTCTCATATCCCTCATCTTCATAATTTCCTCCATAAGAGGATGCATATTCACTCACCCTCCTATCCTCATAAGCCTCTCCATCCACACTCCTAATTGGATTACTCCTTCTTTGGGTCTCCCTTTGTAACTCCTCAAATCTTTCATTCATTTTGGTTTGTAATTCCTCCATTTGTTTTGTAATAACATTCATGAACCTAGAGGTCTTAGGTGACAAAGCTTCTTCTCCTTTTTGAGCTCATTCCTCAAAAGAAATGGTTAGCAAAAACACAAGTATATAGAAAAATTCTGACCAATCTCTAAGTATTTGCCACTCACATTCTTGTTTCCACACTTTATCTAGGCTTTGTCTTTAAGTTATCTCGCCTTTTCTCACTCTTGTTCCTCTATGCAACGACCCGCATCGTCGCTACTATATCATCAACCCTTACCGCACAAGATTTAACTTTTGATGAAAACTTCATTAATTTGATTATGAAAATGATGATAAAGTTTTTTTCCATGATAATACTATTATCATACACATATTACAATAACATAATTAATTACATATGTACAAATATATTAAATTAGTACATGTCATCCACACGTTAAAACTTCCTTTAGTTTTACATGTATATATAACTGAAATTACATTTCTAACAAAAAAAGGCAAAGAACTAACTAAGAAAGAGTTGATTAACAAAACACTACTCTTTCCCAAAAAGAAATCTAACGTCATTAAGTCGGCTTGGCGACTCCAACCAAAATGAATCCTTCTCCAGAGTCACCTACTGCTACTCATCTACTCACACGAACCAAGGTTCGTGATCATCACAAGTACCAGTCACACGGTACAACAAAACAAAGGTAAATTTATTATGTAAAACCAACAAGTATTAGATGACAACAGTTGGAAAAAGGACAACCCAAATCACCATAATTATTATCACAAAACCCATCATTCCATTACACATTCGATGTATGACTTGGCTAGGAACAAATCCTTCCTCGCAAGGGTAACCCGTCATACACCCCTCATGTGTATCCATGTATATCCACATCACACAATGACAATCATGGGCACCATCAATGCATGACCCAGCTAGGAACAAATCCTTCCTCGCAAGGGTAACCTGTCATACACCCCTCATGTGTATCCATGTATATCCACATCACACAACTACAACCATGGGCACCATCAATGCATGATCCAGCTAGGAACAAATCCTTCCTCGCAAGGGTAACCCGTCATGCACCCCCCATGGACATCAATATATATATACATACCACACAATGACATTGTTCACATCAACATTATCTCTCATCACTGTCATTATCAACATCCACATCACATCATCTAATATCATCATCATACATATTAAATTGATATTATTTCAACATTATCCTCATAAACATCAACTTTATCTCATTTCAACATCAACAACCATTTCATCATCATTTCATTTAAACATCATCAACCCAAAAAACATATATCTCATTTGAACATCATTTCATTTAAACATTACCAATCACATAAGCATCATCTCTTCTAAATCATCACAAACCACATAAACATCATTAATCATTTCCATGATATCTAAACTTCACTATCATCAGCAACATCAAAAATAATTACACCGCATCCCATTCGTTAAAAACATCTCTTAATTTGAAAATGAGCACACACATGTACAAACACACAATCAATCATAATTATATCGCATCTCATTAGTTAAAAACTTAGTTTCTCTTGAAAAACCAGCACACAGCAGGCACAGGCAGATATCTTCATAGTTTGACTCCCTGGCCCCCAACTATGGTATCTAAATTACTACCAACATAATAAACTCCCCTTACCTAACCAGGAGTTTTCCTTATTACAGCCTAGCGGTGTTGTTTCACTATCCTTCAAAATGCATGCTTGTCCGAACACAAAGTTCTACATACCAAATTGAAGACAGTTTAGTATAGAATCTAAAGGAAAGATCAAAGTTAACAGTTGGGGTCAAATACCCACTCAAATCAACAAGGGCTAAACGGTGTTTTTGGGAGTTCAAATCGAAAGTCCTTAGTTTGAAATTCTGATCACATCAATGTGACCAGGACTCAACAAGGATCATAGAAAATGACATCAATTTCATAAAAAGGAGACTTTTACAACATCTCATTTTCAAAGGGTTTTTCAAAGGATATGTAAAACTCCCAACAACAGTATCCAAAACTCAAGAGACACTAAGAAAGGGTTAAACTAGTTAATGGAAGACAAAGGGAACTAAGATTACCTCAAGGAAACCAAGAAAGAAGGATTTAGAAGCTCTTTCCTCTACCAAAGCTATGAGAGATTTTTCAAATATTTTGCTCTGATTACGAGGTTCCTCTCGGTGTCGTGGTTCCGTGGCAAGCTACGGTGGCTCTTGGTGGTTGATGGTGGTCTAGGGTGGTGGAAGGGGTGGTTTTAGGGTTTTGGGTGAGTTTAGAGAGAGAAAGGGAGAGAAAATCGTGAAAAATGCGTTTCTGCGCGTCTGGTGCATATTTATAACTCAACAGGCTCACTTAGTGCGCACTTGCTCGCTCAGCGTAATTTCCTATCTGTTAGGAAATTTTGGAATTGGGCTCAGCTCTCCATTTGCTCGCTTAGCGCAACATCTAAAAATAGATTATCTTAACTTGGTTGTCATGGTGCCTTACTGGTATAATCGATTACCATTTTCAGTAATCGATTACACAGGTCGGGTTTGTGTTTTTCATGTTGTGAGCTTTACTGGTTTAATCGATTACCAGTCTTATGTAATCGATTATTTCTTCATGCTTCAAATATACTAAGACTGTTTTAATCAATTAAGTATCAGTTTAATCGATTATCTTGTTTATGAAAACATTTCCAGGAAGCTCAAGAACATATTAATCGATTGTGATAATTTAATCGATTACATATGGTTAAATAATCGATTACCTTATCGTTTTAATCGATTATTGTCAGTTAAATCAGTTTTTTTTAAACAGCTTTGCTTAACTTGTCTTTATAAATAGACTTAGAGCGAATTGTTCTATACAATTGTTGAACATTGAGCATTTGTGTGAATCACTAAATGAGAGAAAGATTTTTCTAGAGCCAAAATACTGAGTTGTTCTAAGAGTGAAAGATTATGAGATTAAAATCTTTGAGATGAGATTTCAAGAGTTCTTATACTGAGCTTTGATTTGCATTCAACTTGATTGATTGGTAACATCATTCATTCATTCATTCATTTGAAGGATCACAGGTTGTATCTCTTGAATCTTTCTTTAGAATTTTTCTGTGTATTAAAAATTCTGTCGGTATATCTATGATTCTTTAAAATGGTTTTCTAGAGTAGGGTTCTCTAGGTCTTGATCATTTGAAGTCTATAGGGTTTAGATTTCTGTTTCTTTATCTAGTGTGGATAAAGGTGATCATTGTAAACTTCTTGTAAAGATTCTTTGATATAGTGAAAACTCTAACCTAGTGTGGGTTGGAAGTAACTGGATGTAGCCTCCAAGGTTGAGAGGTGAACCAGTATAAATTGCTTTGTCTCTTGTCTTGAATCCTGAATATTTCATTGCTTATCTTTGTGAAATAAAAAATTATCATCAAAGAAATTATTTCTATCATTACATGCATATCAAGGGTTGATCTTGATTGAAGAAAGATTTCTGGATTTTCAAAAGGTGAACAAGTGATACGATCCAAGAGTTTAATTCCGCAATTTGTTTTAGAAAAATTTTAAATATCAGTTTTGAACCAATTCACCCCCCGTCTTGGTTTATTTGCAGTATATTCATTGTGTTTTCAATTGGTATTAGAGCTGGTTCTTGAAATTTATTCAAGATCACTTTCTTTTTAAAGAAAATGAATACCACTCAAATAACTTTTAGAGAGGGAGCTTCTCTCAATTGTCCACCAATGTTTGAGGGTGAGCATTTTAGTTTTTGGAAAAATCATATGCAGATCTTTATTCAATCCAATGATCCCGGTGCATGGAATGCTATTGAAAAAGGTCCTTTGGTTCCAATGAAAACTGTTGATAATTAGTTGATTCCCAAAGAATGGGATGAAATGATAGAAGCTAAAAAATGAGTTGTGCAATATGATTTTAAAGCTAAAAACATGATTACATCTGCTTTGTCTTCTGATGAATTCTTTAGAACTGTGAGATGCAGAAGTGCAAAAGAAATGTGGGAAATGTTGAAGGTAACTCATGAAGGAACAGATGAAGTAAGGAGATCAAGGAAGCATGCCTTGATTCATGAATATGAGATGTTTAAGATGAGCAATACTGAAAACATATCACAGCTACAAACAAGATTCACTCACATTGTCAATCATCTTCTTGGTCTTGGAAAGACTTTTGATGTTGAAGAATTGAACATCAAAATTCTAAAGTGTCTCACAAGACCATGGCAACCAAAAGTTACAGCAATCAAGGAATCCAAAGATTTGTCCAAGATGTCCATGGCTACACTATTTGGTAAGCTTCTTGAGTATGAACTTGAAATGTCACAACTAACCAGTGCAAAAGATGCAGAAAAGAAGCACAAAAGCATAGCTTTGAAAGTTGCATCATCTAAGGTTGAAATAGAAGAAGACTCAAGTGAAGAAGATAAAGATGACAACATGAATCTAATTATCAAAAAGTTTAGCAAATTTATTAGAAGGAACAAAAACAAAAAGTTCACAAAGTTCAACAAGAGAAATGACAAAGATAGCAACAACAACACCTCTACCAACTTTACTTGTTTTGAAAATGGAAAACCTGGACACATCAAATCTGAATGTCCAATATTCCTGAAGAAGCAACAAGGTGACAGGAAGATAAAGAAGGAAGGAAAGCCAAAGAAAGCCTACATTGCATGGGAAGATAATGAATCAACAAGTTCTTAATCAAGGAGTGAGAATGAAGAAGAAGCAAATGTATGCTTCACTTCAACCTTGAGTAATGATGAAGGATTTTCTAGTGCTGAATCAGAGGTAAATTTAGAATATGATAACATTGTTGGCGGAAGCCAATTTTCGAGTCTGGGGACTCATTTTGACAACCAAGGAATAAGTCTATCGGGCTGTAAAGTCTAGTGCGGCTCGTTCCTTTCTTTCGAGCTGCTGAACTCGTTTCCTTTCTTTGAGAGAGCTACCGGGTTTCCTTACTCGGATGAGCTCGTTTCCTTTCTTTGAGAGAGCTACCGGGTTCCTTACTCGGATGAGCTTATTTCTTTTCTTTGAGAAAGCTATCAGGTTTCCTTACTCGGATGAGCTCGCTTCCAGCTACCGATTTTCCTTACTCAGATGAGCTTACTTCCTTTCTTTGAGAGAGCTACTAGTTTCCTTACTCGGATGAGCTCGCTTCCTTTCTTTGAGAGAGCTACCGGTTTCCTTATTCAGATGAGCTCGCTTCCTTTCTCTGAGAGAGCTACCGAGTTCCTTACTCGGATGAGCTCGTTTCCTTTCTTTGAGAGAGAGTTACCGGGTTTCCTTACTCGGAGGAGCTCGTGTCCTTTCTTTGAGAGAGAGCTACTGGGTTCATAGAGAAGTGGTCTATTTAAATGGCCCTGGAGCATGTGTCACGCGCCGATAGTGCCAGATGTCAAATTAGTTAATCATTATATGCACTCGCTGTTGGGTTCAGATTACCTACCAAAAGCCTACCTTGTACAACTCAGCATTCGTAACCCGGACAACCTTGTGCAAGTTCATGGTATTCATACAATCAAAAGTCTTACTTATTGTATCAAGTAAAGTGACATCTATTTTAATCGATTACAAACGCTTATGTAATCGATTGTATAGTGCTGGGTCCGTCCTTGGTATTTTATAAAATCCAAGGTTCCGTGCTCGCTCCTTCTCTTCAGAGGTGTCGAACTCGTTTCCTTTTCTTTAGAGCGATTAGGTCCCTTTCTGAGCTTGTTTCTTCTCTAGAGCCTTTGAGCTCGTCTCTTTCTTTAGAGCTGTCGGGCTAGTGCTGTCGGGCTCCATTTATCTTCTTACTAGTACTGCCTGGTTGATGAATCATCCCGGCTTACTAGTCTATGTTGTGTTTATGGTTGATGTGTATGTAATGATCGTATATAATAATGTTGGGATAGTAAAGGTTGGTTTATGAGACGATAATATTGATACCATGGTTATGGTATATGTGTGGATACACATGGATTCCCACGGGGATGTATGATGAGTCACCCTTGCGAGGAAGGATTTGTTCCTGGCCGGGTCATACATTGATGCGCCTATGGTCGTATGCTATGTATATACACAAATGGTGTAATGATCAGTTGGTTGCCCTTACGAGGGAGGATTTGTTTATAGCCACGATTATTTCATCGGTGAGCCTATGTTGGGGCGGTATGTACATGGGGGGTGCATGGCGAGTCACCCTTTACGAGGAAGGATTTGTTACTGGCCGGGTCATGCATTGATGATGCCCATGTGACATACTTCATTTGCACAATGGAAATAGGATGATTGGCTTTAGAGTACGAAAGTACTAGGGGGTATGTCTGTTTGGAACTCCTTTACTGAGACCCATGGCTGATCACCAGTGGGGGGAGTGGCCTGTGCATGACAGAGTGACCCTGACATCCTGCTGCATCATCTGCCAGTAATGGTCTATTTTTGGGATGGTACCACATTGCATGCTGAGAGATAAGCCAGGAGCATGCATCATTCTAAGCATTATAGGCTGACTTGTGGAATGTATTTCGATGGTTTGCGCATGTTGGTTGCGTGATGAAATGCTTGGGTGTCGTAATGATGTCATGATGTTTGGATTGCCTTCTCTGACTATTGTTATCTATTATTGTTGTTTTGCATGATAAACTCACATTTGCTTTGTTTGAACCGTGTGGATTGGTACCTCTGATGATCACGAACTTTCGTTCGTGTGAGCAGACGGAAAGCATTAGGTGACATGGAGGGAGATCTCTTTTTGGTTGGAGCCGCCGAGTTGCCGGGATGATGATGGATCAAATCTCGGACAAGAGTTGTGCTTTGATAGTCAACTCTTCCGTAGATTAGTCTCTTACTTTCTTTTGAAAAACTTGTACTTTTGGATATTTGTAAACACAACTAAATCACGTTTCTACTTGTGAATGAATCGTAATGTTTTAAAATGTAATTTTATCTATGTAAGTGCTTCGTGGTGATGATTACCTTGTTTACGTATCCGCGAAAAATTTACTACCATTTTCACAATCAAATATAAGGGGTCTTTCATTAAAACCTGATATTAGTGTAATTAAGAGTTAGTGATACAGTAGTGACGAGGCGGGTCATTACATTAGGTGGTATTAGAACAGGTCGAACCTTTCGGCCAATGAGTTGTGAGTCTGCAATGTTTCTCTGTGCATGTTATGTTGTTTGTTGAATGTTTGATTATCGAAGTGACGAGTTGTTTTGTGCTAGCTTGGACTGTTTATGTTTGAAACTTGTGAGTGATGTTGTTATTAGAATGGTCATAGTATATTTGTATTTCTTATGTTTGCTATACCATAAATTTCAATGCCTGTTGAGAGTTATCAGACTGGCCATATGTATAATTCGGAATAATGTAAGGGAACATTATGGCAAGCAGTCGGGAATACAAAGAGTAGAGAGTCTGTGTAGTATAGCTTTGTGGTTGTTATGTGTATTCCTTCCAGGTTTTCACTTCTTGTTATGTGCAGGAAGTGATGGCTAGTAGGAATGATCGTCCTATAGCTGATGCCCTCCAAGCCTTAGCTCAGGCTTTGGGGAATCAGAATAGGGGAAAAGTTGCGGGAGCTGTGGAGTACTAAGGACTAGATCGATTTCAGTGCAACAATCCTCCTTCTTTCCATGGAGGGTACAACCCGGATGGTGCTCAAACTTGGATACAAGAGATTGAGAAAATTTTCTGGGTTATGGCTTGTCCTGAAGGGCAGAAGGTTGCCTTTAGCACCTACACCTTGACGGAGGAAGCTGAGTATTGGTGGGATAACACTATCTAATGCATGGAAGCTGAAGGTTAGGTAGTAACTTGGGAGACCTTCAAGAGGGCATTTTTGGAGAAGTATTTTCCTGAGGATGTTAGGAACAAGAAGAAGATGGAATTCCTGGAACTTAAGCAAGGGAACATGACGGTGGCTGAACATGCAGCTAACTTTGAAGAGTTGGTAAGGTACTTCCCTCACTACCAGGGAAGAGATAGTGGGAGTTCCAAGTGTGTGAAGTTCTTGAATGGCTTGTGACATGAGGTGAAGCAAGCTGTAAACTATTAAGGTGTCCGCCAATTCCCACAGTTGGTCAACATGTGCAGGAAATGGGATGAGGATTCTCGAGACAAAGTGGCCTATTACCGGAATACAGGCCCAATGAAGAACAAGAGTGGCTGCTTTGGGATTTCTGATAAGTGCCCTAATTAAGTTAAATTCAGGTTTCAAATGCAGGCACTTATCTTTTGATTTCAATAACTTTGCTTATAAACTTGCCCTAAACCTAGTTAAATTATATTTATTACTTGTATGAATGTAGTTTTTATATTTTGGAAGATTAATCCAATCATGCTTTGTATTTTGATAGATTCCATGTATTTTCGAGGCTTCCGAATAAGCAAAGCAAGCAAGGAGGGCTTACATAGCAAACATGGGAGGTGTTACAAGCAAAACAGGCCCAAAAGCATTCTCCAGAACCATCTTTTAACTCGCCCAAGCGAGTGTCCTCAGTGCAAACTGGTCGCCCAAGCGAGTAGCTTCTGCAAGTGGGCCTTCAAGTGGGTTTTAACTCGCCCAAGCGAGCAAACACAGGCAAAAACACTCGCTTGGGTGAGTGAACTCGAGCAGACAGCCCCCTATAAATAGCCATGCACCCCCCAAGGAATTCTACACTTCTTGCATTCCATTTTCTCCTCCTTCCTTGCTTCTTGGCTTGTTCTCATGCCTTAGGCTCTTTAAATATTAGTATTAGGTAGGTTAGGAAAGTGAGAGAAGTGAGATTTAGTGTGGAGACTCTGCCGGAAAGAAGCGGTGATGGGGCCTTTCATCAATTCTTCTCTTAAGGAGGTTCTCTCCATGCTTGGTTAGTTTCTCTTAAGGATTGGATGTAATCTTCTTAGCTTTAAGTATCTCTTTTAATATTTATTTATGCATAAGTCTCTTCTATTTATTATTGGTAATTTTATTCCGTTCTTAATGCTTAATTCTACTTGATCACTAGTTTCATGAAATTGGATTCTAAGTTTAACTGGGAAGTACTCTTAGAATTTGAACTGAATAATTTTACTCTTTACGTTACGTTGCTAGGGATAGAGCGTAACGTTTAGATTGCAAATAGCACGCGATTATGATTGTAATGCTGGGTTATTTACTTCATATGCGAGGGATCGATATTCGGTAAATATCCTTAGAACTCGATTGCGAGGGATCGATTCGAGGTGAATTAATGTGTGCATCAATAATAATAGAGAATGATTTATACATGGTACTATTAATTGGATATTGAGGATATGAATGATGAAATCCAAATCCTACGTTTTTCTTGAATTAATTAAAATCGTTTTATTAGCTTATGTAATCTTCCGTTATTTTCGTAAAACCATCAAAACTTCGACCATACTCGTTGTACATAACTATTAAACTGTTAAGTTTTATTTGGATTAATTGAGTAGCACAAGTCCCTGTGGAGATGAACTTTTATAAATTTTGTAACTTACAACGATAATTGGTACGCTTGCCAAAAGTCTAACAATTTCTTGGTGGTAATGGTAGCAAACCCACTACCTTTCCAACCCGGATCACTTGTTTCAACTGTGGTAAGCCCGGGCATGTCTCCACCAATTGTATGCAAGGAGATCTGTTTTGTTACAACTGCAAGCAGAAGGGTCACTTCAAAAGAGACTGCCCATATCCCAAGAGAGAGCAGAATGGTGGAGGCTCACATAACCAACCCAGACATCCGAAAGCCACAAGGAGAGTCTTTACTCTTAGTGGTGCTAAAGCTTCGAAATCAAAAGATCTTATCCAAGGCAAATGTTTCATAAGCGGGATTCCATTACTTGTGCTTTTTGATTCCGGTGCAACCCATTCGTTTATATCCTGGGTGTGTGTAGAGAAACTTAAACTTTAGGTGTCTTCTATGAACAATGAGCTTGTGGTTGAGACCCCGGCTAGTGGGTCTGCTTTGACTTCCGAGGTGTATTTGAATTGTCTTGTGGAAATTTTTGAGAGAAAATTTTGTGTTGATCTGATTTGCTTACCTCTTAGCCAGATCGACGTTATTTTGGGTATGGACTGGTTATCTTCCAACCAAGTTTTGTTGAGCTATTTTGATAAAACGGTTGTGTTTAGCAATTCGGATGTGAGAGATAGAGGCATGTTTATCTCGGCTAGTCGGATTATGTCATCTTTAAAAGAAAAAGCTCAAGTATACATGATCTTATCAAACCTGGAAGTAGAGACCAAGGTTTCTCTAGACGACCTCCCTGTTGTTAGAGAGTTTTCAGGAGTGTTTCCTGAGGATGTATCCGGTTTACCACCCGAGAGAGAGATAGAGTTCTCTATAGATTTAGTGCCTGGTGTTGGACCCATATCTGTAGCCCCTTATAGGATGTCCCCTATAGAGTTAGTTGAGCTTAAGAAACAGCTGGAAGAACTGTTGGATAAGCAGTTTGTGAGCCTGAGTGTGTCTCCATGGGGAGTGCCAGTGTTGTTAGTAAAGAAGAAGGATGGAACCATGAGGTTATGTGTAGACTACCATAAGCTAAATAAGGTGATGATTAAGAATAAGTATCCTTTCCTAGAATAGATGATCTTATGGATTATCTAGTAAGAGCTTGTGTGTTTAGTAAGATAGACCTTAGGTCAGGTTACCATCAGATCCGGGTGAAGTCTGAGGATATTCCCAAGACTACTTTTAGGACCCGCTATGGTCATTACGAGTATTTGGTTATGCCCTTTGGTGTAACAAATGCTCCTGGTGTGTTTATGGATTACATGAATAGGATTTTTCACCCTTACCTTGATAGCTTTGTGGTAGTTTTCATAGACGATATTTTGGTGTATTCTAAGACTAAAGAGGAGCATAAGGAGCACTTGAGGATTATGCTGCAAACTCTTAAGGATCGACAACTCTACGCTAAGTTGTCCAAGTGTGAGTTTTGGCTAGAAAAAGTGAGTTTTCTAGGACATGTGATATCCCAAGGAGGTATAGTCGTAGATCCTTCTAAGGTAGAAGCAGTTCTTGAGTGGAAAAGCCCCAAGTCCGTGTTTGAGATTAGAAGTTTTCTGGGCTTAGCAGGATATTACCGGAGATTCATAGAAGGTTTCTCCAAGATAGCTTTACCTTTGACCAAGCTGACTCGTAAGGGTCAAGTTTTTGTGTGGGATGCCCAATGTGAGCATAGTTTCCAGGCCCTTAAGGAAAAGCTGACAACCGCGCCGGTGTTAGTTTTGCCTAACCTAAGAGAACCCTTTAAGGTTTTTTGTGACACATCAAAGATGGGTTTGGGAGGAGTGTCATGCAGTTTGGTCGGGTTGTAGCCTATGCTTCTAGACAACTCAAGACGCATGAAAGGAACTATCCTACCCATGATTTGGAGTTAGCTGCTGTAGTGTTTGCTCTTAAGATATGGAGGCATTACCTTTTTGGCTCCAAGTTTGAAGTGTTCAGTGATCATAAGAGCCTTAAGTATTTGTTCAGCCAGAAAGAGTTAACCATGCGTCAGAGGATATGGTTAGAGTTTCTCAAGGATTATGATTTTGAGCTTAGTTATCATCCCGACAAAGCCAATGTGGTGGCTGATACTTTGAGCAGGAAGTCCTTACATATGTTTACGTTGATGGTTAGGGAGTTGGATCTTTTGGAACATTTTATGTACCTTAGTCTGGTGTGTGAGATTACCCCTAACAGCATGAGACTAGGAGCTCTACGGATTACTAGCGGGCTGCTAGGAGAGATTAGAGAAGGCCAAAAGTCTGACCCTTTTCTGAAAAAACTCAGTTAAAAGCCATAGCATCTGGAGGTGTTAGTAGTTTCCATGTGGGGTCAAATGGAGTCTTGAGACTTCAAGATAGAATTTGTGTTCCCAATGTATCGGAGCTTAGGAAAGTGATCTTAGAGGAAGGGCATAGGAGTAGTTTAAGTATCCACCTCGGTGCCACCAAGATGTATCAAGATCTTAAGACTATGTTTTGGTGGCCAAACATGAAGAAGAAGGTTAGTGAGTTTGTGTATGCATGCTTGGTATGTCAGAAAGCCAAGATAGAACACCAGAGACCATCAGGTAAGTTACAACCCTTAGAGGTACCCTAGTGGAAGTGGGATAGTATCTCCATGGATTTTTTTGTAGGTTTGCCTAGGACCTAGGCCGGGTTAGATTCTATTTAGGTTATTGTTGATAGGTTGACAAAATCTACTCACTTCATCCCCATCAATATCCGGTTCTCCTTAGAAAAGTCAATCTCCCTATATACTAGTGAGATTATCAAATTGCATGGTGTGCCATCTAGCATAATATCTGACCGGGATCCTAGATTCACTTCTAGATTTTGGGAGAGTTTGAACAAAGCTTTAGGAACCTGGCTTAGGCTAAGCTCAGCCTATCACCCTCAAACTGATGGTCAGACCGAGCAGACCATTCAATCTCTAGAGGACCTTTTGAGGGCGTGTGTTTTAGAGCAGAATGGTAGTTGGGATAGTTTCCTATCGTTAATAGAGTTTACCTATAACAATAATTTCCATTCTACCATTGGCATGGCTCCTTATGAAGCTCTGTATGGTAGGAGGTGTAGGAAACCTTTGTGTTGGCAAGAACTCAGCGATAACCTTATTTTAGGACCCGAGGTGGTGCAACAAACCACCGAGAAGGTCAAGTTGATCCAGGATAGGATAAGGACTGCTCAGAGTAGGCAGAAAAGTTATCATGATAGGAGGAGGAAATACCTAGAATTTGAGGTTGGTGATAATGTATTCTTAAGGGTTACCCCATGGACCGGGGTTGGTCGAGCATTGAAATCTCGGAAACTCACACCCCGATTTATTGGTCCCTTCCAAATTCTCAAAAGAGTTGGCCCTGTAACATATCAAATCACATTACCTCCTTCCCTTTCTAATCTTCATAATGCATTCCATGTGTCCCAACTCCGTAAATACGTCCATGATCCTTCTCATGTGGACGGGTTAGATGACATCCAAGTAAGGGAAAATTTGACATATGAAACATTGCCTTCGAGGATTGAGGATCGACAGACAAAGCATCTATGAGGAAAAGAAATTCCTTTGGTTAAGGTAATCTGGGGAGGTATATCGGGAGAAGATGCAACATGGGAGCTAGAAAACCAGATGCTGGAAGCCTACCCGGCTTTATTTGTATCAAGTAATTTCGGGGACGAAATTTCAAAAAGGGTGGGAGAGTTGTAACACCCTGACATTTCGAGCTTCTAAGATAGGTGTTTGATGTGTGTTATGATGCTTGATTGTTTGATTTATTTCATAATTTACTGTTTGTTGGGTTTTTTTCTTGCTATGCGTGTTTGGTGATTGATATGTTAAGTCAATTCTATTGGTCTGTGGTTGCTGTCGGTGCACGCAAAGTGGGCTTGTCAAGTCAGCTATGTATATAAGTATCAAAGTAGTGCCGCAGAATCGTGTTTTTTTTTCTTCTTTGCATTTTTCTCTCCCTTTCTCTCTAAACTTACCCAAACCCTGAAATCACTCCTTCCGACCACTCTGAAATACCCTTAACCACCTAGAACCACCGTAGCTTGCAACGGAACCCCTACGCCAAACCTCGTGACCGGAGCAGAGGTCTTTGATAACCTTTTTGAGGTTCGAATGAGAATGGAGCCCCAACCTTTCTTTCTTGGCTTCTTTCAGAGCGCTGTGTTCGGACAAGCTCAAGCTTTAGAGGATAGTGCTATAGCCTTGCTAGACTGTAAGAGAAGAACTCCTAGTTAGGTAAAGGGAGTTTCTTATGTTGATAACAGTTTTAGATACCATAGTTGGGGGCCAGGGAGTCCAACTATGAAGATATTTGCATGTCCCTGTTGTGTGCTATTTTTCCAGAAAAACTATGTCTTTTGACAAATGGGATGTGAAATGTTTATGCTTGATGGTGTTCTTGTGTGAAGAATTTGATGTTGGAAGAACTCAATGAGTGTGAAGTTGGTGTTTGTTGATGAGAACGCCCAGAACACCTTTTTAGTGGTGTGTTTGTGGAGGTGCCAGCTGTTGAGTTTGCGTATGCCGGGCTGAGTTTATTATGTAGTTCATTGTGCGGGATGTGATCCAGAGTAGTCTTTTGTTGGCGGAAGCCAATTTCCGAGTCTGGGGACTCATTCTGACAACCAAGGAATAAGTCTGTCGGGCTCTAGAGTCTAGTGCGGCTCGTTCCTTTCTTTTGAGCTGCTGGACTCGTTTCCTTTCTTTGAGAGAGCTACCGGGTTTCCTTACTCGGATGAGCTCATTTCCTTTCTTTGAGAAAGCTACCGGGTTTCCTTACTCGGATGAGGTCGCTTCCTTTCTTTGAGAGAGCTACTGGGTTCCTTACTCGGATGAGCTCGTTTCCTTTCTTTGAGAGAGCTACTGAATTCCTTACTTAGATGAGCTCATTTCCTTTCTTTGAGAGAGCTACCGTGTGTTGGATATAGGGGGAGCAACTTGAAGTTTGAAGCTTAGGACTTGGAAGAATGTTTTGAGCTTTTCATATGCCTTGAAGAATGTAATTCAAATAAAAGTGTATGAAGAGGCCAATCTGTTGATCCTTGCATTGCATGCACTTAATCATTTACATGCTTAAATGTCTTCATCAAAGAATTAAAGCAATTTTTGAAAAAGAACTAAATAGGCAATGTTTTTGGAAAAATGCAAAACTTACTGTTTTAATCGATTACACTACGGTTTAATCAATTATTTGCTTTGATTTTAAATCTGGAAAAGCATTGAAGAACAATTTAATCGATTACCATTTCTTGTAAACGATTACATAGTGTTAAAAGAAAAAACATGCATTACTATTTTAATCGATTACCAATTCTTGTAATTGATTACACAAGGCTTTTTAGAAAAACATGGTTTCCTGCTTTAATCGATTACCATGATTTGCAATTGATTACACAAGCTGATTCTGTAAGAATTCTTCACTGCTTTAATCGATTATTCTGTTCGTTGTTCAAACCCAGAAATCAGCATGAACACTTTAATCGATTAAGTGGAAATTTAATCGATTACACAAGGCTTTTTAATCGATTATTTGGCGCGTTTAATTGATTACAGTTAGTTACAAAAAGCTGTTATAAATAGGAGTGAGGCTTGGCTTGAGATCATACTTGAATACTTTGAATTTTCTGAATACACACAAGCCTTCACAAAGTTAGAAAGTGATTTTCTGGGTTAACTAACTTCTTATCCCACTCTTTAATCTTCATGGGTATTGAATGATTTCTTGGGCAAGAGTTTTTAAAGAAGAATAGGAGAGCTTGTTCTGAAATTCATTTTGTTCCTTCAACTCTGATTGATAACCCACATGCATTCATATTCATTAGATCATCAAGTTGTTTCTCTCCATTCTCTTTGGTTGTAAATTTGTTTTTGCAATTTTTGTTATTTGGTGCTATTGTAAATTGTTCTTTGAAGCTTGTACTAGAGTGGTGTTCTCTAGGGAAGAACAGTGTGTGTTCTCTGGTTCTTGTTCACTAGAAGTCTAATAGGGTTTTAGATTTCTTTTCTTTATCTAGAGTTGATAAAGAGTGTTTGTAGTAAAACTTGTAAGAACTAAAATTTATAATAGTGGAACTCTAATCTAGTGTTGATTAGAAGAAACTAGATGTAGCTTCTCTTGAGAAGTGAACCAGTATAAGTTCTAGTGTTAATTCTCTCTCTTAATCTCTATTAGTCATTTGTTCATTTGTTCTTGGTATTTTTATCATTACTCAACAAGTTCTGTTTTGAGCTATTGATTTCTTGAGCTGAATGATTTGATTGATTAAAAGCATTCTTGGTTTAAAAGTGATTAAGATCATTACTCTGATTTTATAAAGAAATTTTAAAAGACCAAGTATTAACCAATTCACCCCCCCTTTTGGTTATTGTGGGTATTCCTATTGTTTTCACCGGGTTCCTTACGTGGATGAGCTCATTTCCTTTCTTTGAGAATGCTACTGGGTTCCTTACTCGGATGAGCTCGTTTCCTTTCTTTGAGAGAGCTATCGGGTTTCCTATCTCTGATGAGCTCGTTTCCTTTCTTTGAGAGAGAGCTACAGGGTTTCCTTACTCGGAGGAGCTCAAGTCCTTTCTTTGAGAGAGAGCTATCGGGTTCGTAGAGAAGTGGTCTATTTAAATGGCCCTGACGCATCTGTCACACGCCGATAGTGCCAGATGTCAAATTAGCTAATCATCATACGCACTCGCTCCCGGGTTCAGATTACCTACAAAAAGCATACCTTGTACAACTCAGCATTCGTAACCCAGACAACCTTGTGCAAGTTCATGGTATTAATACAGTCAAAAGTCCTACCTGTTGTATCAAGTAAAGTGCCGTTTGTTTTAATCAATTACAAACGCTTATGTAATCGATTGTATAGTGCTGGGTTCGTCCTCGGTATTTTATAAAATCCGAGGTTCCATGCTCACTCCTTCTTTTCAGAGGTGTCAAACTCGTTTCCTTTTCTTTAGAGCGATCGGGTCCCTTTCCGAGCTTGTTTCTTCTCTAGAGCCGCTAAGCTCGTCTCTTTCTTTAGAGCTGTCGGGCTAGTGCTGCCGGGCTCAGTTCATCTTCTCACTAGTACTGCCTGGTTGATGAACCATCCCGGCTTACTAGTCTATGTTGTGTTTATGGTTGATGTGTATGTAATAATCGTATATGATAATGTTGGGATAGTAAAGGTTGGTTTATGAGACGATAATATTGATACCATGGTTATGGTATGTGTGTGGATACACATGGATACCCACGGGGATATATGACGAGTCACCCTTGCGAGGAAGGATTTGTTCTTGGCTGGGTCATACATTGATGCGCTATGGTCGTATGCTATCTATGAAAGAAAAGGGCCTTGAAGCCCGAAGGCATGTGAGAAAAACAAAATTATATTTTTCAAGTGGAAACACACATACCACACAAGAATCATTCTTTAGGACTTAGATGTTACCTTGTTTATATTCATAACTTGATGATCAAGGATAGGCTTGAAGAAACAAGCCCTCTAATGTTAATCCACACCACTTCTTGTCAAGACTCAAGAACACTTCTTGAAGGCTACCAACAAACACCAAAGGAGGTAGGCTAGGCACACCAATGGAGAGGAAGAAGGTTATGTTTTAAAGTGTTTTTACTTATCTAATAGGCTCACCAATAGATGATATTGGTGGCTGAATTTTCAGCCAACACTCACACAAAGGGGCACGTGAAAATAGAGGAAAGTAGATTAGGGTTTTTCCTCTCAAATTATTCAAGAACTATGATCACAATAGAACACTTTATAGAAGAGTTTGAGTCAGATTTTTAACCAAAAAATCTGATTATGAAGCATCCCACACGTGAAGATAAGATAGATTTGTTGCATTTCAAAATTTCCAACAACCTCCTATCTTATCTTCCTAAGACCAAGTCAATTACTTGGGATTTAATTTTGCCAAAAGATAATCATATATCAGCCGTGTAGAAGCCCATAATCAGCCCTCAAAATTCTTCCTAAAGTCTAGGACATGATCATGATAAGATTCTAGTTGAATTCAAATTCAAATCTAGCTCTTATCTTCTCCTTTTGATATGAAACTAACTACTATAGTTAATTCATATTTAAATTCAAATATTTAAATTCAAAATTTAAATTATCAAATTTAAATATTAGATAATTAATTTAACTATTTAAATTAATTAATAATGTCTTGGACTATCTGATATGCTTCCAGCATATAATAGTTTTTAGGTTTAATTAATTACTAAATTGTTTAAGATTTAGTAAACTAGATTAGGAATTAGTGAATTATCATTTAATTGCATATTAATTTAAATTTTGAGTTATTTTATCATCTAGGAACCAACAAGAGAGGAAAAGAAGCAAAAAAAGCAAGCCAGTGCTCTCGAACAAGTCACGCGATTAGCGTGGGAGTGTCAAGATCAAATATTCAGTTTGAAGAGTTCACGCGAGTAGTGCCAACCACCACGCGATCAGCATCAGATGCTGAAACAACAGACTCTCAGCTCGAACAAGTCACGCTGGTAGCCTTGAAGAATTGCAGAACAACACTCTGTGTAACCCTTCCTTTCCCTCTGGTATGTTAGTCATGGAAGTAGTATCAATTCAGAGTATGCTTGGCTAATTTCTGTATTGTGGTTGAGCCATGAACCTACGAAGAATTCCTCTATGTATTGATTGGTTTTAATAAGAAGTTATCATAATTGCTTTGTCTTACTCTATTCTTTACTGCATAATTCTTAATTTGGACTGGCCATTCTGTTAAGACACTTAGGGTTGGGATTCACAATAGGGATATCGGGATTCTAATTTCTGAAATGAGTAAAACAACAATTTATACATTGCCTAGGGATAGGGATGTGTGGTTGCAGCAATTTCAGGTTGTGTTTGCTTAATGCTTGGTTTAAGAAGGAATCACTAAGGGATTAGGGTTCTTAATTTCATCAAAGGGTTAAATTACTAAGGGATTAGGATTTAGCTAATCATAAGAGAACACATCAGCTGAGTAATTAGGATTAGTTCAAGTTAATAATCAATCGAAACATAGTAGGAAGGAATCATAGGGGATTGCGCTTAACTACAATCATCTCTCACTACTGCAGTAAAATCTAATTACGTTCGCTTACATTCTTGTTAATTTTCTGCCATTTAAATTACAGTACTCAAATACAACTCAACAAACTCTCTCAAACTTATTATTTTGTCTTCCAATTTCTAGACGTTAAGTTACTTAAGATTGCATTCAATCCCTGTGGAGACGATACTTGACTTACTCACTTTATTACTTGAAACGAATGGTACACTTGCCGATTTCGCAACACTATCCAAGCTCATTAACTCCATTTATGCGCCCCTCTCTCTTTAAGATAAGTATCCAAACTCTTTCTTGGGCCAACAACCATTATTAGGCCCAAAACCTTTAATGCTATAATGTCATGACAATAAAGTGTTAGTGTGTGACACATTAGGCCCAACATAGCTACTGACATAAATGAGTTTGGGTCCAACAAGGCCACTACTCATTTAATGACAACACAGAGCACTAGCAATGCTTTGGTTCCCCAGAACTAGTTAGGTAATGACAAGATCATCCTATTAAATCTATTTGGTTTTCGTATGTATTTCCTTTCGTCTCGGTTACCTTCCCATAAAACCTAGGGTAAGGAAATGTATCAGCCCTTGCGGTCTAGGGTAAGCTTTAATACGAAATAGGGAGTCTCCAATTTTACTGACTCTAAAGGCAAATCATCTCATGATTTCTTTTACTATGCATAGATTCCCGAGTCCCGTAAATGTCATCCCGATTTCTCCGGTTTACAGATAACCTAATCTCTCACAGAGATTTGACGAATTCCTTCAGCTAGTCATCCTAGACTCGTGTTCTTTCAGGACATGCCCAAAAGTATACCTATGTGTCTCCATGTTTCAGGAAGACGAGGTATACAATCAAAGCATGTCTTCTAGAACACAGTCTAGGTGAAAACTTCTGGTCTAAGGAAAGACACACCCAAATAATAAGAGACTACTCTAATGATATTATCTGTGAGATTTCCTCATAGAGTCTCTTTGTGGGTTCGTTCAGTGCGAGCTATACCCTTATAGGTCCACCCACAACTTTAGCTAAGACATCTCCATGTCTGTAGCTCATGAGGTCTTTACCTTGTATCTGCATACAAGTAGTTAAGCCGTGCTAGTCTTACCCGAAATCACTGATCCCCATTCTTAGTGTCTCTAGACTATGAACTTAAAATTTAGGAGTAGACATCTGGTATCCTTGAATCCTCATGATCGTGATCCCATCACTGATGCTCAAGAGATACCTATTTTATTCCAACGGTTTTATCCAGTTACTCATATATTAATAATGAGATCGAGACAGAATATGAAACAAGATAAAGAGCGCTTATAATTTATTCATGACAATATGAAAAGTACATGTACGTCCTAATCTAATGAAAAGATTGTCTTTAGGACATCCATATACTAACAATCTCCTACTTGGCCTAGAGCCAATCAGACCTAAGTCGTAAACCCAAAGCCTCATAATGACTATCAAGTTTTCTCTGAGAAACAACCTTTGTCAGAGAGTCGGCTAGGTTATCATCCGTGGGAATATAATCCATCTTTACATCCATCCTATCAATGATCTCTCTAATCAGGTGCTATCTGCGGAGCACGTGCTTAGATCTTTGATGAGACCTAGGTTCCTTTGACTGCGCAATGGCCCCAGTGTTGTCACAATACAACTGTATGGGCTCATCCACGCTTGGAACCACCCCTAGTTCAGATATGAACTTCTTGATCCAGATGACCTCCTTGGCTGCTTCTGAAGCGGCTATGTACTCAGCTTCTGTCGTAGAATCTGTTGTAGTCTCCTGCTTGGAACTTTTCCAAGATACTGCTCCACCATTTAAGGTGAATACGAACCCTGACTATGACTTGCAGTCATCTTTGTCACTCTGAAAGTTGGCATCAGTGAATCCTTTCACTAAAAGCTCATCTACCCCACCATAGACCAGAAACGCATCCTTAGTTCTTCTCAAGTACTTAAGGATGGTCTTGACTGTTGTCTAGTGACCCTCTCCAGGGTCTGACTGGTATCTGGTAGTACTGCTCAAAGCATATGAGACATCTGATCTTGTACATGTCATGGCATACATGATGGACCCAATAGCCGATGCGTATGGAATTCCACTCATGCGGTCTTTCTCAGGCTGTGATTTAGGACACATAGCCTTGGAAAGATGTACCCCATGACTGACGGGAAGAAAACCCCTTTTCAACCCTTCCATGCTAAATCTTCTTAGCATCTTGTCAATATATGTGGATTGAGATAATCTTAACAGCCTTTTAGATCTATCTCTATAGATCTTTATACCAAGTATAAAGGCTGCTTCTTCCAAATCCTTCATGGTGAAGCTTTCTGAAAGCCAGTCGTTAGTTGTTTGTAATGTGGGGATGTCATTTCCTATTAGTAGTATGTCGTCTACATAGAGTACTAAGAAAACAACTTTGCTCCCACTATCCTTCTTGTAAACACAAGGTTCATCCTCGTTCTTGATGAATCCGTTACTTCTAACGATTTCATCAAAACGAATATTCCAACTTCGTGATGCTTGCTTTAGCCCATATATTGACCTCTGCAGCTTGCATACCATATGTTCTTGGCCTTTGGATTCAAAACCTTCAGGTTGTGTCATGTACACTTCCTCCTTCAAGAATCCATTCAAGAAGGCAGTCTTGACATCCATTTGCCAAATCTCATAATCGTGATATGCTGCTATGGCAAGCATGATCCTAATAGATTTGATCATGGCAACGGGTGAGAAAGTCTCATCATAGTCAACACCTTGTCTTTGACGATATCCTTTCGCAACCAACCTAGCTTTATAGGTTTGAACGTTGCCATTTGCATCAGTCTTTCTCTTAAAGACCCACTTATTACTGATAGGAATTTTTCCTTGCGGTTGTGGAACCAAGGTCCATACCTTGTTTTGATACATCGAATCTATTTCAGATTTCATGGCTTCTAGCCATTTAGAGGAGTCAATTTCCTTAACTGCCTCCTCATAGTTACTTGGTTCATTATCCTCTATGGTTTGTTGATTCTCAATCACTAACCCATACCTCTCAGGTGGATGGATGACCCTAGTAGACCTACGAAGTTGTGTGTTTACTTCTCCATTGGAGAACGTCGCCTACGATGTAGACTCGGGTTCCTCAATCTGTTCTTGTGGTCCTTGAACTTCTTCAAGATCAATTTTACTCCCACTGGCTCCTTGAGAGAGTAAATCTTTCTCAAGGAATTCAGCATTTTTGGACACAAACACCTTGTGTTCGTCCAATGAGTAAAAGTAGTATCCCTTAGTACCTTTGGGATACCCCATAAATAGACATTTAGTGCTTTTAGCACTAAGCTTGTCTGATGTCAATGATTTGACATATGCTGGCGATGCCCATACTCTGAGATAACTCAGGTTGGGTCTCTTACCATTCCATATCTCATATGGAGTGGTCTGAACAGATTTAGACGGTACCCTATTTAGAAGGTATGCCGCCGTGTCTATGGCATATCCCCAAAACGATTTTGGAAGTTGAGTCTCACTCATCATAGACCTGACCATGTCTAACAAGGTTCTGTTTCTCTTTTCGGAAACACCATTTTGGTGTGGTGTGTAAGGTGTAGTAAGCTGCGAGAGAATTCCATTCTCTCTCAAATAATCCTGAAACTCATGGCTCAGATATTCACTACCACGATCTGATCATAAAGTCTTAATCATTTTTCCACACTGTTTCTCCACTTCATTCCTATACTCCTTGAACTTTTCAAAGGCCTCGGATTTATAACTCATCAGGTAAACATACCCAAATCTCGATTTATCATCCGTAAAGGTAATGAAATAGGAGTATCCTTCTCTAGCCTCTATAGACATTAGGCCACAAACATCAGAGTGAATGAGTTCTAATAACTCACTAGTCCTATGACTTCTAAGCCCTTTGGGCTTGTGACGAGTCATTTTCCCTTTTAGACAAGATTCACATTGTCCATAGGATTCCAAATCCATGGAATCTAGGTATCCATTTGCATGCATCCTAGACAATCTTGTTTCATTTATGTGCCCTAGTCTACAGTGCCACAGATAAGATTGATTATCTGTCCTAGGTCGTTTCACATTCACATTGAGAACTTATGTTCCCGTTTCTAAAACATATAAGCCATTTACCAAAGAAGCAGTAGCATAAAGCATATCATTCATAATGATAGAAAATGTACCATCCCTAATAGTAAAAGAAAAACCATCTCATTCTAAACAAGAAATTGAAATAATGTTTCTAGAAATGCCTGGAACATAAAGGCAATTATTCAAATGTAATAAAAGGCCCGTAGGCAAAATGAGGTCTGTATCTCCAACAGCTTGAGCAGCAAATCTTGCTCCATTACCAACGCGGAGGTTAACCTCATTCTTCTCCAATCTCCTGGAACTCTTAAGTACCTGCAACATATTGCAGATGTGAGAACCACAACCGGTATCTAATACCCATGAAGTCGGATTAGCACAAAAATAATTGATCTCAATCATGTAAATACCTGAGGCAGAAGCAACACTATGTTTCTTGTCCTTCACACTCTTTAGGTAGTCTGGACAGTTTCTCTTCCAATGGACAGTCTTGCCACAGTGGAAGCACACAACATCGCTTTTGTCCTTAGGTGCACTCTTACCCTTCTTGTTGCCCTTCTTCTTCTTGGGTTTTCCTTTGGGCTTAAGGGACTTTCCTTTTGTAGGCTCCTTAGCCTTACCCTTGGCCTTATTAGGCCCACCAATCAGAAGAGAGTGTGTCTTATCCTTTTTGATAGACACCTCAACAGTTGTTAAAATACTTAACAACTCAGGCAAGCTCACAAGCATCCCATGCATGTTATAATTCATAATGAATTGACTAAAGGAAGGTGGCAGAGATGTGAGGATTAAGTCATTACTTAGCTCGGCATCCATCACAAAGCCTAGATTTCCTAGCTTCTCAATAAGCCCAATCATCTTAAGAACATGACTGCTCACACTCATGCTCTCAGACATCCTACACGAGAACAATTCTCGAGAGGCCTCATACCTCTCATGTCTGCCTTTAACATCATACAACTCCTTGAGATGCAAGATGATAGAGGGAGCATCCATATGCTAATGCTGCTTTTATAGCTCAGGCGACATGGATGCCAACATGATGCATACTGCCATTGTATTGTCATTCATGTGATGCTTATGAGCTTCCATATCGTAGAACTCATAATCAGCTTCCCCTTCCTTAGGAGCTATGGGTAAATTACCTTCTAGGACATAAGCGATTTTATCGGTCCTAAGAACAATTCTCAGGTTCCGATACCAGTCCATAAAATTTGAACCGTTCAGTTTGTTCATATCGAGAATAGAGCGTAGTAACAGTTGATTAGTCATACTATTGACTAAGAAGATGTAAAGATAAACTAATCAATATATTGTCATGAAATAAGAACAAATTATTAAAGACTTTAAATAACATGCCCCTCCCACTATTTTATCTAAGTCAATTACCCTTGTTATTTTGACTTAAGGTTATTTTATCTTAAAATTACCTTAGTGGGATTAAGAGTACGATTATTTATTTTAATATTACTCTGAGACCGCAAAATTAAACTAAATAATGGGTTGATCCTTATCAACAGTATCTCATACCTTCTCTTAGCCTCAGGTTGACAACTCCTTGTCACTTAGTGGTGCATCTCATGCAACCAACCTGGCATTATTACCCTAAATACATAAGCCCGGCTGAGCCTGCAACTCATGCATTCAGTTAAGCACTAACCAACACCTTAAGTGTCTCACACTTCTAATACTACTCTTATTCAATGAAACAGTGGGTCCCAACTGAGTTGTGGTGCACCACCATGTAGAGGAATTTCGAGTGGCATTGGTGGTGGGGGGTAATCATGTGCTTAATAATTGATTCCTTTTAAGGGTTTCTTTTATTTTAATGGGTCTCATCAAACGTGTAAGTACTATTATCATGCTAGTCGTATCCTATGTCAAACATCTATCGGATTACACTAATCGCTTTTGGACATGCATAATAAAACATACAAGCATATAAAACAGATTTTATATGAGATAGTCATGGTGCTCGTGCATTCTTTCTTCTTGCTCCTAGGCCGCAGCTCCATCATGAAATCTTCCATGCCTAAACGCCACTAGCCTAATTTTTTCTAATTACAAAATAATTAAAGAAACTCCAATACATCTTTGGAGGAACAAAAGAATACACAAAATTTAAAATTCAAAATTACAACTCCAATTTAAACTAAAACAAAATTTGAATTCAAATTTAAAACATTTAAATTCAAATATTTAAATTCGGGCACCATGACCATCCCCTTCCATATCTGCACTTTAAAGTTAGACAACTAATAAGCACACAATATTATTATTTCTCAAATGGCCGAAATATGCATCCAAATACATAATTCAAATTTTTTGTTGATTCTTTCTCAAAGAACACAAAATTAAACCATACAATCAACCATTTATATACTTAGACTTGTATGAGAAATTTTGTCACAAAAATATTATGCTATGCTCATGAACAATTCATTATAACAGAAAATAACAAGATCAAAATGTACAAAATTAAGAACCCTAATTTTTATTCATGTGACCACGGCATGCATAGAATATATTTTGAAAACAAAATTATGGAGAAAAAACAATGCATTTGAATATATATATCATGGCTGAATCATATTCCTTTCTTAAAAGATGTTTCGTTTGAAATCTTTCACAAAGAATCATAAAGAAACAAAACCATGAACACATAAAGATATATGTGAAGCGTAATCATATTACAAACAACATATTATATCAAACAAGGTATCATCACCCGTCGATAGTAAAGCAACCAGACTCTGATACCACTTGAAAGAAAAGGGCCTTGAAGCCCGAAGGCATGTGAGAAAAACAAAATTATATTTTTCAAGCGGAAACACACATACCACACAAGAATCATTCTTTAGGACTTAGATGTTACCTTGTTTATATTCGTAACTTGATGATCAAGGATAGACTTGAAGATACAAGCCCTCTAATGTTGATCCACACCACTTCTTGTCAAGACTCAAGAACACTTCTTGAAGGCTACCAACAAACACCAAAGGAGGCAGGCTAGGCATACCAATGGAGAGGAAGAAGGTTATGTTTTAAAGTTTTTTTACTTATCTAAGAGGCTCACCAATAGATGATATTGGTGGCTGAATTTTCAGCCAACACTCACACAAAGGGGCACGTGAAAATAGAGGAAAGTAGATTAGGATTTTTCCTCTCAAATTATTCGAGAACTATTATCACAATAGCACACTTTATAGAAGAGTTTGGGTCAGATTTTTAACCAAAAGATATTATCATGAAGCATCCCACACGTGAAGATAAGATAGAGTTGTTGCATATCAAAATTTCCAACAACCTCCTATCTTATCTCCCTAAGACCAAGTCAATTACTTGGGATTTAATTTTGCCAAAAGATAATCATATATCAGCCGTGTATAAGCCCATAATCAGCCCTCAAAATTATTCCTAAAATCTAGGACATGATCATGATAAGATTCTTGTTGAATTCAAATTTAAATCTAGCTCTTATCTTCTCCTTTTGATATGAAACTAACTACTATAGTTAATTCATATTTAAATTCAAATATTTAAATTCAAAATTTAAATTATCAAATTTAAATATTAGATAATTAATTTAACTATTTAAATTAATTAATAATGTCTTGGACTATCCAAGCCCATTAACTCCATTCATGCGCCCCTCTCTCTTTAAGATAAGTATCCAAACTCTTTCTTGGGCCAACAACCATTATTAGGCCCAAAACCTTTAATGCTATAATGTCATGACAATAAAGTGTTAGTGTGTGACCCATTAGGCCCAACATAGCTACTGACATAAATGAGTTTGGGCCCAACAAGGCCACTGCTCATTTAATGACAATACAGTGCACTAGCAATGCTTTGTTGCCCCAAAACTAGTTAGGTAAATGACAAGATCATCCTATTAAATCTATTTGGTTTTCGTATGTATTTCCTTTCGTCTCGGTTCCCTTCCCATAAAACCTAGGGTAAGGAAACGTATCAGCCCTTGCGGTCTAGGGTAAGCTTTAATACGAAATAGGGAGTCTCCAATTTTACTGACTCTAAAGGCAAATCATCTCATGATTTCTTTTACTATGCATAGATTCCCGAGTCCCGTAAATGTCATCCCGATTTCTCCGGTTTACAGATAACCTAATCTCTCACAGAGATTTGATGAATTCCTTCAGCTAGTCACCCTAGACTCGTGTTCTTTCAGGACATGCCCAAAAGTATACCTATGTGTCTCCATGTTTCAGGTAGACGAGGTATACAATCAAAGCATGTCTTCTAGAACACAGTCTAGGTGAAAACTTCTGGTCTAAGGAAAGACACACCCAAATAATAAGAGACTACTCTAATGATACTATCTGTGAGATTTCCTCATAGAGTCTCTTTGTGGGTCTGTTCAGTCCGAGCTATACCCTTATAGGTCCACCCACGACTTTAGCTAAGACATCTCCATGTCTGTAGCTCAGGAGGTCTTTACCTTGTATCTGCATACAAGTAGTTAAGCCGTGCTAGTCTTACCCGAAATCACTGATCCCCATTCTCAGTGTCTCTAGACTAGGAACTTAAAATTTAGGAGTAGACATCTGGTATCCTTGAATCCTCATGATCGTGATCCCATCACTGATACTCAAGAGATACCTATTCTATTCCAAGGGTTTTATCCAGTTACTCATATATTAATAATGATATCGAGACAGAATATGAAACAAGATAAAGAGCGCTTATAATTTATTCATGACAATATGAAAAGTGCATGTACGTCCTAATCTAATGAAAATATTGTCTCTAGGACATCCATATACTAACAATGTATATACATGAATGGTGTAATGATCAGTTGGTTGCCCTTGTGAGGGAGGATTTGTTTATAGCCACGATCATTTCATCGGTGAGCCCATGTTGGGGCGGTATGTATGAACATGGGGGGTGCATGGTAGGTCACCCCTTACGAGGAAGGATTTGTTACTGGCCGAGTCATGCATTGATGATGCCCATGTGACATACTTCATTTGCACGATGGAAATAGGATGATTGGCTTCAGAGTACGGAAGTACTTGGGGGCACATTTGTTTAGAACTCCTTTACTGAGACCCATGGCTAATCACCAGTGGGGGGGAGCGGCCTATGCACGACAGAGTGACCTTGACATCCTGCTGCATCATTTGCCAATAATGGTTTATTTCTGGGATGGTACCACATTATATGCTGAGAGATAAGTCAGGAGCATGTATCATTCTAAGCATTATAGGCCAACTTGTGGAATCTATTTAGATGGTTTGCCCATGTTGGTTGCGTGATGAAATGCTTGGGTGTTGTAATGACGTCGTGATATTTGGATTGCCTTCTCTAACTATTGTTATCTATTATTGTTGTTTTGCATGATAAACTCACATTTGCTTTGTTTGTACTGTATGGATTGGTACCTCTGATGATCACGAACTTTCGTTCGTGTGAGCAAACGGATAGCATTCGGTGACATGGAGGGAGATCTCTTTTTGATTGGAGCCACCGAGTTGCCGGGATGACAATGGATCAAATCCCGAACAAGAGTTGTTCTTTGATAGTCAACTCTTCCGTAGATTAATCTCTTACTTTCTTTTAAAAAACTTGTACTTTTGGATATTTGTAAACACAACTAAATCACATTTCTACCTGTGAATGAATTGTAATGTTTTAAAATGCACTTTTATCTATGTAAGTGCTTCGTGGGGATGATTACCTTGTTTACATATTCGCAAAAAATTTACTACCATTTTCACAGTCAAATATAAGAGGTCTTTCATAAAACATGATATTAGAGTAATTAAGAGTTAGTGATACAGTAGCGACGAGGCGGGTCATTACACAAGCTAATGAAGCTTTTGATGCAAGCTAATGAATCTTGAGGTGCAAGCTTCTCATATGATGCCTCACGGCTGATCAACCACGTGCCAATGTCAGACATGTGCATTTACAAGCTTACACAGGTGCTAAAAAAATTACATACAAGTGCACCTACACTTATTTACACAATTGTCACTAAAGGCCTATTTGTTGCCACTACTATTGCCACTAAAAGGTGCTAAAGTTAAATTCAACTTGAGAGTACAAAATCCAGTCCTTATTCTTTTTGAGTTGGTGTGCTTCTTCATACTTGTCTAGAAGGTGCAAGTTAGCTTTGATGTGCTCTTGAAGGGCTTGAGTTCTAGCTCTTGTCATGGGTCCTCTAAAGTTAACCAAAGGAAGTTCTTCAAGTTCTCGTTCTTGGCCTTGAGCTTGCAATAGACCTCCATCACACTAGTTTCCCATTGAAGATAAAATAGATATATAGTGAAGAACAACATGGTCATCTAGTGACAGATAAAAGGTTTTTAAAACAAAATTTTACAAATAACACTTGGTGTTAAAAGGTGATAGAAAGTGTAATAAGAATGCTTAATAAACCTTTATGGAGAGAAGTAGAAACACTTGGTTTATATTGGTTTGCTCAACCTGAACTACATCCAATTCTCCTTTACTCACTAATAAAGGGTTACATTAATCAAAACTTGATTACAAATCAAGTATTCTAACCTGTCATTCCTGGCTTTACAAGTATTCTTAACACCACTTTTGGTACCTTCTTAGACTCCCTCTGAATCTAAGAACCCAAGTATTGTTTAACACTAAGTCACTCCTAACTTTCACAAACAAATGTTTGAATTAATACAAGTATTCTTAACACTCAAAGAGTGAATATACACTTAAGCACAATTACAGAATAACTTTGCTTCGCAAAGAATAAACAAATGAAAATTGTGTATAGTCGTCTAGTAATTTTAGCAGAGTTTTTATTCATGTTTTCTTGTGCTCTTGTTCCATCTTTTTTTCATCTTTCCTCAATTGCTTTGTTGAGGGAGACATCCTTTATAGACATCAGTGAAGTATCCATTACGGGATTAGCATCAATATCTTGGAAAGACCTTTGACTCATGCTAAAGAATGAAGCAACATGCCAAGCTCTAAATGGCGAGGATTTATCCACAGTACAGACGGCGCCATATGCTTTTTGTCCACAATGGAAGAGACCTTTAAGGGAATATTCCCTGGAAACCTTCTATTCTCTTCTATGCTATCATTTTCTTAAATTCAAACATTACTTATTAAAAAATAAGAGAGACAAATAGAATTTGAATAAAATAGTACATGTACACTTCCCTTTTTCGTCATACTCAGTCTTTTAGACTGGACACACGAGTTTACCTTAAGAGAGTGTGTTATACTGATTTACATAAGAGTGGACACTCACTGGATATAGCAAGTTGGACGCTAGATTAAAGTAGAGCATAAATTTTGTAGTTATGGATGATATTGAGTGTTGTAAATTCCTTTAACATAATGATCCTGTCCACTTGTGAAAACTCATTAGAATATCAATAATTTTTATTTGTTGTTATGCATCAAAATCTAAGGTGGATGAGACTGATCGTCCACACCTAACATGCAAGAAAAACTCAGTTAGTATAATCATTTGCACCTGCTTGCCCCCCAAGGGTAGCGGCAAACGAATTACTAACATTGATGGGCATATAACTCATATTGGCTACTAAGAGTCTAGGGGTAAAGCCCATCTAGCCACCAATCGGCTAGACTGTATTTAGAATTCATGCTAATGTTGTAGTCGGCAGAGTTGATTTCCATTTAGACATAAAATCCATATTCGGAAGGACCAATGGGATTGATCCTGCCTGAATTGGCCCAATCAAATATGGAGAATAAAGATTAATTACCTAATTCGTCACTTCTAGATTTCTAGGCACAGACAAAGCAAAATTATCGCCAACACGTGCCTTTCTTGCCTCCAATTCCTTAGACTACTTCATCTCTTTTGCACCATAGGTTTGACTATTTCAGCTAACTGTCCAAATAGCTTATACATGATATCATGTATCCCCAAGTCTATATGTTGCCGAATGAGCGAAGCAGTCATGATAATGGGTGTTTCCTCAAACGGGAAATATAAAACAAACTAAAATAAAAGTGAAATTCGAAAGAAAACTGTAAATTTGACAAAGATAACTAGAAAATAATTACATTGAATCGTTGTTTTTGGTTGAAGGTCCCTACAAACGTTTCTAAACTAACTTAATCAAAATCGAGTCTTGTCCATGTTTGTACATTACTTCTTCATTTTTCAACTACTTCAGCTAATTTACTCACATTTCGGCTACGTTGCCACGTTCCAATTTTTTAGGAGTAGCCCACATTCCGGTTTTTTAGGAACTACTCCTAGATGGGTTCTTCACATGCATGACCATTTTTGTCCAATATCTTGAGATCTTAACTTCAATTTCAATTTTTCTTGCATTTATCTTCAAAGCTTTGGATTTAATCCTCTAAATTTTCAAAAATTGGCCGAATTATCTCATCCAATAGTCATATCTTATCACTTATCCAAAATAACAACTAACCTCCTTTAGGTTAAGTTTCTAACTTGATTCATTCGGCTAGTTGAAAATATTTTAACCGATAACACGTTGTAAACTCTGAGTAGTTTTCTATCCCACTCAACTGCACTCTATGTGTCCATTATTTAATTGGTACAAAGGATATTCCCACTTGCATACTACTGCTACAATCTGATTGTGTCTCCCACCGTTGCAGAAAAAAGCTGGTAAGAATTCACTTTCACATCTCCCTCTCCTTTGTCTCATTTTTGACTTTCAGAGACATTTAATGCAATTAGGTTGCAGCCAAAAAGCTCTAACGTCCATATCCATTCCACCATGCTCACAATTTTATAGCTATACGGCTATGCCACTATCCAATCAATGCTAATTCCTTTGTTTTGTTGCCTGTGCATTTGTTGAATTTGAGTGTTTATGTGTTGCCTTTGTGATAAGTGTTTGTCGTGTCACTTCAAAACAATTAAACTACACTAATTCTGTAGCACAGGATTAACCTAGTTCGACTCAAAGACACTATCAATATGGTTCTATCTTCAATTCACTACTAACAGTAAAGGAGATTTTTGTCGAACAGTTTGCAGGCGCGAAGTAAAAATTGCAAAAACACAAACTACGATTAAAGATCAATGCAGAAAATAACAGAATTGATAACAAGTAATGTAAAATAGATTAAAGAGCATCAATCCAATTCACCAAACCAAGCTATTCGAATCATCATCGCTCTCAGAAATTTATCCTCTTGTGAAAGTTCATTCAATTTCATTAGAAGCAGTTCAATCGAATTAACCCCTAAATTAATTGAAACCACAACCCTAATTGAAATATCATCCAATTAATCTGTGATTTATATTCAAAATTAGGAAATGAATCCATAACCTAATCCACTTTCAATCCTAAACGCATTCATAATCATGAAAACAGAATAGCAATTGAAGAAGAAAGTGAACATTCACATAGAATTCGAAATACCAAACCAGAACTCAAATTCTTCTCTTGCTTGGGTTGGATCCTTGGATTGATTGATTATTTAGCCTTCCATGATCATCATCAATGAAATCCCCATCAAATAAGTGCACAAAAATGGAAGAAGGGAAAACGAAAATGAAGAACAAGGAAGAACAGTTGAGAGAAAATAAGAGAAAGAGTTTTGACTCTAAAAACTTAAAAAGAGAAATGTAAAACTATTTTTTTGTAAAATGAAATGTAAAGTATTAATTCCTCCTAATGTCACTAATATATAGTGACTAAGTCTGAAGAAAAGAATGGGCCATAAACAACCCATCAATTCTAATTATTTATGTTATTTACACCAATAAAAGTCCAACTCGCAGCCCAAAATACAAGTGCAGTGGTTCTGACTTCAAAGCCTTAAATGACCCTCCAAATGGCAGAATTGGCGTCGACTTATTTCTGGAAAACTTGTATATCTTTTCGTTATCTTTCCAAGAACTACAAGAATGCGCAATTCAGAGTTCTGTAGAGCTCTGTAGGTCCTGTACAAGGAAGATACGTCAAGTGAGCATAAAATCCGAAAATACGCAACAATTAGCAATTAAGCCCACTAACTTGCCTAAGACAAAAACTGAATTAGAATGGGAAAATAAAAGTCTAAGAGAAGTCAAATAAGCTAAGAATGATAGAAAAATATTTAACTAAAGGCACTCCATCAAAATATCCCATACTTAAACATTTGCATTCCTGGGCAAAACTAAAAGAAAGACTAGGAGAAAATTTCAAACTAAAGTAAATCAAAAATTTAAAAGAAAAGTATGAACAAGGCACACATATTTTTCAATGAATCATAACAATGCACAAAAGTGACAAAGATGAAAGACGGAAGAATGATATTACGGTAACAAACAATCCATGAAAACATGATCACAAAGTGCAAAGTGAGAAAGTAGTCAAGTTTAGAATTAAGAATGTACCAAGGTGATAGAAATCTCTCAAAGGGCAATACTCAACCTCATATAATGTGTATGGCTTTGTGTTTACACTCAAACACCACATGTAACTAGCACATCCAAGTATTGACAAGACTCTAATTCATTCAACTTGAAATACACATGCATCAAAAGATCAAAAGGACTTTATAAGCTTGTAATGAATGGCTTAGGTAAAGGTGGATAAGAAAAGGATATTTAGGCTAAAACTAAGAGAAAAAAGGGGCAATGGGGAGCAAGCCAACAAGTTAAAAGAGGGGTAGAAACAAAGAAATGAGATTTAAAGGAATTTACAAGGATGAAAATCAACCATAACAACTTTTATTGCATTTTCTTTTTCTTTTTCTTTGCTTTTCTTTTTCCTTGTTTATGCATTTTTTTCTCTCTTTGAACATTTGTTTTGTGAACTATTTCTTTTCTTTTCTAATCAAACAAAACCAAAATACCTCATACTTGTTTGAAACCCACTCCCAAAACAATTCCAAGGCCCATTTTCTCCCTAAAGTTAGGATAACTTTGTTTTCCATTTTTTTTTTCTTTTTATAATGAGGTACACAAGAAAGAAAAGGCTAAAGGCTCAAAAAGGGTAGCAATGGATATCAATGGAAGGATAGTTTATTTGGCTAGTGGATAAAAGAAAGAAGGCCTAAATCATCTCAACAAAAGCATGTTGCAACAAGGAATGCCAAAAGAGGCAAGACAAAACATAGAGTAATCTAGCACAAGGGTGAAATCACACATGAAGAACATGAATGAAATAATGTGATTCATCCACAAAGGCCCGAAAACTCATAAGGCATAATTCTATCACACATGATTCAACTTAAATTCTATTTCTCAAGCCTATTTATCACTTCAACAATTGCAACAATGATTCACATCAAGCATGAAACCTCAATCCAACCAAATTTTTAACATTTTTCACAATTTATGCAAGTTAGAAATCCTATGAAAAACATGAAAAAGTGCCTAAATTCAATAAAAACAGCAACAAAAACAGAAACAACAACATAAACAGACAGAAAATAGAAACATACTGACTCAAAAACTAAAACAGACAAGTAAACAAAAAACAAAAAATAGACAGATAAAATAAAAACAGGCAGATAAAATAGAAAATAGAATGTATAAACAAAAACGTAAGCAGAAAACAGAAAACAGACAATAACCAGAAAACAGATTTTGGAATCCTTCACGCCCCTTCCCCCCCCCCCCCCCTCAACTTGAAATGCACATTGTCCTCAATGTAAGCATGCAAAGAAATGCAAACAAAGAGACAACAAATAAATGAAGGGAAAAGGAAACTCCCGAAATGTCATTCAAGATGCTTCATCACACAAAATTGGTAAGACCAAAGAGATGTCTGCCACAAGCTCCTCCTCCACTTGAGGGCTCTCATGAAATACTTTGAGTTGGTGACCATTGACCTTGAAGACTTTATCGGTAACTTCATTTTTTAATCTCAACTGCATCATGGGGAAAAACATTAGTAATAACAAAAGGTCCATCCCATCTAGATCAAAGTTTACCGAAAATAATCTTAAGGCGAGAATTAAACAAAAGCACTTTTTGGCCACTATGGAACTCCTTTCTAAGAATCCTAGAGTCATGAAATCTCTTCACTCTCTCTTTGTAAATCTTGGAATTCTCATAGGCTTCTAAGCGGATCTCTTCAAGTTCTTGCAACTGAAGCTTCCTTTCCATATCCGCTTCATCAAATGCCATGTTACAACTCTTCACCGCCCAATAAGCACGGTGCTCAATCTCCACCGGTAGGTAGCATGCCCTACCAAAAACCACCCTATAGGGAGACATCCCCAAAGGTGTCCGGTAAGCAGTCCTGTGAGCCCATAAAGCATCTTCAAGTAGCTTGCTTCAATCCTTCCTATTTGGTTGCACCACCTTCTGTAACACTTGCTTGATCTCTCTGTTAAAAACCTCTGCTTGCCCATTAGTTTGGGGATGATAAGCTGTAGCAACTCTATACACAACCCCATACTTCTGAAGCAAGGATGCCAATGACCGATTATTGAAATGGGTCCCCTAGTCACTGATAATGGCTCTAGGCACACCAAATCTGCAGAAAATGTTGGATCTCACAAAATCCACAACAACTTTAGAATCACTAGTTCTGGTGGCCTTAGCCTCAACCCATCTAGAAACATAATCAACAGCAAGCAAAATATATGAAAAACCATGAGAAATAGGAAATAGACCCATAAAATCAATACCCCAGACATCAAAAATCTCACAAAAAATAATGGGTTGCTGAGGCATCTCATGTCTATGTGTAATGGTTCCTTCTGCTCTCTGACACTGCTTACAAGTGGTGGTAAACTAATGAGCATCTCTAAACAGGGTGGGCCGAAAGAATCCACAGTCTAATACCCTCCTAGCGGTCCTTTGAGGACCAAAATGACCTCTGGTAGGTGTGCCATGACAAAACTGAAGAATAGACTGGATCTCATGATCAGGCAGACACCTTCGGATCACTTGGTCACTACCAAATCTGCACAAATAAGGATCATCCCAAACATAATATTTAGCATCACTCTTAAGTTTATCTATTTGGGACCTACATGCATAAGGTGGAACAACAGATGCAACAATGAAATTAACAATGTCAGCAAACCAAGGTGTGATATGTGATGAATGCAAATGCATCAAATGCTCATCAGGGAAATTATTACGAATGGGAAAAGACTCAAGAGGTCCTTCAATCCTACTCAAGTGATCAGCAACCAAGTTTTCTGCACCACTTTTGTCCTTAATCTTGAGGTCAAACTCCTGAAGAAGAAGCATCCACCTGATCAATCTAGGTTTAGCATCAGGCTTCTTCAACAGGTACTTCAAAGTTGCATGGTCAGTAAAGACAATGATATGGGAGCAAAGCAAATAAGATCTAAATTTATCTAAAGCAAAAACAATAGCTAAAACATCCTTCTCAGTGGTGGTGTAGTTAACTTGAGCTGGATCTAAAGTGCGTGAAGCATAAGCAATGACATGGGAGAGTTTACCAACTCTCTATGACAACACAACCCAAAGTGCATAATTAGAGGTGTCACACATCAGCTCAAAGGGAAGCTCCCAATCTGGTGGCTGCATGATGGGAGAGGTAGTCAGCTTCTTCCACAATCCCTCAAATGCCTCTTTGCAAGGCTGGTCAA
This sequence comes from Glycine latifolia, assembly GCA_013407115.1. Classification (NCBI taxonomy): domain Eukaryota; kingdom Viridiplantae; phylum Streptophyta; class Magnoliopsida; order Fabales; family Fabaceae; genus Glycine; species Glycine latifolia. The sequence continues at coordinate 17,763,666 of CM023958.1, read as the reverse complement.
ATGTAAAGTCTACATCCTTTTGGAGAAGCTTGGACAATGGCAATGCAATCTTACTGAAATCCTGAATGAATCTCCTATAAAAACCTGCATGTCTAAGAAAAGAACGTACTTTCTGCACAAAAGTCGGGTAAGGCAAAGAAGTAATCACATCAATCTTGGACTTATCGACCTCAAGACCTCTACTAGAGACCAAATGCCCTAAGACTATACCCTCATGCACCATAAAATGACATTTCTCAAAGTTAAGAACAAGGTTAGCCTTAATACATCAGTCAAGCACTCTAGAGAGACTATCCAAACATGCATCAAAAGAGAAACCATAAACAGCGAAATCATCCATAAACACCTCCATGCAACTCTCTAATAAATCAGAAAAGATGCTTATCATGCACCTTTGGAAGGTGCCAAGTGCGTTGCATAGGCCAAAAGGCATCCGGGTGTAAGTAAATGTGCGAAATGGACAGGTGAATGTGGTCTTGTGTTGATCCTCTGGTGCAATATGAATCTGCATATAACCAGAAAAATCATCAAGAAAGCAATAATGTGATTTACCTGCCAACCTCTCTAAAACTTGATCGATGAAGGGAAGAGGGAAATGGTCCTTGCGAGTGGCCTGGTTGAGTCTCCTGTAATCAATGCAAACTCGCCAACTGTTGGCCACTCTAGTCAGAATCAGCTCATTATCTTTATTCTTCACAACTGTGAGACCTGACTTCTTAGGAACCACTTGGACAAGTGAAACCCAAGTGCTATCTGAGATGGGATAGATGATCCCTGCAGCTAGTAGCTTTGTCACTTCCTTCTTCACCACATCCAGAATAGTGAGATTCAGCCTCCTCTGTGGCTGCCTCACCGGCCTAGAATCATCCTCCAAAAGTATTCAATGCATGCATATAGAAGGATTAATGCCAGGAAGGTCAGCAAGGGTCCATCCAATGGCCTTTTTTTGTGGCCTCTCAAAACATGCAACAACTTCTCTTCATGCTCAAGTGACAGACTACTAGATATGATGACTGGAAGCTTCTGAGCATCATCTAAATATGCATATTTGAGGTGCTTAGGTAGTGACTTCAGCTCCAAGGAAGGTGGCTGAATGGTGGAAGGAGAGGAAAGACTAGGGGCTGAGGGAAGTGGGATAGTAGAATCAGAACCTGTATCTGTACCTACAACACAATCAGAGTCAAGTGCGGAGGAAATCTCCGCACAAATACTACACACAACAGCAGAATCATTACAGGTACAATTACAAGAACCAAGATCAAAATCAGAAAGTAAATCAGAAATATCTACATTATCTACTGCAACATCAATGATATCAAGAAGAAGGACAGAATGTTCCTCTACAGGATGTCTCATGGCCTCAAAAATGTTAAATTGGACAAAGTCATCACCAAACTCCATGGACAAAGTTCCTGCATACACATCAATTTTGGTCCTGACTGTCATCAAGAATGGTCTCCCTAGGATCAATGTGGAACCATGGCTGGAAGACTCATTCTCCATATCCAGTATGTAAAAATCTGCAGGAAAAATCAAATTATTAACTTGCACCAGCATATCTTCAATAAGTCCAAGTGGAAGCGCAACACTCCTGTTGGCTAAGTGAATGACAACACCAGTGGGTTTCAAATCACCAAGATGTAATGATCTGTAAACTGATGTGGGCATGACATTAATGGAGGCTCCAAGGTCACACATGGCATCTGCAAAATTAATATCTCCAATGGTGCATGGAACAGTGAAAGTGTCAGGATCCATTTCTGCCCATATTCACTGTATGAGTGCAGATACATTCCTGCCCATCTTCACTTGCTCATCTCCCTTTAGCTTCCTCTTATGAGTGCACAAATCCTTCAAAAAATTTGCATATTTCGGAATCTGTTTGATGACATCCAATAGGGGAATGTTGACTTCAACCCTCCTGAAAATATCAAGCAAATCAGAATCAAATTCCACTTTCTTTGCAGAAATGGATCTTGAAGGAAAAGGTAGAGGAATTAGAGGAGTATGCTTTGGTGTAGAATCTGATTTAGCACCAACTATTGAATCTGAAAGATCTTTGCCACTCCTCAAGGTAATGGCATTCACACTCTTTGGATTAATCACTAGTTGTGCTGGAATGTTGCCATAACCTGGCTGCTGCATCTGGTTGACAGTTGTAGTTAACTGTCCAATCTGAGTCTGTAGGTCTTGGATGGTGGCACTGACATTCTGTTGAAACTAAAGGTTGGTGGTGGTCATTTGCTTCATCAAGTCCTCCAAAGAAGGTCCAGAACTGGTCTGCACAGGTTGTGCAGGTGTAGGTGCAGGTTGCTGGAACTGTGGCTGTTGTCTGAATGGGGGAGGTTGGTATTTGGTGGTGGCAGGCTAGAAGTGTTGCTATGGAGGTCTGAAGGGCTGCTGCTGTTGTGGTGGACTAGGACCATACCTCAAATTCGGATGATCTCTCCAACCAGGATTATAAGTGCTGGAGTGAGGATTATACTGTTGTTAATGTCTAAATGGTTGTCTAGGTTGCATGACAGAAACTTCAGCAGCTTGTTCTGTCTCTTGGAGAGTGGGACATGCATCTGTTGGATGATCAGGCGCACAGCAGATACCAAAAAGTCTTGGTTGGTTGGCTGTCATCACATTCTGTTGTTGACCAATAGCAAGCTGCCTCACAAGGGATGCCAACTTTGTCAATTTGTTCTCCAACCTCTGGTAATCAGCAACCATAGAAGCAGAAACTTCATTTGCAGCCTTAGATGTAGCAACACCTCTAGTACCAAATTGTTGATAATTGGCTGCCATGTTAGAAATCAACTGCCTTGCAGCAAGAGGGGTCTTGTCCATCAAAGCGCCTCCACTAGCTGCATCTATCATACTCTTGTCCATCAACATCAAACCTTCATAAAAAATACTGAATTAATAATTGCTCACTGATTTGATGGTGAGGGCATGTAGCACACAACTTGTTGAATCTCTCCCAGTACTCATACAATGTCTCCCCAGCTAGTTGTCTTATACCACAAATCTCCTTCTGGATGGATGCTATTGTGGATGCTGGAAAGAATTTCTCTAGAAATCTTCTCTTCATATTTGTCCAAGTGTTGATAGGATTTGGTTGAAGGTACAACCAGTCCTTGGCCACACCATCCAGTGAAAAAGGAAATGTCTTCATCTTGACATAATCTTCATGAATTTCATGTGGTCACATGGTGAAACACACTACATGAAACTCCTTAAAATGCTTGTGTTGATCTTCACCTACAAGACCATGAAACTTTGGAAGCAAATGGATCAGTCTAGATTTTAGCTCATAACTGACCTCAGTCTCAGGATATTGAATACACCAAGGTTGGTAAACAACATCAGGTGTAGCCAATTCCTTAAGAGTTAGGTTGTTATCAGCCATTGTATCAACACAATTTTCAGAATCAAGATGTGCAGAATTGGAAATAGACTCAGAAACAGAAGACTCAGAAAACACTACACTACTATCTAGGACTACACTATCAAATTCATCTAGACTAATATTATATCTACTTAATCTGTTAAATGTCATATCTATCTCAGGATCATATGAATGCAAGTCACTTAATGTGGACCTAGTCATGCACAGTGCAACTCATACGGAACAAAAACACAGAAATCACAGAAATGTCAGACAGCTACTCTATCAGGATACTATTCACAATATCTACTGAAATGAAATAGAAAATGGAAAACTGCCCTATACAATTTTAGAAAAATTTAAAAACACCATAGTAAATATCCATAAATCATGCTTGATTTTTTGATTTTTTTGGTGATTTTTAAAAATCATGAAAACATAATAAATTCAAAAGTGGTCTAGATCGTCGAATTTGGCAATTTGGACCCCTGCTGACCATGTTCATCCTTCATAGGGTCACCTTGATGTATTAATTTTCTCCACATTCTGGGAAAGTTTCAACCCATTCCGAGATAGTTTGCTGTGAAATGACCAGATTGCCCCTGCGCAAATTGTTAAAACGGTGTTAAAACTCCTACTTAGAGGTCGAATTTGTCAATTTTAACCTACACCAAACCCTAGTAGGGTTATTTTTGCTTAGAATGGGGGATAAACTTTGGATACCAAGTTTCGAAGCAAAACTCTACAGGACCAAAAAATTATGGATAGCAAATTGCACAATAAACACAACTACACTACACAAATTCTCTCCCTACTACTCATCTATTTTTCCCCTATTTTTGTTCTATTTTTCTCTGTTTTTTGACAGCACACATGAAACTACATCATCCACACTTCATAATGAACAAGAACAATCATGCAATTATGTAACAAAGTGCGGTTGTGCAGTAAAATGTAAATATGTAGTGAATGTAACTTTTTTTTATATATATTACTACTACTATGAACTAATTACAATGAATTAAAGCTAGCACACAATGAACCGTGTCCCCAGCAACGACGCCAGTTTTGATAAGCATTTGTCGTGTCGCTTCAAAACAATTAAACTACGCTAATTTTGTAGCACATGATTAACCTAGGTCGACTCAGAGACACTATCAATATGGCTCTATCTTCAATTCACTACTAACAGTAAAGGGGATTTTTGTCGAACAGTTTGCAGACGCGAAGTAAAAATTGCAAAAACACAAACTACGATTAAATATCAATGCAGAAACTAATAGAATTGATAACAAGTAATGTAAAACAGATTAAAGAGCATCAATCCAATTCACCAAACCAAGCTATTCGAATCATCATCGTTCTCAGAAATTTATTCTATTGTGAAAATTCATTCAATTTCATTAGAAGCAGTTTAATCGAATTAACCCCTAAATTAATTAAAACCACAACCCTAATTGAAATATCATCCAATTAATCTGTGATTTATATTCGAAATTAGGAAATGAATCCATAACCTAATCTGATTTCAATCCTAAACGCATTCATAATCATGAAAACAGAATAACAATTGAAGAAGAAAGTGAACATTCACATAGAATTCGAAATACCAAACCAGAACTCAAATTCTTCTCTTGCTTGGGTTGGATCCTTGGATTGATTAATTATTTAGCCTTCCATGATCATCATCAATGAAAGCCCCATGAAATAAGTGCACAAAAATGGAAGAAGGGAAAATGAAAATGAAGAACAATGAAGAACAAGGAAAAACAATTGAGCGAAAATAAGAGAAAGGGTTTTGATTCTAAAAACTTAAAAAGAGAAATGTAAAACTGTTTTTTTGCAAAATGAAATGTAAAGTATTAATTCCTCCTAATGTCACTAATATATAGTGACTAAGTCTGAAGAAAAGAATGGGCCATGAACAACCCATCAATTCTAATTATTTATGTTATTTACACCAATAAAAGTCCAACTCGCAGCCCAAAATACAAGTGCAGTGGTTCTGACTTTGAAGCCTTAAATGACCCTCCAAATGGCAGAATTGGCCTTGGCTTATTTCTGGGAAACTTGTATATCTTTTCGTTATTTTTCCAAGGATTACAAGAACGCTCAATTCAGAGTTCCGTAGAGCTCTATAGGTCCTGTACATGGCAGATACATCAAGTGAGCATAAAATTCGAAAATACGAAACAATTAGCAATTAAGCCCACTAACTTGCCTAAGACAAAAACTGAATTAGAATGGGAAAATAAAAGTCCAAGTGAAGTCAAATAAGCTAAGAATGATAGAAAAATATTTAACTAAAGGCACTCTATCACCTTGGTCAGAGGATACGATCAGTATGACAGTTTTTTTTTCTTCTTGCAAGTGACTGCTCTGGACTCTTCTTCTTATTATCATTCATTCCCCTCCAACATATCCAATCACTTAAACTCAGTAATGGCTCTGCAGGTATAATCTTCCTCTGTCTTACTCCACCTTACCCTCGCTCTTACACACAAAGTTGCATGCACAGATTGATTCTATTTCATATACTACAATGCTTTCATAAAGCGATTGCTTTTAAATCATTGGAGAGTTTTGGGATTGATGCAGGAAGAAGGGTGGCCTTTGGGTTTGAGACTATTGAATGGAAGAAATGGTGATTTCTCTGGATCAATCTCCTTCAACATAATCAGCACTATCCTTACTGCTTCTCCCACCCCTTCAACTGAGTCATCCTCAGATGTTGACACACAGGTTAGTAATTTTCTCGCTCTTTCTCGCTCTTTTTGTGCTTTTATCGTTATCCCTTTTTTATTATCGTTCACACAACAATTATTGATTACATTGATAATCGTCAGACTTGTAGAAAAAGTGAGTGACGATTGAAATGTTGTGTGTGTCTCATTATTTTCCTTTTTCAATTAGTATCAAGTAGTTACTACAAGAAACTACTCATGGTATAAAAACCTAGGTTTACTAAATAAGAGAAAAAGAAAGAAAAGTTTAAAATTTGCTATAATTCCGTCAGAAAAAACGTTAGCGACGGATTTAGCGACAGAATTAGAGTTGAAGGGAGCCACGCCGGTAGCGTGGGAAGTGCTCCAGAAAGTCATTTTCCACTGGAATGCCACGCCGGTAGTGTGGGAGCCACGCCAGTAGCGTGGGAAGTACTCCAGAAAGCCATTTTCCACTGGATTTCCACGTCGGTAGCGTGGGGGGCCACGCTGGTAGCGTGGGACTCTCGCTGGGGGCCTATAAAAGGCCATTTTTACGTTTTTGGGCTTCAAAACTGCTTCTTCTTCTTCCTCTGAGCCCTTTCCTCCATTAATGAAGTGAAAAGCTTCATATCTTCTCCATTATTCACCTAAACACTTGATAACCAACTAGGAAAGTGATTAGAACCTCTTGATAAGCTAGATTCCAACTTCAATTTCTTGAGAAAACCATCAATCGGAGAGATCCCGTTCTCTAGGGAATTTGGGAAAACTGAGTTTGGAAGGGGAAAGAAGGCGATTCAAGGACGCCAGAGCTTGGAGAAGTGATCCTCCAGCCTTCCTCGACAGTTTGAGGTGAGAAACTCGATCTTTAACCGATTGAATTGTGGAAATGATTCTGGATGAGTTTGATGAACTTTTGGATAAATGAGTGAGTTAAGGTCGAAACTAGGCTTGGATTCTTTAGAGATATATGCTCAGGAGGCTGTTTAGATGGGTGTTAAGCCTTGAATCTTGAGTATTGATAAAATTTATTTTTGACTCTGACCTTTAAATGAGTAGGAAGAATGTTGATATAATGATGAGTTTGAGCCTAGGTACCTTTACAAAAGATGTTCAGGAGGCTAAATAAACGGTGAAAATGTGTTGAAATAGCCGTTCTGATAAACTTGACCAGTATGAATATTTGGCCTGGTTAAGGCCAGTGAATCCTTTGAATTGGCTCATACAGAGTCTTGTAGGGACTCTAGTGCCTTGATTAGCCTTGTCTTGTCGTTCTAACGGTTGAGGACCGTATTGATGTGTACATGCTCTTGTGTAGGGCGTGATTCTGACATCACTGGTGGTGGTGACCACGGATCCGGGAGAGCCGGTACAGTGCTGAGAGCAGGTAAGCTCCTTGTTCTTGGGAGTGGTTCCTTTCCTTTGTGTTCCACCATACTCTGAGGGAGTATTGGTTATTGAATAACATGTTGCATGAATGTTGAAATTGAATGTTACTGATTGTGATTGGGGCATGTATATGATGCATATATGTGTATACATCTGAGTAAATGATATATTGTGGGCGATTGAGATGATGTTGAATGAGATATACACTAGGATAGTGTACTGTAATAGTGAAAACCTCTATGAGGTATATGTGAAGATAGTATCTTGTGTTAGTAGAGAATTCTCTGGCCAGTATAATGGATTTGATATGGACTTCCCTTAGAGCCAAAGTTATATGGAACAACTCTAAGTGGTCAATAAGCAATGTGTGATAAAACCTGAGAGTATGCGCCTGATTGCAGATGAGCATCTCTTGGAAGTGCCATATATGTCCGAGGGTGTTCTGAGATAAGTACCTGATTGCAGATGAGCTTTTCTCAGGAAGTATAACATAGATATATGTGGGATTAAATCCTTAGAGAATGTACCTGACTGCAGATGAGCGTTCTCAAGGAATATGATATATCTATATCTATATCTCTATATATATGTTGTTGTATCTAAATAGGGATATCTATATGATGTGTTGTGAGCTAATGAAGGCAGTGATGGCTGAGTAGGGGTGATTATCCCTTAAGTTATATATATATATATATATATATATATATATATATATATATATATATTGTATCTGCTTAATGATATGGTTTGAGAGCCATGAAGGCTAGCTTATGAAATGTTAAATGTGATATATTATGCATGTTAGTGAACCAGGGGGAGGAAAGACCTCCAAGGACCCTGAGTTTACTGAGATTTTTATCTCACCCCGTGTGTGGGGATTATGTTTGCAGATGAAACGCAGGCAGAAGCTGAGAGATCCTAGGGCAAGAGGCCCATGCAGGGATAGATTGTACATAAACCCTAGACATAGTTGATGAGAGCATGTTGGCTCCATTCTTTTGTTATGTTATGCCTATTGTTTTGAGGTTTTGTACCCTGAGGGCATTATATGTACATTTGTGTACAGAGGATGTATATTTTGATGCTTCACCATGTATAATGTACAATTGATGTTTTAATGACGTCATATTTTATTTTGCTTCCAAATCAAACTGTTTAAATTGCTATTTGTTGCGTAAATGGATATAATGGAATGTTAACAAACCGGACGCGTACGGGGCGTTACACATGGCTAGGTGATTAGATCTACCATAGTTTTTGGTCAGTCCCATCAAAACCCTCTAAAAGGGCACGCCTTATATATATTTGAATATTTATATACTTAATTATAAAATTAGTAACAATGAGGAAGAAAAAGGGAAAAAAAAAGTTTAAGTGTACTTCATTTATTCTCTCCTTCTGGTTTGAACCAAGGCTTTTGACTGTACTTTGTGTTGTGATTATTTTGCTCATTCATGAAGATGAGCTATTATTAACTTTTTGAATCAGTCCAAACTAGTACTGAACAGGAAAAGGAAACTTCATGTAAAACACACACCCATAAAGCAAATCTATTTTCTTGTCGTTCTCTTTTGGATTCTCCATCTCTTTGGTATTACCATTGCTACTTGGTTCCCATGGGGTACACAGCATGGCCTTGCCCTGGCACATCATTCTTTAAGACAAGATGACATTGATTTTATTTGTCATTTCTTTTCTTTTGGCTCATAGTTAGCCATATCGAAGTATAGCTCAATTGAATTAATGCTTCGTTCAAATTTATGTCTTCTATTGAAAGGGTTTTGAAAATTTTATTTAATCTGTAGAAAGCAGGATTCAAAAGTGTGAGAAAGGAGAAATTATATTCTAAACGGTAAATAAAAATCAAAGACATAACATCTCATGAAGACGGACATTTGCCGATCAAAGCATATTATTCTTTGTTTGCCAAACAAAAAAAAACATGAAGACAGACATTTGCCATAGATTCTTTAGAGCAATTCTAAATTTCTAATATAATAATTGCACAAATGTAATTTCAACAGAAATTTATATTAGATTATGCATTTTCATAGCAGTTTTCATGAGTCATTTTGCTAACTTAATATGCCTCGGTTTAGTCTACTGGGTCATTCTTCCGCGACAAGAGCATCACTCTTGGCAGCCTTATTGGTATTTCTAGCTTCTTAGAACTCTCAAGGAGATCAACCAGGGGAAGAATGGTGGAACCCTCAAAGGACAACAAAAAGAATCACAAGCTGAGGACTTGGTTGTTCTCACTTTGTTCAAAGCTAACTACTGATGCAGTGAGCGTGAATGTTGCTTCCTCTCTTGGTCACTATCTTGTGGCAGAGAGAAGAGCTGCAAGTACTCACAGAAGTAATAATCAATGTTCAACCATTTATGGACCTAATGATTTCTCCCCAATTCGAGAGTCAAACTCGCTATTTGTTGGTGGCCAAGGAGCTCATAGTCATCGACTTCATTAGGTGAAGATTGCGGAAGAGAGCCAAATAAAGCATTGGAGCAAAGCAATGGATATGCAGGGCCAACAATTTGTTGCGTGTGCAGATAAATCAACAAATCATTACCCTTTGTTACTCACTTCCTGTATATTTCGTTCCAAGGATCTTGGAGTTCGTTAACTGTTGGTTTATAATCTCAATTTTTCTCTCTTGTTTGGTCACTAATTTTCAAGGACTTGGATAATCTATTGTAGACTCCATACTAAATCTGTATATAATTGCCACGTATGAAAGCAGTTCATTACGAATTGAAATATTATGTAAAGCTTCCAAAGAGAATCCAGAGCTCAAGTTTTTTTTCCTAATTCAAATGGATAAATAGATGTCCCAGACAATAATTCAGTGTTTTTTTTTTTTCAAATTAGAAGGGTGCAAAACCATTTTATTTTCACTCAACTTTTTACCTATTTCTCTTGAATCAAATAACTCAATATTCAATTTTATTTCTACATTTTTCCATTTTCAAATCATCTATCTCTTATTTTTATCTACTCTATTTCTCTGCTCAAAACCAAACAATCCCTTAAATGTTGTTTTGGGAGGGCTAGTAGGTGTTACTGCTATGCATTGGTCTATTCTGTTGCTATATATAGGCGAGTCGTTAGGCAGACTTTATTATTTGTATATTTCTGGATGCTTGTACTTTTGATGTATTTTTCCTTTATATACTCCTCTATGACCATATTGATGCAGATGTATTTTATCTATGGATGATGTATTTTTTTCATTAACTTAATAAACAAATAATTAAACAAATTAACTATCATCTTAGTGTAGTGGATGTTATACTGCCCAGCATACATTCTTACCAATTTTAAAGCCATTTTTATTCTTTTTTTTAAACCCTCTGGTTTTGGTAATTACACAAGACTAAATCCTTGAATTTTAATTAAAACAAAGTTTCTCGTGAAAAGGGGTTGACTCCAGAAATTAAAAAATCCCATCCGTAGCATGAAATGACAAGACCTACTCAAGTTCACATACTAGAAGCATGTTTCATAACAATTCATATGTTAAATTTGAACAGACGACGCATTAAAAATGCCAATAGAATTGTGTATAAAAATTTCACGTTGCACGTTGCAGAGTGACTACTATTTACATTGTTTCGGCCTAAAATTTTCAGAATCTAATAGTTTCACTATTAGTTTTTCTAGCTTCTTTGATTGTAAGGTAGGTTTAACTACAATTGGATTTCCATAAACTGCACACGGGTCTTTTCCCAAAAGAGGATTGCCAATACACCAACCTCCCGGTGTAAAGTGACCATCTGATCTTCTCAAGAGTTCCTTATCAATTTTGTTGAGAACTGGATCATCCTTGGTAAACTTTCGAGCAAAAGGTGCACCACTATGGACCATGTCATCAAAATGCTCCAATTTCAAAAAGACTGGATGCTGCTTTGGAGGGTTGTCCCACCTTAAGTAACGTAAATCATGATTAATGGTTGTGTTTTGATAGTCCTTATGATTGCAAATGACCGTATGGAAGTAACCCTCAGGGGATGAAAGAAAATTTGTGTAATACATAAGGAGAGTTCGAGGAAGATTATCCCAACCCCAAACACAAAACTCAAGAAATGATTTTGTCAGGACAACCCATGCAGACCCTGGATTGAAGCCAAAAAATACCATTAGATAAAACAAGTAACTTCTGTTCAGACAAATTTCTCGGTAAATACTTATAGACGAAAATAACCTAACAAGTGACTTCTGTTTAAATTTCTCTGTAAATACTTATGGAAGAAAATAAGAAAGTAAAATGAATCATGTTTCTTCCATGAGTTAAAAGCAACTTATGCACTTCAACTATGCATAAGTTAATTTTAATTTATGGAAGAAACTTAATTTATTTTGCCTTATCTTTGTTTCTACTATAAGTGTTTATTAAGAAGTTTATACAAAGAAGACCTAAGAAGCATTCAAAAATCTATATGTAAGTAATGACTACGGAGCAAAACGGCCAAAAATGATGTGTCAAAAAAGCCAAAAATCCATATGTTCTGTTGGTCAACTCTTTGTTGAACATCAAATTGTACTTTTTGTTCCTCATTAAGTATGGTGTACATACCATGTTTACTATGCTATACAAAAAGCTCTATGCAATAAACATAATTATAACAAGAATAACAAGACCAGGGATGTTTCCAGAAATATAACTATGAGCTAAACAGAGAACTCCATTGCAATCAGAATCTAAAGAAAATTATTTATTTAAAGAATATGTACCTTCTGAAACAAAAAACTATTGAGATGTTTGAAAGTCTTAATTTGATAGCAGTATTGTGGATCAAAATGTATATGCAATACAAATGATGGTGCTGCTGTGCAAACTTGTGTGTTTGAACTCTTAGCCTCCCTACTGGCTATCAAGTAAATTTACTTGGGGCCAATTTATTTTTTTAGAACACCAAAAAAGACTTCATTCATTTGGTCAATGAAATGGCTGAGCACTCCAGTGCTTTTTGTAGAAGGACTCCGAAGATCACTTTGGCCAGTTAGACCATTAAATAAATGCAGTAACACATCTGATTAGATTAATTCCCAAATCCGCTATTATATTGTTGAACTATTGTCAATCAGAAATAACAGCATGTGTAGAGCCTATCAAGCATGCAGAAGACATTTTTTACTTTGACTTTTATGACAATGAAACAAAAAAACATACAAGAAGGAATAGGAAGTGCATTTGAGAAACTTAAGCAGCATATTGATGGAGGTAGAAGGTGGGGAAAAGTATATTCTAGGAGGGTTCCTTTAACAATTGACAGTTAGAATACCTAATTGTTAGTTAGTTATAACTAACTGTTGGTTAGAGGAAGTTTAAATAGTTGGTTAGTAGGTTGGGGAAAGGGGATTCAGAATTGTTTGTGAAGGTTAGTGATCCTTGAAATCACTTGCACTGAACTAGGAGTTGGAAGCTCCCAATATCAATACAAATTCTTTTCTCTCTCTATCTCTCTCTCTCTCTCTCTCCTCTAAGGCCAGTTTTATCATTGGTATCAGATCTCTGATCTTGGAGCTATGGAATCGTTGATGGTGTCAAAAGCGAATGCAAGAATGGAGGCACGAATGGAAGTGATAGAGAAAGAGATGGAGGAGAATTGCGAGGCTGTGGATTCGCGATTGAGGTCAATCGAGGGGATGATCCAGAGCTTGGCGACGGCGTGGGACAAGAAAGCACCAGCAGCGAACGGGCAAGGGAGCGATTCGTTGGGAGGAAACATGGGAAGCACAGCGTTTGGAGAAAATCGGTGGCAGAACCTCGAGATACCAATTTTCGGGGGCGAAGATCCGTTGGGTCAGTTGTCAATTGCTAAATTGGAGGTACTTTCAACTGCAATCCGTACGAGAGGAGGATAAATTGGAGGCAGTACTGGTGGCTATGGACGGGTAGGCTTTAGGCTGGTTCCAATGGTGGGAATCATGGAACCCAAACCATTCATGGGAAGGGTTCAAGATGGCACTCTCCCAAAGATTTCAAAGTTCTAATCTTGGAAGTCTGTTTCAAGCTTTCCTGGCTCTGAAACAGGAAGAAACTGTACAAGGTTACATCAACCAGTTCGAGAAATGTGTGGGAATGGTGAAGGGGTTAGAGGAATCCTTCTTGATGGAGGTTTTTCATGAGCCCAAAAATCTGATGGAGTCCATGACTAAAGCTCGGTAAGTGGAAGAGAGAAATTGAGTTACAGAAATCTGAATAGAGGTAATAGCAAGGGATATCAAATTCAGAAACCCAGCTTTTCAAATCAGAAATTCGGGAAAGAATGGCAGCCAACTAGTGGTAAGGTCAGTGAATCCTCTCAAGCTGTTAGAGCAGGGGATAATGGATGGAAGGGGAGAAGAACCTTTCATAGGTTGTCACCTATGGAAGTGAATGAGAAAATGAGAAAGGGAGAATGTTTCACATGTGATGAGAAATATCACCCCACTCATGTCTGTAAGAATAAACAATTAAGGTTGATGATTATGGAAGAATAAGAGGGAGATCCTCAGGGAAGTCAGGAAGACGATAAAGAAGAAGAGGCTGAGGGATTTCACCAATTATCCCTGCATAGCATTGAAGGATTTACTACCAAGAAGTCCTTGAAAATGTGGGGAAAAATCAGAGGAAGGAGAGTAATTGTGTTGATTGATTGTGGAGCCACCCATAATTTCATTTCCACGAACTTAGTGAAGGAGCTGGAATTAAAGGTAACACCTACCAACCCATATTATGTAGAGGTGGGAGATGGACATAAGGTGAGGTGTCAAGGAGTGTGAAAATCCTTACCAATTGAGCTGCAAGATTTACAAATTATCCAATATTGCTATTTGTTTGAGTTGGAGGGAGCTGATGTGGTGTTAGGAGTGAAATGGTTGGCAGGTTTGGGTGAAGTTGAGGCTAACTTTGAAAAGTTAACCTTAGCTGTAAGGGTGCATAATAGGAAGATCACATTGAGGGCCGAACCGGAACTGATTAAAGCTGCCATCAGTATAAAGCTGATTAGAGGCACCTTGTTGGAAGCTGATAAAGGGTTTGTAGTGGAGCTAAAAACAGTAGAAAGAGAAGAGCAGACAGAAGAAATCCCATACTCAGTGGGGCAAGTATTGGCACATTTTGAGCAGGTTTTTCAGGAACCTCAAGGACTGCCACCCCATAAAGAAAATGATCATGTTGTAACCATTCAACCAGGTAATAAAATACCAAATTTGAAGCTGATAGGAACTGGACCAGATTTAGAGAGTAAGAAGGAAAAGAATGAATCTTTATTGAATCTTGGAGACTAGCTCCCGCTGTTACAAGTTGTGACTATTCGATGTGTCACAGCCTCCTAATACTTTCTGCTTACAAGCTACCCCCCTCTGTATTCCTTGCAGTGTATTTATAGCCTGCTTCTAAATAACTAATAGTTAGTTGTAACTAACTATTAGTTATTTTAGTTACCCACTAACTACTAATCCTTCTAGAAACTAAACTACCCCTAACTGCTGCTACTAACAGCTCTATTCCTATCAATACCCGCCCCTTCAAGATGGACCTTGTCCCCAAGGTCCAGGTGAGGAAAAACAGCATCTATTTTTCAGCAAGGGTGTCCTTCATCTTCTTCCATAATCAGCAATCTCAGCTACTTATTCTTGCACACATGTGTTGGATGATACTTCTCAGCACATGTAAAACATTCTCCTTTCCTCATTTTCTCATCCACTTCTGCAGGTGACAAATTATGGAAGGTTCTTCTACCCTTGCCATCCATTATTCTTTGCACTAACATGTTGGACAGATTTTTCTACCTGCTGCAATTCTCTCCCATTTCTTGGACCCAAAAAACTGGTTTTCTGAAATGTTTGAGGCTCTATTCATTATTGGCAGATTTCCCAGCACCCTATTTTTTTCCTCCACTTGTCTTGCCTTCATCATTGTATCCAGCAGGCTTATGGGCTCATGCAATCTGACTTCTGTTCCAATTTCCTCCCTTAACCCCTTCAGAAATACTTCCATTAAAAAAATTTCGTCCAGCCCCTTTCCTGCCCCTACATGCTTCTCAAATTGGCCAACATACCCCTGTATTGTATCATCTTGCTTTAAGGCTAGTAAAGATTGAAAAGGGCTGCCAACATTCGTACCTTGGAACCTCTATATTAAGGCAATCTTGAAGCTTTCCCAAGATTGGTGCGAACTCCAAGATTCCCACCACTGGAACCAAGCTAGAGCCTCCCCATCCATGGCCACCAGAATCGCGTATAAATTCTCCTCCTCCCTCACTGCCTGGAGTCGGAAATACCTCTCGATCCGCACCACCCAGCCCACTGGGTCCTCCCCCGTGAAAATCGGCATTTTGATGTGCCTCCACTGTCATGCCCCTCCTCATTCCTTTCCCTTGCCCCTATCGTCGGAATCGTCTCCTCCACTGTCGGCTTCTCAAAGGTCGCCACAAGTTTCTGCAACATGCTTTCAATCAAGCCCAATCGGGTTTCGATCACGACCCGATTGGCCTCCGTAGCTTCGCGATTCAGCTCCGTAGCTTCGTGGCTCTTCCACTGCGCATTCTAGAGCCTCCATACGTGCTTCCATCTTGTTGTTATTCTTTAAACCCATCCACTCCTCACAGCCCCAAGATTGGAGCTCTGATACCAGTTGATAGGAACTGGACCAGATTTAGAGAGAAAGAAGGAAAAGAATGAATCTTTATTAAATCTTGGAGACTAGCTCCCGCTGTTACAAGTTGTGACTATTCGAGGTGTCACAGCCTCCTAATACTTTCTGCTTACAAGCTACCCCCC
>CM023958.1:17726137-17736485 GCA_013407115.1 Glycine latifolia | reverse complement strand
TTTTGTAAAAGCACCTAGGCTCATACATATCATAATACCCTCCATTTAACCCACATTCTTCCTACTCATACATATCTCAGAGTCAAAACTAAACTTCATCAATAGTCATGTTTCAAAGCTCAGTATTCATTAGAACAACCTCCTGAGCATACTTTTCTAAAGAACCTAAGCCTAATTCCAGCCCTATCACAAATGGGTCACTATTCATCCCAAGAACAAATTCCCAAATCAATCGGTAAAACTTGAGTTTTTTACCTCAAAACTGTCGAGGAAGGCTGGAGGATCACTTCTCCAAGCTCTGGCGTCCTTGAATCGCCTTCTTTCCCTTCCAAACTTAGTTTTACAAAGTTCCCTAGAGAACGGGATCTCTCCGATTGATGGTTTTCTCAAGAAATTGAAGCTGGAATCTAGCTTATGGAGGAGTTCTAATCAAGTTTCTAGTTGGGTAGGAAGTGTTTAGGTCAAAGGATAAGCGGGTATGAAGCTTTCCAACTCATCAATGGAGGAATGGCTTAGGGAAGAAGAGAAACCAGTTTTTCATCCCAAAATTCGTGAAAATCCCTTTATATAGGGTGTCTGCCCGAGATTTGGCGCTCCTGGCGCCATTTTCACGCCTCCAGCGCCAAATTCCAGTGAAAAATGGCCTTCTAGCCATTTCTAGTGCTCCCAGCACCACTTTCACGCTCCAGGCGCCGAATTCCAGTGAGCCTGGCGCTCCGGGCGCCAAACTCACGCTCTAGGCGCCACTCTCTGGCCGTCGCAAAATTCGTCGCTAATTCCGTCGCTAACACTTTTTGTGACGGAATATAGTAAATTTCAATTTTTCTTTATTTTTATTTTATTTATTTAACCTTGGTTATTATAGAGCACATGCATCAAATGATGTGGGATTATTTTGGGATCTCAATTTCAAGTTTTAAATATACAATTGTATTAAATATTTGAAAGAAGATTAAACTTTATTGTCTATTATAATCCTACTATTCGACTATAGCAGTATAGTCTCAAGAGATAAATACCAATGGTCTATACTTAAAAATAATTGATCTTACCCTAGTGAGGTCCATTGTGATCGTAGTCCAAGCATTAGCCCCAAAAGCCAAGAAAACATTATTGTGGCTATGACAAACATGTGGGTTTTGAACCTATGACTAATTGAGAAAACATCATAGATGTAAGTTGTTGCGTCTCAAATGTTTAGTTATGGTTTCTTGTTTAATAAAATAGACAGGCCAAGAGAGTCGAAATTTTAATGTGACTATTTGGCTATGTACTAAATAAGAATATCCACCAAAAATAGAGAAAAAACACAAAACAAAAAGGCCATCCATAGGCATGGCATCTTAATGGGATTATGTGCCGCTTGAGCAGCAAACCATGTGGCCTGAACAGCTGAACTTGCAGTATAGCTAGATTCCTTCACTGAAAGTTGGAACCTTCTGCAGGCAGCTGCAAACAGTCTTACACAAACCACATATGATTAGTTTGGGCACAGCCTTGACTTGTGGGAGAGAAGTCTTAATTGAAGTTGGAGAAAGAGAAACAGTAGACTTTTGTTTGGAGATCATAAGAGAATTTTAGGTCTGTTTTTTGCTTAATAATGTTTTTAATATGGAAATTATATTATGACTTTCATAGATGCTTGGCCTGGTTCTGCCGTACTCTTCTAGTTGATCTAACATTGTTTAAAATTGAATCACTAAAAGCACTTCATAATTTATTAGTTCAACAACAATTACATTTGGGTCTAATGGGCAGTAATTAAATTTATTTTTAATATTATATAATATTTTAAGTAATAAAATTATAAGAAATCAAAATATAAAAATACTAATCAATATTAATAACTAAATTATATACTAATACTTATATGTCTGATAAAAAATGGTATAAAGCACTAATGGAAGATGATTGTTTTAGAACACTCTTATCAAACCCTTGTAAAAACAACTTAACGAGTTATTTGAAACACAATAGTTAGATACAAAAAGAGATAAAAGAATAAAATCACACAGATTTTTATATTAATTTGTTTTACCCTAGAGACTAAGTTAGTTCTTGGTTCACCATCAAATTTCAGTATTACTTATCAAAGTTCCAAATATTTTTTCCCAAGTCACTTTTGACTCGTCCCAAATAGTCTTTACTCTTGGCTCTTTAAGCAAATAACCCAAATATTTTTTATAACAAAGCCTCTTCAGGCTTCCACCAAAAATGCAAAGTATTTGGTTAATGATAAGTCATGCAATTATCTTATCAGATGGATATACAAATGAACAAGAGTTTCTTGACAAAGAATTTTCACTCAAGGCACAAGGTTTGCCGAACTTAAGAAATTCAAGAGATAAGGCTGCAACTATTCGTTGTTGTATGTCAAACTTGTGCAGATATGTCTCTAGTATTTACAGGAAGGCTTCAATAAGTATATGTTATCTCATAGCTTTGGTACTTCATTTGTCTAATATCTCCAAAGAGGGAAAATTTTTGTTGGGAACATTGAATATAGCATTAAATGTCTTTTAGTAACTAGTCATCTTTGATAAGATAAAACGTTAACATATAGCTTATCTCTCCTTTTTCTTACAAGATCTTGTATGGCGGTGAACATATATGCTCTATGGTTAGAATCCTACACTTCTATTCTCTTTATTTTGAATTAGCATGCGTTTTGAAAGAGTAGGAGCTTCTTTCTCGTTGACTTCTCCTTTAAAACTTGTAGAGCGTACTCCAAGAAAGAAAAGTACGTTGAGATGTACCTGATATGCAAACAAACTATACAACAAAGATGATATATTTAAGGCGTGTTGATTTTGTTTATTCATAAGACAATGGATGATGCCTTTCGTCTTTATAAAAATTTGCTTCTTCTTATAAAAACTTATCTTTTGTTTGTTTTAATAAATAGGATAACAATATGTCCTAACAATCTCTCCATTTTTTTACGATGACAAACAAATATAAATTTGAAAAAAGTGATCTTAAGCAACTTAAAAACTTTAAGTGTTTGGTCTGGTTTATATCTAGATGAATACGCTTATCAAATCAAAGGTTTTTAGAGCATATCAGATCATTTATTGGTCTTATCTATAGAAAGGATAAGAGCAAAATATAAGATAAGATTAAGATATTGGATCATATTATCAAATTATATATGTAATAAGACTATTATTCATAAGATTGTGAAAAAAAATTATCAAAAAGATTTCATGTAAACTTTTTAAAACTCTTTCAGATCAAGATGATCTGTTTTGTTAATACAAAAACTTAAAACATTTCAAAGCTCAAAACTAACTATCCTTTAGATGAATATTCATGTTTATCTACCTTTTTCCCTTTTTCGCCTTTTTCCCTTTTTCGCATAAACAGAATAGAAGTTAACCCTCAAGATCTGTTGAAGAATTAAAGGATAGGAAGGAGCCAAACTTGAGTTAGAAATTGACCCACATCTTCTCTAGTAATCAAATGAGTAACAAATTGTTTTTTTGCATATTAGATGTTTTTTGGTTGCTCGTGAAACTCATTTTTCACTATGTTTATGGTCCTTTTTTGTTTGAACATCAGTTGATATCTATAGTTTTCATGTAAGTGAATCAAATGAGACAAGTTTCAGTTCTCAAGTTAGTCAAAAAAGGCTTCAAATTCATCTCTCAAGATCGAAAACGATCATTATTTCAGAAGGACCATTTTGACTCATTTTAAAACATCAACATCAACAACACTTTTAACCGAAGTTAATTGGGGTCGGTGGTAAATGAACCCATTGATAGATATGAGGAGGCTAAAAAAAAGTGGAAGGAGAAGGGGAAGGGAAATAAGATAAAAGAAAAGAAGGGAGAAAGAAGGAGGGGGGAGATGAAGAGGAAAAAGACTAAAAAGAAACCATCTGGAACATAGAGATAATAACATGTCTAGCCCTCCATCAAGCTTATAGATTTTCTTCATTATGTCCTAAGACACAATATCCGCCAATCTATATCTCACTCCATTAAGTCTTGTTTAACTACATTTTTCCAGGTAAGTTTTATTTTACCTCTACATCTCTTTATGTCAAACTCTTGGTAACAAATTTTTGTTCTTATGGGAGTATCTAGGGGTTGTCTCAGTATGTACCCAAACCACCTCAATCTATATCCCCTCATCTTTTCACTCACCGGAACTACTGCTACTTTTTTTTTTAATATCGTTATTTCTTATCTTATCCATCTTCGTATAACCACACATCCACATTAGCATCCTCATTTCTGGTACCCCTATTTATGCTCATGTTGCCTATGTGCTGGCCAACATTCAACTCCATATAACATTACGAATCTTGCAATTGTTCTATAGAATTTCCTATTAGCTTAAGGGAAATTTTGCGGTCACACAAAAATCCAGATGCACTCCTCCATTTCATCCACCCTGCTTTGATTCTATGATTTACACCTTCATCAATCTCTCCACCTCTTTGCAAAATTGATCCCAGGTATCTAAAAACATCTTTCTTGGATATCTCTTGACCAAGTGGATGCATGGGGTCTTGATCACCATCTCTTGTTGGATATAGGGGGCAGCAACTTGAAGTTTGAAGCTTAGGACTTGGAAGATTGTTTTGAGCTTTTCACATGCCTTGGAAGAATGTAATTCAAATGAAGTGTATGAAGGGGCCAATCTGTTGATCCTTGCATTGCATGCACTTAATCATTTATATGTTTAAATGTTTTCATCAAAGAATTAAAACAATTTTTGAAAAAGAACTAAATAGGCAATGTTTTTGGAAAAATGCAAATCCCATTGGTTTAATCGATTACACTACGGTTTAATCGATTATTTGCTTTGTTTTTAAATTTGGAAAAGCTTTGAAGAACAATTTAATCGATTACCATTGCTTGTAATCAATTACATAGTATCAAAAGAAAATCATGCTTCACTGCTTTAATCGATTACCATTTCTTGTAATCGATTACATAAGATTCTTAGAAAAGCTTGTTTCACTGATTTAATCGATTACCATTTTCTGTAATCGATTATACAAGGCTTTTCAGAAATACAGGTGTCACCGCTTTAATCGATTACAGCTCGTTTTAATCGATTATTTTTCTCGTTGTTCAAACCCAGAAATCCTATGAACACTTTAATCGATTAAGTGACAATTTAATCGATTACACAAGGTGTTTTAATCGATTATTTGGTGTGTTTAATCGATTACAGTTAGTTGGAAAAGTATGTTATAAATAGAAGTGACGCTTGGCTTAAGATTTAACTTGAATACTTCGAATTTTCTGAATACACACAAGCCTTCACAAAGTTAGAAAGTGATTTTCTGGGATAACTAACTTCTTGTCCCACTCTTTAATCTTCATGGGTATTGAATGATTTCTTGGGCAAGAGTTTTCAAAGAAGAATAGGAGAGCATGTTCTGAAATTCATTTTGTTCATTCAACTCTGATTGATAAACCATATGCATCCATATTCATTGGATCATCAGGTTGTTTCTCTCCATTCTCTTTGGGTGTAAATTTGATTTTGCATTTTTTGTTATTTGGTGATATTGTAAATTGTTCTTTGAAGCTTGTACTAGAGTAGTGTTCTCTAGGGAAGAACAGAGTAGTGTTCTCTGGTTCTTGATCACTAGAAGTCTAATAGGGTTTTAGATTTCTTTTCTTTATCTAGAGTTGATAAAGAGTGTTTGTAATAAAGCTTGTAAGAACTGAAATTTATAATAGTGGAACTCTAATCTAGTATTGATTAGAAGAAACTGGATGTAGCTTCTCTTGAGAAGTGAACCAGTATAAATTCTTGTGTTGATTTTCTATTCTTAAATCTCTATTAGTTATCTTGTTCATTTGTTCTTGGTATTCTTATCATTACTCAACAAGTTCTGTTTTGAGCTATTAATTTCTTGAGCTGAGTGAATTGATTGATTAAAAGCATTCTTGGTTTTAAAAGTGATTAAGATCCTTACTCTGATTTTATAAAGAAATTTTAAAAGACCAAGTTTTAACCAATTCACCCCCCTCTTGGTTATTGTGGGTATTCCTATTGTTTTCATCTCTTACCAGTGAAAACTCACACTTCATATACTTAGTCTTGCTTTGGCTTAACGTGAATCCTTTAGACTCCAAAGTGCTTCTCTACAATTCAAGTTTCCTACTAACACCGTCTTTGGTCTCATCAGTAAGCACAATATCATCTTCAAAAAGCATACACCACGACACTTCATCTTGAATATCTTTTGTTAGTTCATCTATCATTAAGACAAATAGATAAGGACTAAGAGTCGAACCTTCGTGTACACCTAGCGTGATAGGAAAATAACTTGATGTTCCATTACAAACTTTCACACATGTGGTAGCCCATTATACATATCATTGATTGAAATTTACATACTTTAGTGATACTTTTTTCTTCTCAAGAGCCCACCATAAAACTTTTCTTAGGACCCTATTATATGCTTTCTGAAGATCTATGAACACCATATGTAATTCTTTATTCTTTTCTCCATACCTTTCCATTAATTGTAGCATCAAGAAAATGGATTGCATAGTACATCTTCCGGGCATAAATTCAAATTGATTTACAAAAACCTTGGTCTCTCTCCTCAAGCGATGTTCAATAACTCTCTCCCATAACTTCATAGTATGACTCATAAGCTTAAAGCCTCTATAGTTAGAACAATTTTGGATATCTCCCTTATTTTTGTAAATAAGCTCAAGCATATTTTTCCTCCAAGCATCAAGCATCTTATTTGTTTGAAGAATCTTATCGAAAAGATTGGTCAGCCATTTTATTGCCACATCCCCTAGACCTCTCCACACTTCAATAGGGACGCCACAGGTCCTAAAGCTTTATCATCATAAGCGTCCTTCAAGTCCACCTCACTTTTATCGCCATCCCCATTAAAAAGTTTGTTAAAGTAGTTCATCCATCTTTCATTTATATCTTCATCTCTTACCAAAAGTTTTTGATTTTCATCCTTGATGCATCTAACTTGAGTGAGGTCTTTAGTCTTATTATCCCTCATTTTTGAAAGTTTGTATATACCTTTTTCACTATCCTTGCTCCCAAGATTTTTATACAAATAGGCAAAAACCTTGCCTTTAGCTTCCTACACTGTTTTCTTTGCATTTTTTCTTTCTAATATAAACTTTTGCAAGTTCTCATCGTTGGGACTTTTATGCAAAGATCTATAGCATTCATTGTTCTATTTAATTGTCTCTTGCACTTTTCCATTCCACCACCATGTTTCCTTTGTAAGAAATATGTTTCCTTTGTTTTCTCCCAACACCCTCCTTCATGCAACCTGCTTTCCTTGAACTCTATTTGTTTTTCCTCCTTTAGTTTCCACCATCTTATCCTTGAGTTTTGAGCCCTCTTCCTCATATTAAGTACTTTGTTGAATCAAACTTCTAGAACTACCAGCTTATGTTGCATAGCGACACACTCTCTAGGGTAGACCTTGCAGTCGATACAAGAATTTCTATGTTTTCTTCTTGCCATAAAGAAATCAATTTGACTATGATTTTGGCGACTATGGTAAGTGATAAGATGAGACTCCCTTTTTTAGAAAAAGGTGTTCGCTAGCATCAAGTCGTAGGCTAGTGTGCAACATTCAAGATATCTTCTCCAGTCTCATTTCTCGTTCCATAGCCAAAACCT
This sequence comes from Glycine latifolia, assembly GCA_013407115.1. NCBI lineage: Eukaryota > Viridiplantae > Streptophyta > Magnoliopsida > Fabales > Fabaceae > Glycine > Glycine latifolia. The sequence goes on along the minus strand of CM023958.1, from coordinate 17,728,847 downwards.
CCATGAATTCTATCAAAACCTCCACTGTTTTTTACCAACATGACCATTTAGATCTCCTCCTAGGAAAATCTTCTCCTCTCGTGGTATATGGTTGAGTATTTTTAGTTTAATATTTTTCTATTCTTCTTAACTTATTTGACTTCTCTTGGACTTTTATTTTCCCATTCTAATTCATTTTTTGTCTTAGGAAAACAAGTGGGCTTAATTGATAATTGTTGCTTATTTTCAGATTTTTTGCTTACTTGACCTATTTTCCTTGTGAAGGACCTAGAGAGCTCTACATAACTCCAAATGGTGCATATGAGTAGTCCCTAGAAAGATAAGGAAAATATCTACAATTTTGTCAGACATAAGTCGATGCCAATTCTATCACTTTGAGGGTCATTTTAGGCTTGGAAGTCAAAATCACTGCACTTGAATTTTGGGTTGGGAATTGGTGTAATTAGTAATTAGTTAGATTAGATGGGCCTAATCATGGCCCATTTTTTCCTACTGACTCAGTCACTATACATTAGTGCAATTAGTTAGTGGATTTTTACACTTCATTTTTTAGCACAAAAATATTTTATAGTTTCTTTTAGAAGTTTTTAGAATTAAAATCATTTCTCTCATTTTCTCTCAATTGTTCTTCATTGTTCTTTATTTTTCATTTCTATTCTTCCATTTTGCTGCAATAATTTCATGGGGCTTCCATTGATGATGATCATGAAAAGCTAAACAATCAATCAATCCAAGGATCCAGTCCAAGCAAGGAGAATTTGAGTTCTGGTTTGGTATTTCATTTTCTGTGTGAATGTTCACTTTCTTCTTCAATCCTCTATTCAATTTTCATGATTATGAATGTGTTTAGGATTGAAAATGGATTAGGTTATGGATTCATTTCCTAATTTCAAATTTTAGTCATAGATTATTTGGATGATATTTCAATTAGGTTTATGGTTTCAATTAATTTAGGGGTTAATTCGATTGAACTGCTTCTAATGAAATTGATTGAACTTTCATAACAAGATCATTATCTAAGGACTATGATAATTTTCATTGCTTGGTTTGGTGAATTGGATTGATGTTCTTTAATCTTTTTTACAATACTTTTAATCAATTCTATTAGTTTCTTCAATTGTAGTTAGTGTTTTTGCAATTTTCGTTTACCGCATGCAAACTGTTTGATAAAAATCCCCCTATTATTTACTAGTAAATTGAAGTTGGAACCATATTGATCGTGTCTCTGAGTCGACCTAGGTTAATCTTGTGCTACAGAATTAGCGTAGTTTAATTATTTTGAAGTGATACAACATCAGTTATCAGTATCCCTCTCAAAACCTCCTCCAAGTCTTCCCAAAATTGGTTCTTAAAATTTGATTGTAGTCCAACTTAGGGTGCATACACACTGATGATATTTAAAATTAAATCACCCACTACAAGCTTAATCAACATAATATTGTCACCTTTCCTTTTGACGTCAATGACTTTATCTCTAAAACTTCTATCAATTATAATTCCAACACCATTTCGACTCTTGTTTATACCTATATAACACAACTTGAAACTGTTACCATCCACTTCTTTTGGCCTTTTCTCCAACCCACTTAGTTTCTTGCAAGCAAACAATATTCACTTTCCTTTTGCCAAAAACATTTGATAACTCCCTCAATTTACCCATCAAGGTTCCTACGTTCAAGCTTCCCAATTGCATCCTTAACCCCCGAGCGGTGTTTGCTCGCCATGCTCCCTCATTTGTGTTTTGGGACCTTAACCTAATTGTCACCAAATCCGGGTGAAGACCTGGTGCTTTTGCCTTGAGGCAAGGACCCTAGCTCACTTATCACTACATCCCGAGACCAATGCAACAACTTGGCTTGAGGCAAGGGCCCTAGCCCATTTTTCGCTACACCCGAGGCTCGACGTAACGCGTCGCTATGAAGGGTACATTCCAATGAAATATCATAATGGTTCATCTCATAAATATAGCTATTTTTATGGCCAATTTGTAACACCTGATGCCAACCCTCCTCCTTTATCCTAGCTTGGGACAGGCCATGCATGTAAGCACACATCGACAGAGTTTCATTTTAAAACATAAATTACTAAAATTGTATTTTAGCCTTTTTCTTTTGCAATTAATTGTTAGTATCCAAATTTTATTTCATATGGAAAAAAACACTTATTTTTTCATAAATAAATGATAGAGGTCCAACTAGCCCATCTAAGTATCCTTAACATGGAATTGGAGGTCCTATGACAAGGTCCAAGGCTAAGAGGATGAAGCAAGCATTGCAAGCCCTTATTATAAAGATCAAAGAGAGAGAAGACCAATGTGAATTAAGGGTTGCACCTAACTGGGTCACTTTCCTACAAATTGATGAAGATGATTTGATCCTAACTTGAAGATTCACTTTGGGAAGCCCAATTTACAAGACAAGAAGCATCTGTGGGCTGAGTTGATCAATTTTGGTGGACTATTAATATTTTGGTGGGCTGAGTTCTCATTCATCCTTTGTTGTTTCTTGTTGTCTATAATCAACCCCAAAGGTTCTTACTTAAGAGCTCATAAGGAGAAGATGAGTGGTAAAAGGAAAGAGTGGTGAGACTATTAGAGGGAAAGAGCCAAAAAGAGTGAAACACGAGTGGAAAAAAATTATTAAATTTAAACACGTGAGAAAGTGTGTAACGACCTAATTTCTAAGTTGATTTTTTTCTACTAGTATTTTTT
>CM023958.1:17675342-17691137 GCA_013407115.1 Glycine latifolia | reverse complement strand
ACAAACCCCTCAATCTTGCCTCCTTCTTGTTCTTCTTGCTTCTTCTTGGCCTTGAATCTTTTCCTTTTATCTTGCCTTCTTTTCTCTGTTTCTCAGTGTCTAATTCATACCTAATGTGTCCTACCTAGGTTCTATTTATACCTAGGTTGTAAAACCCTAAAAACCCATCATTCTTATGTTATCTTTAAGCTAATTCTGAAATCCCGTAGCGCTCACGCGACTAGCGTGAGATCTGGCGCGACTGGCGCGAGCTTCCAGTGCTTCTGGCGCGAATAGCGTGAACTTGGCGCGACTAGCACGAGACCCCAGTGTAGCTGGAGCGAATGGTGTGGATCTGGCGCGGTTAGCGTGAAGTTCCAGCCTGAGTTGAATATTTCTTTTGCTTCTTTTCTTGCTTTTCTTGACTCTAAACATCAAAATAGCATATAATCAATGATAAACATAAGAGTGATGAATTCTACACTTATTCCCACATTTATTCACTTTATTCTTCCTATTTTCCTAATAAAACTATCCTAAAAACTATATATGCTAACAGCATATCAGTCACAACGTGGGAGTTGCCACCAACGTTTATTTAAGGAAAATGTTTGAAAAACTAAAAGGATAAGGTCTACGATTTGAGATAAAATGATTCGGGAGTCGTTTATCCAAAGGGAAGGTGTTAGCACCTCACGCGTCTGTCATGAAGACAACAACATTTAATCAAGTGTGCTAAAAATAAAGTGACTTATTAATTATTTATCTTCCCTTAGAAACATGAATTATGTTTGTTATATTTTTTGTTTATTTAGAGAAAGAAACCAAATTTTTATTTTTAGAATTTTATTTTGTTATTTTTTTTTAGGTCGATGAAGAGTTTGCCCTCGCTCCTATGTATCCCTAAGTGCAATGAGGAAATCAGACTTACGTAGTTCTTTGGGTAGAAAACAACTTGTGTGTTGGGTTGATTTTATTATTTTGAAAGATTTGTTTTAATTGCTTGAAAAAGAGTCATTAAGGCGTTGGACCTTGAAATGATGTTGAATTTTAAGAAAAAATGGAGTGAATCGCTTAAGCCATTGGACCTTGATGCGATTTCGAGTAATGTGTAATTTTTTAGGGAAAAAAAGAATTAAGTGATCTTTGATTTGAGTATTTTTAGCTTTTTAGAAAATATTTTGGGTTTGTGGTAAACTTTGTGAAGTCAAGAAAGTCAAAACCCCAGCATGGCATTCACAAAATTTATCCACATGTTATTGAAACACCACCAAGCAAGTCAAAGACCCAGCATGGAGTGTACGGAACATAAGAGCGTACTAAAGATTACTAATGCATAATTACAAAAAATAAATGAATAATTGACATAGCATTACATGATCAAATAAATCAAATAGGAATCGAAAGGGATAGAATATAAGTGGGAAGTACAATTAGTAATTAAGGGTGCAGGGTTGAAATGTGGGAGAAAATAAAATAAATAGTGTGATATTTACAACACAAATTGAAAAATAAAATAACCAATAGAGACAAACAAAAAAATAAATAATAAAAAAAGTTGTCCACTAATTAACTTATTTATCATTTTTTTAAAGTCAAAGTCAAAAGGTTGACCTTGACTTGGACAACTCTGATGGAATGCTAACATGGAAGGCCTGGTCATCAACCTAGATGGCAGGGTGCATACATGAAGAAAGGGGATGTAGCTAGCAGTGTTTATTTTATTTAAAACTTAATAAGAAAACGAGTCAGACCCAAAAGGTAAGGGGATGTATGTGTGAAAATGGGGATGTAAATAGTATTTGTCTCTTTTTTTGGGGTTGAGATTGAAACCAGGTCAAAGCAACCCAGCCCAACCCACAAATAGGCACAAAGGTTGGAAAACCCTATGTGCCTAATCCACCAAAATGACACAAGGAAGGTAGGCACCACCACTGATGGTGGTATGGCCCCCTTGACGCCACCAGCGCAAGGCCTGGCAGCATGAGTCCTCAGTGGGGCCGATGGCAGAACAGTGGTGATGCGGTGGAGGAGTTGAGAAAAATGGAAACAGAATACGAAGGAAAGAAGATGAAAGAGGAATACACGAGCAAACTATGACGAGATGAAACAAGGCCACAAACAACAGCAACCACCTATATAGCTCTCGGCGACAGCCAAGGTGCCCACTAGAGAGATGAAAAGGAACAAAGCAAAATCGAAAAAGAAGAAAGAAAAAGGAACAAAAGAGAATAAGAGAGAAGAGAAGAGGATGAGACATTGAGAGAATGAAGGGGGTACCTGGGAGACTCTCTCCCTTCTCTGAAGACGATGCCAAATGGCACTGTTGGATTGGTCAGTCCTCTTACTCCGGGATCTGTGCCCCCTCCTTCGTAATTAATGCATAGACTCCCTTTCCTCTGTGCTTTCTACTATTGCCACTTGATCTAGTGGGCTTTCAAATAGCCCATTAGGTCCGTTTGGGGCCCTTTTTCCTTTTTTTTTTAAACTATTTTTTTCTTTTAATTTTTAATTTTTTTTTTTGGGGGGGGGGGATAGGATTAGGGTCTGACATGTATATATTGTTCTCAATTCATATTATTAATGTATTTTGTAGATGTAGCTATTGAGTTCAATGTTTTGATTTGAAACCTCTGAATTAAAGGAAAAATAGATTCACGATTCTATTTTATGGTTTTGGATTTGAAATTTTAATTTGTAATTACAACATAATGCTGGTTTTTTTAAGGCTACAACATAATGATATATATGTAATTATGGTCCTCATTTAGAGTTGGCTGGTGATTTGCATTAGTGATTACTGCTTAGACTTGAAGGTGAGGGTCTTTTCAGTGATCTCATAATAAGATGCATCTAGTCCTCTCTGTTGGTGTTTTCATTTTGGTCTTGAAAAGACTTAGGCCCCATTCGGGGTGGTTGTGAGTTTCCAATTTTCAGTTTTAAAATGGAATTTTAAAACGGAAACGTGTTCAGAAAAATTAGGGCTGAGTTGGTTTTTTAATTGTTTTCAAAATAGTTTTACCCTTGTTTGTAAAACAATAAAAATTGGTTTCTGGAGTTTTGTTATGAGTTTACCTATATCTTATCCCCCTTATGTTGTTCTCTCTCTCAACATGGCTTTGTCTCTCATCTGCTCTCCATCCCCCTCTCCCTCTGGTGGTCACTGCTCGACACCGGTTGCCTCTAGTCGCCATAGATCAAACCTTGTCACTTGCAGACAATAAAGGGAGTGTAGAGGAGACATAGAGGTCATGTTGAAGCCAAAGGCGAAGGCTTGTTAGTTGGTATATATGTCGACACTAATGCGAATTCTGCGTCTATGATTGCGACACCATTTGTGCACGACAGCAACACAAGATCTGCATCTTAGGTTTCACGATAAAGAGGTGGTTGATATTCATAGATCCAAGTTTTGTTTCATCAAATTTTGGTGTTTTGGAAACCTACCTTCTTTTATTCTCTCAACTCTCCAAAGATCCTTCAAGCAATTTCATCATTTCTCTGATAATCATTGTTTGGCATGGAGAAAAACCTTTATCATGGATGAGTTATTTGTTTTGATGCTATTGCTATCTATAACTACGTGGTTTGGGGGTTATTGGCTGGAATTTTATTATTGTTGTAGTGGAAATTTCCTTTTTTGTTAGTTTAAGTTGATTATAGATGTTGTATTTTAATTAAAATGGAGATAATAAGAATTTGTAATTGGATATGATGTTTGAAATGGAAAAGTTTCCCTTGTTCATTGATTGGTGTTCATACATGATATGTTGTAACATTGTTAAATTCCTCCCTTTGTATAGTAAGGTTCTAGGGACAAATTTTTGTTTTCAATCATGAATCCATTTGAAAGGTTCTCTATACAGCATAAATCAATGCCTATGAAATACGTTAATTACGAATTAAAAATGCATATGAATTGTTTAATAGAACGACTGAGAATGAATTGATTTTTTTGGAATCTTGTATTGCAATTGAATTTATTTTTCTTGCAAATCTAACTAGTACTTTGAATCAAATTTGGTAATTGAAATTTGAAAGCAGTGTAGTTTGTGTTTAGATGTGATAAGAAGGATTCATAGATAATGTCTTTGGAAAAAGATAGAAGAAGACAGATGTTCATACATGTCTTTGCAAATTTCATATCATATTTTTGGTGCACTCGGTTGTTACAAAAATAAATTGAAATTGAAAACTCAAAACATAAATTGGGTTTAGTTTTTAATAATTTTGAAATTGAAAAAAAAAAAACCATCCCAAACGTGACCTTAATTTTTGCTATAAGTTGTCGGCGATGGTGTGAAACTATCTTGAAGAGTGCTTTGATTACATGTTAATAAAAAGATTGTTTGTAAGAGGTGTCAAAGTGGAGTCCAAACCTGGTGAGCCAACTTAACTCAATATGGGTTTGGGCTGGGTTGAACTCAAAATTGAAAATTTCACAATATTGACGTGGCTCACTTAATCTTCATGACTCACCTAGTTGGGATTGACTTGGTCCATTTAATGCTCAACCCGTGGTAGATCCACTTATCCCACGGGTTGATCCATTTTGACACCCTTATTTTGGAGCTTATGTTTCCTAAATGATTATTTTTATATATTATATATCATGACCTATAAAATTTGTTGTTGAGATTAATTATTGCAGACTTAAAAGTAAATTTTAAAACAAGATTTTAAAATTAATTAAAATAATTTATTAAAATCATAATACTTTTATTTAACATTTATCTTCAAACTTTTATGAATATAAAATTATCATACAAAAAATATATTTTATTATCAATTTATTCTTTATAATCATTTTGATCAATCTCTTAAGGTTATCTTCAAACTTTTACGAATGTAAAGACCAAGTATCACCCTTATATAAAACATTTATTAAATTATCATAATCAATTTCATTTAATATTTATTTTAAATGATAATAAAATAATTTATTTATTTATTGTTAAGACATTAATTTAGGAAATATTTTACTAATTTCAATTTGAAATAAATATTTTGAGCAACTGGAATTGTTACATTATTATAGTTTTTTTTATAACATTTAAATTTAAAATTTTAAAAAGAAAATGAGTCAATATATATATATATATATATATATATATATTTAAAAAGTTCACTTCTAATATTATTAGTCAACTATAACTTCAGTTTTTTCTTAAGAAAATCTATTCATGATCCAGCTTTTAGTTTTAGATAGTGTCAAATTTTATTTTTAATCCTAATTAATTATATATCGGTATATATAATTATTAAAAAAAATTCCACCACTCAATAACTACAAATTTTATTTTTTAAGTAGTTTCAAGGTCACCGCTGGTCTCAAGGTGGCTCCGCCATTGATTTTAGGTCGAGATCTAAAACAAGTTATTTAATAAGTTTTTCATAAAATAAAACATCAAAATAATGTTTAAGTATTTTTTTAAATGTTAAATTCAATAACATCTAAAGAATATTTAAGAATATTATGCAAATTATTTTTTTAAAATAACTTTCAGGAGGTTTATGATGAACAAGTTAAAATGACCCATATTAGGAGGTTATTTTGACCTGTCAGTAACAATTTCATATATTTTTATAAGTCCCTATCAGTTTGTAATTTTTGAATTTGTTATTTATTTATAAGTCTTTATCGTTTTAAAATTTTTCATGTCTTATTTGTCGTAATCTATGTAACTACTGTGAGGGTTTTAATGGGTAAAGGTATTTATCAAGATCGAGTTGCATTTGTTGTCTCCCATCGAAGGTTTTTCACATATAAACAAATATCTTCATCCTTAAACCGGTTTTTAACCTTTTTCCGGATAGTTTGAAGTACATTGTGGATAGTAGACGGCTATGGAGGATCGTGTGCGATCTTTGTGGGACGAAAATTCAATGTTGGGAAGTTTGAAATTTGATTTTTAGTTTATATATATTTTTTAACTTCTTTTCTATAACTGATTATCAATGAATGTGTTGTTTATGGTTCACTTTGCAGCAATTGAAAGAGGTGTCATGCGATGTAGGAGATGAAGAAGGGGAGAAAGACACTGAGGTTCAATCTAGTAGTATGTACAGCACTTCTATAAGCGTTACTGTTATTGATATCGGAGACAAAAATACCCTTTATACCACTATAATCAACTTTATTTTTATTATTTTAATATGACTTGACGTTAGGTGAAAGTGAGTTGACCGTTGTCAAACATCATTAGGTTTGGTGTAGCTTTAGTGAAGCCAAAAAGTCATCTTTAGTTTAGCTATGTCATTAAATTGACCAGGTCAAAGTAAGTTCTCACCAATAATTTTAAAAAGACTTAAATATGTTTTAGTTTTTTAATAAATTATTGATTTTGTTTTAGCTTATATATTGGCAAATAAAATGTATTAAGAAAAGTCGTACTAGCTTTAGCTTATAAACTAATTAAACCAAAATAAGATTGTTGTTCACTTGTTCTTATGGGACCCATACTTTTGTCACTTTCACAGTTGACATTCTGACATGCATCATCAGAATTTAGTTAACATTTACAGAAACCCACTAACCACCAAAATGCAAAAAATACCAAAGTTGTTGTATCCAGCCAAACCAGGCAGCCAAAATCCATGCTCTTGTCCTCTTTGTCAAATGTGGAAGGTTCAAAACGAAGCATTGCACCTGAATTCCTGAAAAATATTAGTATTTGTTAATTGGTAAGGATTTAAACTCCGCAATCGGAAATCACAAACTGTAATAGGATATGAACATAAATCATGTAAAAATAATATCTGCCTAAGCATCTTGTAGGAACACATGAAGTGTAATTGACCTGATAACCTTCTCAAAATAAACGACATGTATGCAAATAACCCCCCCACAAATTGGTACCATCCTTGGCCTAATTTTGCATGATGGTTACCATAGAAGTTTCCATTTTGTTTGTGTGCTATCAAGCAACCTAACTAGAACTACTTCTATGGGTTTTGAGTATTCCATAGAACTACTTTCTATGGATTATCCGGCTGTTTTATATTATTTTTTTTAAGTTTACAAAAAAATTAATAAAAGTTATTCAATTTATTATTTTCATATAACTTTTTAAAAGCAAAATCAAAGCAAATAAATAATGATTAAAAGTAAAAATAAAAAATTGACCAACCCACTCATATCCTTTTATTTTCTTGAATGATATATTTAAGGTTTAACTGTAATTCTTGTCTCTAAAGATTCAAAATGTTGTGAATTTTGCATCTCAATTTCTTTTCACAAAATTGTCTTAATTTGGAAATTTAAAGGAAAAATCATCGCATAATTTCTTAGTTGTGGTGATTTTTCTACATAGGGACAAAATTTGTTAAAAAAATAGATAGAATCCATATTAGCTATGTTCGGACAAATTAGTTAAAAGTTAATTGAAAATTAAAAGTTAAAAATTAAAAAGTTAGTTTATTAAATTATAAGTGTTTGGTAAAAATAACTTTTGAAGTAATTGAAAAGTATAAAATGACATAAAAATAATAAAATTATGATTTATTTTAAAAAAAAATTGATAAATATATTATGGATAAAAAGGAAAAAAATATAAAAAGTTACGAACTAGCTTTTAAAATATATAATGTTACTAAAAATGCTAAAAATTACTAAAAAAAACTTATTTATCAGATAAACAAACAAACTTTTCAACTAATAAAAAAATTGAAAACTAATTCAAATATCTTCAAACATTATCAATATTGTGTGAAACTTTGAAGAACAAAAGATACAATTAAGCATATATTCAATCTGAAGATTATACTTGAAATAGAGGGGTATTAGCAATAAATTCTCTAAGATTCATTTTAATATATTCTCTTTTATTTGCTAAAATTTATAAAAATTATAAAATAATGAATAAGACTCATTAAATAAAAAATAAAACCTAAAAAAATTAAGTTAAGAAAACTTTGTTGGAGGGTTGCTATAATTTCTTCTAAAAAATTTATTAGATCAACTTACATCTAACAAAGGCTAATTTTTATTTGATGTATCATGGGCAATATTGATTTTCTGCCGTTGGTTTTGTATTTCTCATGATCGGGTCAACGCTGGAGTTTCTCCTATCCCCCCGTGAAATTAATTTTGTGCATTATAGTCTAAAGACCACCTTAATAACCTTATCTTGGACTTTCAACAAACAATTAGCCATTAGATTGCGTTTGAAAAAACTTACAAAAAAATATAATTTTAAAATAATCCAATTCAAACGCGTATAATTAAAAACTCAATTTAGACTACAAGAGTTTGACGTATCAATAGACCCATCCCATGTATAACAAGTGTGTCACGCTGACTTATACAAATGCAAGGAAGAGAAATTGACAAAAGAGATACAAGGATGAAGACCAAGAAAAATATCAACAATGTCATAACTCATAACTCGTGTAACGCCAAAACAAAAAAAAGGAATTTATTTTTATCATCATTATCATTGAGGCACTGATAGTTATTGATTATTTATCCAAGGAAGGCTAGTGTTTGCTCAAAGCCATGCTGGGTTCTTCAGGGGATTAACAACAGCCTTCACTTGCAAGTAGTTTTTGAGACTATACTCTCCTTTTTCTCTTCCTTGACCACTCATCTTGTACCCTCCAAAGGGAATTGCAGCATCAAATGTGTCAAAGCAGTTTATCCACACTGTTCCAACTCTCAGTGCCCGCGTCAAAGTGTTGGCAGTGTCCATGTTCGTTGTGAACACTCCGGCTGCAAGCCCGTAACGTGTGTTATTTGCTCTTTGAACTACCTCACCAAGGTCCCTGGGGTCATCATCACAAAAATTAGTTCACACATACATAATAGTATAATACCATTCTCAGCAAAGTAATCAAGACTCATTGTTTTCTTACTTGAATTTTAATATGGATTGGACTGGACCAAAGATCTCATCCTTTGCAATCAGCATAACATCCTGGTGATTGTTACAAATTCAATAGAAAACACTTCTTTAGGAGTTGTATTTTCATTTTTCGGACTCATTTGATAAAGTGCAAAACTTAAACTAAAAAGATATACCTTAACATTCGAGAAGACTGTAGGTTGAATGTAGAAGCCCTTGTCGCCAAGCTTGTCTCCTCCAGTTTCAAGGGTTGCCCCACTTTCAACACCAGATCTGATGTACCTCAGTATTTTCTCAAATTGATCTGAATCAATCTGATTGTTTGGATCATACAAGCAATAATCAGAGTATTTAGACATTTTAAAAGAATCATACATTAAGAAAAGGGAATGTGAAAGTAGTAGCAATGTAACATTCTTTTTGTGCATGTTAGTAAAGTGAAGCCTCGAGAATCAGGACATCTTCAGGAATTAAGGGTTGTAACATATCTCCAGTCATCAGCAATCAGCATTGAATTAATGAAAGCACAGACGTAATGCCAAATTGGAGGACATATTATACCCTCACACAACTTTGGAAAACAAAGCTCAAAGATCAAACATGAGGATGCAATGTAAAGGATTCTTTGCAATTCACCTGAGGACCTTGCTCTATTCCCCCCTTGAATGGATCACCAACAACACGCTTCAAAGCACGAGCCTTTGCTTTCTCAACAAACTCATCGTATACACTTTCATGTACAAATGTTCGAGACCCAGCACAGCAACATTGTCCCTGAATGTCACAAACAACACCAATCAATTTTTCTGAATTCCATGACAACTAATTGTTTTATAACAAGAGCTCTATACTTTATAGTTTATATACCTGATTAAAGAATAAAGCAAAGTGGGCTAGCTCAACAGCCTGATCTACATCAGCGTCTTCACACACAATAAAGGGGGATTTCCCACCAAGCTCCAAAGTAACAGGCTTAAGATTGCTTTTAGCCGCCAGTTCAAGGACAACTTTCCCAGTATCAGTGGAACCAGTAAAAGCAAGCTGCAAGATAATGGAAAAAATTCATTCTGTTAAGACACTATCATGTCTAGATGTCTAATAATCCATTAGAATGAAAATGATCATATCAAACATTCAAACTTCTTCACAAGATAAGGAAACTGAAATTAATTGCCATAGAATTTACAGAAACTATTGCATGCCAACAATAAAATCACTACACTTCTCCACTACTACAGATGCTAACTATTTTAGTACCTTATCAACTTCCATGTGGCTAGCAAGAGCAGCACCAGCAGTTGGACCAAAGCCAGATAGTACATTTAAAACACCAGCAGGAAGTCCAGCCTACAAGACAGATTACAAATTGGAAATGATGAGGATTGAAGATATTCATGAGTAAATTAAACTCCACAAAAACCATGCTTCTAACAAAATGAAGATTGGTCTATACCACCATCACACACCTCATGAAACAGTTTTGCTGCATATAAAGCAGATAACGGTGTCTGCTCAGCTGTTTTGAGAACAATGGTGTTGCCACAGGCCAATGCCGGTCCAACCTTCCATGCAAACATGAGAAGAGGGAAGTTCCAAGGAATGATCTGACCGGCAACACCAATTGGTTCATGCAATGTTTGCACATGATATGGTCCATCAGCTGGAACTGTTAGACCATGGATCTTATCTGCCCAACCTGGGGAACATGAAAACACAGGTGTCACTAAAATTTCACAACAAAAGAATATTCTAAGTTCCACATTTTGTGTCCCACATACCAGCATAGTATCGAATCAGGCGAACAAGCATTGGAACTTCAATCTTAGCAGCTTGTTCATAAGGCTTTCCATTATCCCAAGTCTCAAGTGCTGCAAGCTCATCATTATGTTTCTCAAGCAGATCAGCTGCGCGCAACAAGATCCTTTGCCGTTCCTATAAAATCATAGTAACAAAAAAGCAAAAAAGGGATTTCAACTCAGAATCATGAGACCAAAGTTTACATCTTTCTGAACAGCAGGAAAAGTAAAATTATAGAGAGGTTATGATCAAATACATAAGCCGTCATCTTAGGCCATGGTCCATGATCAAATGCTTTTCGTGCAGCTGCAACTGCTCGATCAACATCCTCAGAGTGACCCTCAGCAACATGAGCAATCACTTCACCTGTCCTAGGATCTAAAGTTGGAAAAGTTTTACCTGATCCCACAAGAATCCCAATAGTAAGATACCCAGAAAAAAGAAACCTTCAAAAAATCCCTCTCTTTTCTTTCATTTTTTCCCCATCTTTCTGTTTAGTCAAAACTCAACTTTATGTCAAAAAGGGTGAAGGTGAAGGATTGCAAAACAAAACAAGATTAACAAAATAAACAAATAAATAAATACTCACAAGAAGCAGCATCTACAAATTTTCCATCAATCAAGAGTTGGGTGTGTTCTACTTGCACTGATGGTTTAATGGGTTCTTCTTCAATGACAGCAGAAGTGCTGTATTTGCAGTGTCTTGAACCAAGGAAACCATTCCCACCTGAAAGTTCTTTTTTTATTTATTTAAATTTTGATCCAAGAACAGAGTTAATTATTCTTGAAAGCGCAATGAAAAGACCAAATCAAAATACCCCAATTAAACATCAATTTCAAAGTGATACAAACATGAGTTTCATTTACAAGGACATAGCTTTCACATGGTCAGACTCAACAAGAAACACAAAATAATAGGTGAAAAACGAGACAATCTATAAGTACAAGTAAGAAAACATCGGACAACCAGACATGTAGTAGTTGACAGCTACCAAGCATTGAATGAACTAATCCGTACACAAAAAATGTTTCATTCTTTTTTTTCTGCATCCCAACCTTTTTCCAATTTGTCATTCATTTATTTCAAACAATCATCAATGAAACCAAACCCAGAAAAAAATCCGTTCCAAAAAAAAATTGAAATCTACAAAAAAGAGAAACAAATCACTTAGTTATTGTTTTACTACATGGGAAAATGATGAGACCACCATCTCAAAGTACACATGCATCTCTACCTCGTGAAAAGAAGGAGGTAGAAGAAAAGGAGCGAGAGACGAGTCTGGAGATTCTGAGTGAAGAAGCCATGTTAGTGTTCCCCTTCTCTCTCCACTAATTCAGTTCCATTTTATAAAAACGCATGTTACTGTTTGTCACCCCATGCGATAAGGATGATTTATTTATTTTTTATAATTGTTCAGGTGCCGCTTATCTATGCATATTTCCTGCACATGTACGTTGTCCTCATTCAAAATGGCATATCTTATATACAGATTACAAGTATCTATCTTAATTATTAAATGAGTTGTTAATAGTTTTTTTAATAAAAAGTATCTTTCACATAAATAACCTTGTTTGAGTGGGAAAAGATTAATATAAATAACAAGATTAATATAATGTGAGGGTCTTATTAGTTAAAAATTTGTAAGTATATTTTATAAGTGTTTGTAAAGCTTATAGGTCGAATTTGTCCACGATAGTCCTTGGAATTTGGAATCCAACTATCAAAAGTTTTTCACTTTAAAAAGAAAAAACTTTAATGTTACTTTTAGTCTATTATGTTTCAAAATATATCATTTTAGTTTATTATGTTTCGCAGTTATTTTTCTTTGATAGATAAAATTTTCATTTTAATCATTTATATTTTCGAAATGTATCATTTTAGTTTTTCGTTAACTTTTAAATTTTGAAAATGAGAAAAATGATACGTTTCAAACACACAAAAGATCAAAATAAAATTTTTAAAACTTAATAAACTAAAGCGAAACAACTAGAAAACATAATGGACCAAAAGTGACATTATGCATTTTATAATAATTAAGTTTACATAGTGTCGCCTCATCCACAATCGGATGTTATCGATCTTCTTCTTCGTCTTCGTCAACACGCTGCTATTGGCAAGAGTAATGAGACGATTGTTGTCGTTAGGTGAGGCAACAATAAAAAAAAGGATAAAAATGATATATTTCGAAAACATAAAGGACCAAAATGAAATTTTTAAAACATAATGCATGAAAGTGAAACAATTATGAAACATAATGGACTAAAAATGACATTAAACCATCTTAAAATTTAAAATTTAACATAACACTAATGTTTCTAATGGAAAATTGAAAAAAGAGTCAAAGTGATACATTTTGAAAACATAAATGATCATAATAAAAATTTTAAAACTTAATGCACCAAAGCAAAATAACTATGAAACTTAATGGACCAAAAGTGACATTAAGCCCCAAAAAAAAAAGTTCTCCCTCCAAACTTGACAAAACTCAAATCAAAAGGGAGGTTGATGTGCACTTTACTCATAACCTCAAGAAATCTTCTAAATTGCACATCCCACTAGTCATTCTTAACTCTATGAGGAAAGGGTAGACTTACCTAAGGAGATGTCAGTATCTCCTTCTTTTCATCCCTTTCTTTCTTTGGCTTTGGATTCCCATAAGTAGGAACCACAACTTTCTTAGGTGCTTCGTTCTTCTCAGTAAGGATGTCATCTACAGCTTTTAGGAAAATACCTTCATTCTCCTTGAAGTCATCTTGAATCCTCTTACTTCTAGTCATCACAGCATTAACATCCTCCTTCTTAGGATTTGGTTTAGTTTGTGAAGAGAGGTTGCCTAGTTGCCTTTGTGACAAGAGAGATAGTATGTTGGCCAGTTAAGACTCCATCTGTTTCATTCTTCGATCATTCTAGGTCATATATTAAAGCATTGTTTCTTGAATAGTAGGTTGTCTCTCCTCTTGTCTAGGCCTCTAATTTTGCATGGGTTGAGACCTATACATTCTTTTATTATGCCTAAAGCATTGTCCTCGATTGAAATTCTTGGGGTACTAATTATAAAAACTGTTTCCTCCTCCGACAAAGTCGATCTCATCCATGGTTGTAGCTAGCTTGTCATCAATAGTGCATTCCCTTGGCCCATGCATAATCCCACATCTATCATAGGTTGCGGATGGAGATGTAGTGATGGGGACTTGAGCTTAAGCTCTCATGAGTGTCTCAATCTTCAATGTTAGAGCTTGCATTTGCTTTCCCAATTCTGTTTGGGAATCATTTTTCTCCACCTAGTTGATGTCTCTCTTCATAATCCTTTTATCACATGAGTTATTATAGGGGTAGAACACATATCTTCGATGATCTTAATGGCATCAACAAGGGGTTTTAACATGAGGTTACCCCCACAAGCAGCTTCTAAACTTTTCCTATTGTGTGAAGACACTCCACCAAAGAATGCGAACTAGCCTATGTTGAGAAAATTCATGATGTGGGCGACTTCTAATCATCTCTTCCAATCTTTCCCAAGCTTCAGGTAGGCTTTCTTACTCCTTTTGCACAAAGTTCTCAATGTCCCTGATGTACTAATCCATCTTCATGGGAAAGAAATACCTCCTTAAAAAGGTACTTGTGCACAAGTTCCATGTAGTGATATTATTCTTTGGCAGTGAACACAACTAGTCACATGCCTTCTTGTTAAGAGAGAAGGAAAAGGGATAAAGTCTGATGTATTCTGCCAGCACATGATTTTGCCTCACCGTATTGGTCAACTTGATGAACTTCCTCGAGTGCTGCATCGAATCTTAAAGGGAAGGACCACTAAACATGTTATTCTCCAACATCTGTAGGAACCCATGCTTGAAATCAAATGTGACTCCTTCAGGTAGCTCAGATAATTGGATGGTATTGGTTTCCCTAAGGTAGGGTTGAGGTAGTCCATAAGTATTTGAGCATGATTAGTTGTCATTTCTCTTTCTCTCTCTTTGCGGATCTTTGTATGAAGTTTATGGATTAACTTGTTAATATTAGGTTCATATTGTAGTGGTGAATTTTGGGACCTGGTTTGGATGTACTACAAAACAAAGGAGAAGATCAAGTGCAATGAGAAATAAAAAAAAAATTAAATAAATAATAAAAGAATATATATAAACAAAAATGTTTAGTTTAACAAAATTAAACTAGTTGGGAATTTGATATGCTGTTAGCATATATAGTTTTTAGGATAGTTTTATTAGGAAAATAGGAAGAATAAAGTGAATAAATGTGGGAATAAGTGTAGAATTCATCACTCTTATGTTTAGCATTGATTATATGCTATTTTGATGTTTAGAGTCAAGAAAAGCAAGAAAAGAAGCAAAAGAAAGAGTCAACTGAGGTTGGAACTTCACGCTAGTCGCGCCAGGTTCACGCTATTCGCGCCAGAAGTACTGGAAGTTCGCACTAATCGCGCCAGATCTCGTGCCAGCCGCGTGAGCGCTACGGGATTTCAAAATTAGCTTAAAGATAACATAAGAATGATGGGTTTTTAGGGTTTTACAACCTAGGTATAAATAGAATCTAGATAGGACACATTAAAGAGGGATGAGACACTGAGAAACAGAGCAAAAAGAGGCAAGATCAAAGGAAAAGATTCAAGGCCAAGAAGAAGCAAGAAGAACAAGAAGGAGGCAAGATTGAGGGGTTTGTGACTCTACATACCCTAGCTTCTTCCTTTTCTCCTTTCTTCACATTGTATTAGGCCAGACATCATTATGTCTAGCTAAACCCTTTGTAATTATGGTTTAGCCAAAAGCCAAGGTGAACTCTGTGTTTCTTGAATTGGGTTTAATAAAGTTTCTTATAATTGTTTTACTCTACTTTATCCTTCCATTATTATATCTAATTAGACTTGATCAATCTATTAGATTACTTAGGGCTATAATTTACAATAGGAATATTAGGATTTTAGTTTCTGAACGCAGTAGAGTGACAGTTGCGATATTACCTAGGGATAGGGATAAAGGACTGCAGATTCTTGTTATGCTATCTTCATGCTTAATCTAAAGGGAATTACTAAGGAATTAGAATTCTTAACTTAGGTTAAAGGGTTCAATGACCGAGGAATCAGGGTTTAGCTATATTAGAAAGGCATAAATCTGAATAATTACATTAAAAAGAGTTAAATTATCAATTCAAGTACATAGA
>CM023958.1:17597220-17665342 GCA_013407115.1 Glycine latifolia | reverse complement strand
TTCACTCCTTCTCCAATATTAAGAATTATAAATTACAATTGATATTAGTGCCTTAATCCTCGTGGAGACGATACTTTCTTATCACTTTATTACTTGGAACGATCGGTGCACTTGCCATGGTCGCAACAGAATTCCACAAATATTCCCCGGCAACGACGCTAGAAACTTGATGCATAAAATATATAAGACTTGCACAATGGCAGGTGTATCCTACGTAGCAGTAACAATGAACTTGAAAGTTTGGATATCAAACCCAAAGGACCGGTTATATTCCTAATTAGTCAAGTTTATTAAACTAATAGTTGAGGTGATTAAAAATAGGATTTGAATATTTTTTGATTTTTGTTTTTAAAAGAAAACAAATGAACTAATGTAAAGAGAGATTTGAGTGTTGATATGAGTGACTAGGGGTTATGATTCACTAGTACCAAATTTTTCCCAATCCCAGTCCCAATGAAATTCTTTCCCCATTTAATTATCGATTTCCAAAATCAGCCAAAGTCTATGATCAAGGTCAGAGGATGCTCTTTGTCTTAAATCAATACCCGAATAATCATGGATCTATCAATTTAAGTCAAAGGATATAACTAATTTAGGGATGATTAATTAAAGATTAACTAATCTACCAAAGATTACCCAAACAGTTTGATCATGCAATTTGTATTAAAACATTCTCTACTTAGATCTACAAATTACATGAAGATTATCACTATTATGCAATCGATTAAGTATTAGAATGATCGTTTCTAGATAAACAATAAAGATAAGGAAGAGAATTAATTAACATAAAACAATGAGGAATTCCATTAAGAATAGGGAGAAGGGTACAATTGAACAGATACATTATAACCCTCAGACTAGGGGAACAAGCTGCTCATGATCAAAGCAAAACTAGTAGTCCTATACAAAATAAACATAGACATACCAATAAGGCAGGAACAATGATCATGTTTTGTCCTCATGGTGTTGTCCACGCTTCACAATTCTCAATAGACCTCAAGGTTCTCTCAAATTTGTAAAAAGATAAAAGTGAACTAAAGATTTTTTACAAAGTCGAGAGACCTATATATAACATATAGCTTCCTAAAGATATTAGTCCCAAAAGGTGCACTATGGCCATGGTAAAATCTACCACAGCTATGGTCAAAAGTGGCATTGAAGATATGAAGCATGTGGATTGTGTTAGACTCAGGGGGAGCTAAGGATGATGAATGAGGCTGAGGATCTTAGACATTGAAATGTTTAGGCTTTTTACATGACAATTCAATTGAATGATATTTCTAATTTGTGTATGTCTAAGTTGATTCCTCCTATGATCCATTGCATAAAACTCATTCATGTTTTCACAAAAGCAAAAGTTTCATAAAAAGCTTTTCTGAAACACAAGGGTTTCATGAGTGCATAAAAAGCTAAATGTTCCATGTTTCAAGTTTTGGAAAAATATTTTCTCACTGGTTTAATCGATTACCAACAAGTGGTAATCTATTACTTGGGAACTAAGAACATTTTAATCGATTATGAAATTATGGTAATCGATTATACAGTTCAAAATCATAAAACAGACTTTCTATGATAATCGATTACAACATGGTGGTAATTGATTACTTAGCAACTATTTTGAATAAAGCTTCCTGTGATAATCGATTACATTGTGTTTTAATCGATTACATTGTTTATACGTCTTTTCCAGAAAGCCTCAAGAACACTTTAATCGATTACATAAGTGATTTAATTGATTACTGACAGTTAAAACAGTTTTCTCTATAAATAGAAGTTGCTTGTTTTAACAAAGAACAACTAATATCATAACCCTTTTTGAAGAGAGAAAAGATACTACAAGCTATTCAGTGTTTGACCCACAAATCCTCAAGCTTCAAGAAACCTTGAGAAGACTTCTTTTTTGGGCAACTTTCTAAAGAAGAACTTGGAGAGAATGTTCTGATATTTTTTCATTCAACCTTGATTCAAGATTTGTAATCATTTGCATTCATCTATAGTGGATCATCAGGTTGTTTCTCTTTTTACTACTCTGGTTGTAATTCTTTTTAGAATATCTGAGTTGTGTAACTAGTACAATAGTTTTCTTAAAGCTTGTCTAGAATAGGTTTTCTAGAGGGAAGATTAGAGAAGGATTTTCTATAAGTCTTGATCACAGAGAGTCTTAGGGAGTTAGATTGATTGTTCTCAATCTAGGTTTGATTGAGAGTGATTGTATAAGCTTGTAAGAAAAATATTACAAATAGTTAGAACCTAATTAGTTGGTTAGGAAAACTGGATGTAGCTTCTCTGGATTGAAAAGTGAACCAGTATAAATCTTAGTGTTGATTACTTCTTTATCTTTTCTTTTGGTTATTAATTGTCATTCGTTGGTAAAACTTTTCATAATCAACAGAAACTATCTTGGTGTAATTTCATTCTATAAAGATTGGAGTTTGATAGATTGAAAGTGTTCTATGTTTGTTTTGTGATACGATCCCTTTCAACTCTAATTGTTAAAGAAATTTTAATTGGCCAAGAACAACCAATTCACCCCCCTCTTAGTTTGTGTGCTACTCATGTTGTTTTATCAATTGGTATCAAGAGAATGTTATTGTGTGTTACTTAAGATCACTACTTTCTTCTTAAAGAAAATGAATACCATACAAATTACCTTTAAGGAGGGTGCCTTCCTCAATCGTCCTCCAATGTTTGAGGGAGAACACTTCAGTTTTTGGAAAAATATAATGTAGATTTTCATTCAATCAAATGACCCTGGTGCATGGAATGCAATTGAAAAAGGTCCTTTGATACCTACCAAAACTGTTGATAGTGAAAAGATTCCCAAAGAATGAGATGAAATGACTGATATAGAAAAGAGAGTAGTTCAATATGATTTTAAAGCTAAAAACATTATAACCTTTGCTTTGTCTTCTGATGAGTTTTTCATAACAGTTAAGTGCAAGAGTGCAAAAGAGATGTGGGAAATGATGGAGATCACTGCTGAAGGAACTGATGAAGTAAGAAGATCAAGAAAACATGCCTTGATCCATGAGTACGAAATGTTCAAGATGAACACAGCAGGAAACATCTCTCAACTCTAAACCAAATTCACACATATCGTCAATCATCTACTTGGTCTTGGTAAAACGTTTGATGTAGAGGAACTCAACATCAAAATTCTGAAATGCTTGACAAGATCTTAGCAACCAAAAGTGACAAGAATCAAAGAATTCAAAGATTTGTCAAAAATGTCCATGAATGCACTCTTTGGTAAGTTGCTTAAATATGAATTAGAAATGTTTCAACTAACAAATGCATAAGATGCAGATAAGAAACAAAAAAGCATTGCTTTGAAAGTCGCATCTTCAAAAGTTGAGAAAGATGATGATTCAAGTGAAGAAAATCGGAATCTGATTGTCAAAAGATTTGACAAGTTCATGAAGAAAAACAAAAACAGAAGGATCACAAAGTTCAACAAAAGAAATGATAACAACAACACCACCAACAACTTTAACTGCTTTAAGTGTGGAAAACAAGTCCACATCAAGTCTGAATGCCAATCTTCTTGAAGAAGCAGTTAGGTTAAAAGAAAGGAAAGAAAGAAGGGAAACCAAAAAGAACCTACATAGCTTGGGAAGATAATGCATCAACAAATTATGAATCTTTAAGTGAGAATGAAGAAGACAATGTTTGTCTAACATCAACCATTGATTTGATCAACTAGTTGATGCTTTTAATGAAATGCATGAGGAGGTTCAAAAACTTGTGATCTCCAATAACAAGCCCAAAGGTAGCCTTAGATTACATACCACTAAGCTAGCTTCAATGCAAGCTGAACTTTGCAACTTGAAACAAGAAAATGGAAAACTTGTTTCAAGCTACAAAGCAAATGGTTATGTGTGTGCCTCTTCTTTTGCAAAAGTAGATGAAACCAAAGTTTTACAAAAGGAATTTGATGATTTCAAAAAAGAGCCATTCTGAAAAATGCATGATTTTACAAACAGAAAACTCATACTTGGTAGATATCTTGAAAAAGCTCTATCGAGGGAAATGTAGTTTAAACAAAATGTTAAGTGTGCAAAAGTATGTTTATGATAAATTTGGATTGAGATACAACTATTAATCAAAACCTTTTCAAAACACCAAGTTTGTACCCCTAAAACAGATGAATCGAAAAAGGTTTTCAAAAACAAATCATACTAAAATGACTCATTTTGAAAATGGATCAAAATCTATAACATGTCATTACTACATGAAGAAAGGTCACACCTCACACAAGTATTATGCTAGAAGGTTCTTTGTTCCAAATGGAGAATGCATATGGGTTCCTAAGAGAAAAAGAAAAATAGCTAACCCCTATGGACCCAACTTTAATTGGGTACCTTTCTATGGAACTTAATTTGATTGTTACAGGTGTGTCTAAGAGCTAAAGCTTCACTATGATACTTGGATAATGGATGCTCTAGGCACATGACAGGTGATAAATCCATGCTCACTAATTTGATATTAAAGGAAGAAGGATTTGTCACCTATGGAGACAACAACAAAGGAAAAATAATTGGAGAAGGAAATATTGGTGATAGCTTCATAACTAAAATTAGAAATGTGCTTTATGTTGAAGGACTAAAGCATAATCTTCTTAGCATAAGCCAACTTTGTGACAAAAGATTAAAGGTATCCTTTAACAACAATTGTTGCTTGATATGTGATGGCAAAACTAGTGAGGTAATCCATGTCGGGAAAACAAAAGGAAACAGGTACTTGCTTACAATAGAACATGCATTCATTCATAACATAAACTGCTTAGTGAGTAAAATTGATGAATCATGGCGTTGGCATAGCAAAGCAAGTCACATCAACATGCATCATATGAACAAGCTTATAAGGAAGGACTTAATGATTGGATTGCCTAAACTCAAGTTTGAAAAGGACAAACTTTGTGATGCTTGTCAAAAGGGGAAACAAACAAAAATCTCTTTTCAAAACAAAAACATTGTTTCCACCTCAAGACCTCTTGAATTACTTCACATGGATTTGTTTGGTCTTTCAAGAACTATGAGTTTGGGTGGCAATTACTATGGACTTATTATTGTTGATGATTACTCTAGATTTACATGGACTTTGTTTTTGATATCCAAGAGTGATGTTTTTAATGCTTTCAGAAAATTAGTAAAGTTTTTACAAAATGAAAAAGACTGCAAGATAGTTTCAATAATAAGTGATCATGGTTGTGAATTCCAAAATGAACATTTTGAAAATTTTTGTGGCAAAAAATACTTTTCCATTTTGTACCTACCTCAAGTACTTAACGATTTTTTTTTGTACTTAATCGCAAAACAAAAATTAGTTTCCATTTTATATGTAACTAGGGTACTTAATGATAGGGGCATTCGCGGTGCAGTTTGATACGGCTTTTAAACAAAATGTCATTCGAACCAAACATAAAATAAAGATGTGGTTTGTTTTGGTTCGATTTAAATATAACATCAAATTTGAACCAAACCAAATCAATCTTTTACAGTTGGTTTAGTTCAATTTTGTGATTTTTTTTAATCTATTAGCATAATTTAAATCTATCAACTAAACTTACATAATTACTATATATGGTATATCATTTAAAAATGAATTTTATTTTTGTTAAATTTTGTTTAGCATATTTTAGTTAAAAATTATTATTTTCATTTCTATTTAGCATTAATGTAAAATGATATTGTCAACTCTTTCTGTAACATAATGGTAATTTGTCCATGACTTGATATTCAACACTATTTTTAACGATATTAGTACACTATTTTTAACATATGAAAATAAAATATACATCTCTATTATAAAGAAAAATAAAAGTAATAAATTATTTAGCAAACAAATGTTTGAGGCCTTAGTACATAACAGGAAGTTATTTTCGTTAAGTCCTAAGCTATGTATTAAAAGTAAACATGTTTATTTTATATAATAAGCCTTAAACATAACAAATACAAGTTTTTGTTAAGCAATTGATTTTACAAAATAATTTTTGCATAATTTAATAAATTGTTCTTTGATTATGTGCAATTTGTGCATTATGTGTTTGTGCATAAATTGTTGGGTTATAAAATGGAATTTAGTTGGAGTACAGATTTCTTTGATGAAGTTAATATGTCGATTAGTAGAGGGAATTCAAATGAACTAATTAAATGAGCATGTTTGCAAAGATTATAGAGGCAAATTAAATTATTATTGATTTTGGATATTGAAAGTTGTATCATTGTTAGTTCAATGATAAGTTTATGAAAATTCAGGTTTTTGCTATTGGAGATTTTTTTTTAATTGTGATGTGAAGGTTTTAAGTCAAAATACATTTGTGTCTTAAGACGAATCAAGACTTTTAATTGTTTTGATTAGATGTCAATAAATACGAAGGTTAAAAGTTGTGTCTTATACAAAATTAGACTATGCTTTGCGAATTCTGTGTATGAAATATCAGATGATGGTTAGTGAAGGTCATGATCTAATATAGCAATAAAGGATGACATTTAATATTTCATTTATTACTTTGTGTCTAGGATTTGTTTTGCATAAGACATTCTTTTAGGATTTGTCGAACCTTATGAAGAATAACTGAAGTTTAAATCCGAAAGTTGCCAAACACCATCAAAAGACATGCACTCCTAAGGACAAAACTGCTTTGACTTAAAGCAAGTGTTTTTCTGTTGAAGTGATAAACACGAAAGTTCACAAGAGTGATTTTCTAGTATGAAGAAGTATGTGCATTTAATGAAAGCATTAAATGCTTCAACGACCACAATCTTTAGAAACGTGCTTAATTAAAGAAATCTATCCATTTAGAGACAACAAACACTTGTTGAAGAAGGCCTATAAATACCATAAGCTTTGAAGACAAAGATATGAACTTATGTGCTCTCATTTAAATTCTTGTTGTAAAAAGCTTTTTGTATATTTCTGTATAGTTCTAAAAATCTCTTAAAACACCTTGAAAACCTTGAGAGAAAAGACTAAGTGTTGAGATTGTATATCCATTTATAAGATGATTGAGAGTTAGTCATTGTGCAAACAAACAATAAATCTATCTGGTTTGTATAGAGCTAGAGTGGCATGGTAAGATAAAAAAATACTAGGTTGTAATAAGCTTGTGTAGAGTTTGTGTTGTAGAGCCAGAAGTGGCAGTGATTAATACTTGTAACTTGTTGAAGTTAGTGGAACTTGGTGGTTAGCTAAGAATTGGACATAGTCTCAGTGGTGGAGATAAACCAATATAAATTTTGTATCTTATGTGTTCATTTCTTCTCTGCTCTAAACTAACCTAGGGTTTGAATTAAATTATGTTTTGAAAACTCTATCTGTTTTACAAAATCTATTTTCATTGTCTGAAAGTGTTTAGGGAAAATTTGTTATATGTCTTAACAAAGTCTCTCTTCAGATGGTGACTTTGTACTTTTCAAAAAAGATTTTAAATATTTCTAAAATCACAATTCAACTCCCTTTTTTGTAATATTTGCCTTTACAATTTGGTATTAAGGTAACAACACAAAAAAACAATTAGGATATTAGGACATGAAAAAATAGGAAGTATAATCATATAAGTATAAGTTTAGTAATATACAAAATGGAAGCAAAAAATGTGAGTGTCATTTTACTTAAAAGGGAGATATGCGAAAAATAATGTTGGATTGACATTTAAAAGGTATGCGAATATGACAATCATGATATAGCCAAAACTTTTAAATTTCATTCATAAGCGACTCAACAAAGTAGTGAGGAAAAAACTTTGTTCCCAACATTCTACTCACACAGAAAGGTCAAAATGTTGACAATGTCAGCATAATCAAAACTAGTGTTGTCAGAATTGGACTACTCATTTACTTGATTAGGCTACTAGGTTAATATGATACTAGACGAACAAGTAAGTTACTACTTGAAATGCACGAACAAATATATATTAAATTTATTATTTAAAAAATATTATATACATATATGTTATGTATGATTTTGTTGTTAAAACCTTTTAGTCAACTGACACGTTTCTTTCAAGAAATAGTAGGTGCCTTGTTTGATTATTATGCAAAACATTCTTTTAGATTCACATTTATGTTGGTTTCAATTTCCTATAATAATATAAAATGTCATTAAAATTGTGGAGTCACAACGTACTGTCATGCTGTGCAATATAAAATCACTCAATATTATACTGGATGTAGGAGAAAATCACATCAAATAGTTGTGTATAGAAGAACAGAAAAGTGCAATCGTTGGAAGTGTGAAATCGGTTAAAGTATTGAGTTTATTGATCGTGTTAGTATCAATTCTTACTGATTTAATACTAAGTTATCTGATTCATAGCATGTCCAATGCATAGAAATTCCAAATATTTTACCGAACTAGCCATGGTTCCGGTTCCCAATCCAATCGATTGAACTAACTAGTCCAGTCCAATTTTTATAACACTAATCCAAACAATCTAAAATGCACAACAAAGATAAGCAAGACCCGAGGAAAAACAACTTGTTGACCATTTATTCCCATTGAACGAGGTTATCATTTGCACCATATGGAATAAAAGTGAATTTGGAAAATTTAACACCTACTAGTGAGGTGATTGCATTGTTGAAACAATTTTCAAACCTTCACATGGCAGGCAAAATAACTTTGAAGACAAAATTTGTGAACTTACATATCCAGATACAACTTCTGTATCCTACATTAGAAAAGTTGAAAATGAAAAGAGCATCAAAGTATGAAAAGTCCACTAAACATTAGCCTTCTTATTTTGAGCACATTGATGCAATGCACACGATTTCAGATAGCTCGTGACCTCATTATGGCTTACAAATTTGTCCATCCACCTAAATACAAATGACAAATGCCATTCCTATACCAATTTTTGGTCACCTACATCAATACATTGTACGCATTATTGATGTCAAACCATACTACACTATGATTATCATATGATGACAATGATCTCATTGATTTTCTACCATGCACCTATCCAGTGTACCATCGGCTTAGGAGTCCATAAGTAGTATGATGAGTCACTTTTTACCTATATTTCCTCATCTTTCTGTACTCATTTTAATCCTTAATTTAGCTTTAATCGTTTATATTCCGCACTATTTCTTAATTGGACCGTTAATTCATATTTTACCGAATTTGGATTTTCTGAGCTTAATTAATCCAATTTTTATTTTCAGGGCAAATTAATAATTGAGTGAGCTTGGAATTAATTCGTGGACTTGAAGATTAATTTTCTGCAGCAGCATTTTATTTTCGCGCTATTTTCGCTTTATTTCGCTTAAGTGTAATTTTGGGCCAGAATTTGTTAAAAGGCCCATTTTCGTTTTTAGGTTTTTAGCTATTATAAATAGGGAACTGTGCCCATGCACTAGGGGGGCTACTGTTCACGTTTTTATGCTCTCCTAGGGTTTAGGGTTTTGCTTCTGTTTAGTGACTCTATTGAAGGCTTAAGGTTTCGTTTTCTGTTTTCGTTTTCAATTGCTGTTTTCATTTCTGTTTTGGATTCCCTGTTCAGAATAATTTCATATTTCAATTTCAGTGCTTAATTTCGTTTATGCTTCCAGTTCTTGTTTCTGTTCTGGGTTTAATTTCGTTTCTGTTGATTTCAGCTTCTAATTTCGTTTCTGTTTTTAATTCCAGTTTGTAATTTCGTTGCTGTTTCTGTTTCGTTTTCGTTTTCTGTATTTTCGTTTCTGCTTCAGTTTCGTTTTCAGTTCTGGATTTTAATTTTCGTTTCTGTTTTAGGTTTCAATTTGATTTCTGTTTATGGGTTTCAATTCATGTTCTGTTGCTAATTTGAAATTAATGGAAAGCTAATTCTAGGGTTAGGTTCTGGGACAGATTGCGAATTGATGGAGGTTCTATGTGCTTGAGTTCTGTTCTGTTTGATTCCCCATTGTTAGGTCTCTGTTTTGCAATTTCGAATTAGAGTCATGCTTAATGATTCTAAGTGATTCAGGTTGCTTAATCCTGAGAGATTAGATCTAACAAGATTCACGTTTGCTTAATTCGTGTATGGTAATTTAGTTTAATCTTCGCTTAGTAGATTAATCTGGACTAACCAAGGATTAAGTAGAATAGATTATTTTCGTGAACCAAGGAAATTAAGAACGCAATCTGATCCAGACCTAACTGTTTTAATCACTGCATTTAATTAGTAATTCTGCTTTATTTCATATATAATTTTGCATTCTGTCCAAACACCCCCCAAAAACAGTTTTTAATACCTGAGCACAATAATTCGATCCTTGTGAGACGATCTAGGTCACTTCCTAGTACTGCATTTAATTGCATTAATTTGGTTGAATACGGCTTCGATCATAGTACATCTTTGAAGGAATAGCATCTAGCTCGTTCTTTGCTTCTGATGAGGAACATAATGACAAATCATCCAATTGCAACAAAAACTTCTCTAGCGTTGTCTGAATAAGATTTGTTAACACCAACAAGGAGGGCTTCCTAATCGACAAAAGAGGGCTAGAGGTCATAGTCAAATACATCAATTTTGTTGGAGGTAATGGTGTTGTAATATGGTCGAAGAAGTCAAGGAAATTAGGATCGTCTATTATGATTAATTCACACGACCCACATATTCCATTTTCTAATATTTTTAAGTAAAAGAATTATAACCATTAGATTAATTCATTTTAATGGGTGAGATTTGGTGATTATAAGTTTGAAGAGAGAGAATGATGAAATTTAAATTAATTGTAGTGGTTAAATACAAAGAGAGAGGGAAAAAACCATTACATTTAATAAGAGGGAGAACAACAAAGTTTAAAAGTGTGATTTACTACATTAACCTTAAAATAAATAAATAAAAATAGAATAGAGGTTGGTTTTTAAAAAGGAGTGTGAGTGCATTAGCAAATCTCACACACACACACACACACACATATATATATATAAGTTTACACTGAAATAACTTTTAGTTAAAAATAATAATAATAAACATATTAAAGTAGCCATATATAAGTGGGATCTATTTTATATATTAATATCCATTGAGAATTTTCAGTAATTTTAGTAAATAGCAAAATAGAAAACTTAATAATAGCATGAAAGGTTAAATTCAACCAAATGAAGACTCTTTTGCATAGCTACATGAGATTGTAACATAAGCTTTTAGACATAATTGCTAGTAGATGCTTAATTTTGTAGAATATATTATCCATGTGGGAAACCCTTAAAAAAAGTTTGTTCCAACTAAAACCAAGTTTATAATTAGATAAAATTCTTTATATAGTATTTACATACCTCCTCGAGCTTTGACATTCTTATACCAACTAATATTTCATCATTTATATACATTTTGTCAAGCAAGTTAGGAAAAGGCCAAAAAAGCAGAGAATATCATAATGGATTTGCAATTGAAAATGACCACATTCGCTTTATTGTTATTACTTGCTTGTTTTGTCAAAGCTCAATCTGGGGTCTTTGATATATCAAAATATAGCGCAACACCTAATGAGGATATGACTCAAGAAAGACCTTAAATATAGAGTTTTCATAATGTTAAAACGCTTTCTTTTCTTTATGTAAAATTAGGTAAATATATTTAGTCAATCTAAATATGATTTTGTTTGATTTTGATTATTTTTTTAATTTTAGTCTTCATAATTTTAATTAGATTTTTGAAAATTTAATTACACGCCACATCATATAAATTATGCTTGAAAATTTAAAATATATGAGAACTAAAATTATTATCTTGATAAATAAAATATATTTATAAAGATAAAAAATTAAGATCTAAGCTTATAATTAATCAAATTAGATTTATAATTAATTAAGCTCTTGTTCTTGCACAATTTCATGAATAATTTGTTGTTTCCCTTTAGACTTTGACAAATGCTTGGCATGATGCATGTGCATCAACAATTTGAAGCAAAGTTTTCTAGAGACATATATAACTTAAAACAAATAAAATTTAAAGGGCCTTATTTGTCTCCTATTGAGGTTTAAGTTGATAGAATAATGTGAGTGCCACAAGACACAAGCCACCTAAATAGAGATGCTCGATGGATTAAATTTACTTATATTAATTTCTTTATCTTGTCGGGTAGGGGAACTTTTGATGGTCAAGGTCCAATTGCATGGAGTAGAATAATTATGGAAAAAACTAGCATTGCTAAGAAGCTTTCCATGGTAAATAATGTGTCAATTTTTCAATTAGTACAATTGTCAATGATTTCAAATTACTTAATCCTTTTTTCCTGTCTTTTCTTGTACTTTTCAATTAAAAAATGACATGTAATTTAAAAAAAATTCCTTTCCTAATTATGAGTTATTTTTATAGATATGTCATTTCAATAAGGTGACAAGGAAGGAAAAAAAGAGAGACAAGTGTTTCAATTCATTTTAACAAATGCTTTAATGTATAAATTGAGTTTCTTATAATTTTTCTTTTGCAAAATTTTGGTTTTGGCTTTCTTAATAGTACGATTATCCAAGACATAACATCAAATGATAGTAAAAAATTTAATGTCAATGTTATGGCATGCAATAATATTACATTTACAAACTTCAACATTATTGCACCTGCAACTAGCCCAAACAGAGATGGAATTCACATTGGAAGATCAACTCAAGTGAATATTACTAACACTAACATTGCCATTGGTGATGATTGCATCTCTTTGGGTGGTGGTAGCAAACAAAATCAATGTCTTAAATGTTACATGTGGACCAAGACATGGTATTAGTGTTGGAAGATTTGGAAAATATCCAAATAAGAACCCCGTTGAGGGTTTTATAGCTAGAAATTGAACACTAAACAACACAGACAATGGTGTGAGGATTTAAGATTTGGCTTGGTACTCCAGGAACTACTACTACAACGATTGATATGCTTTTTGAGGACATCAAAATAGTTAGTGTTATGAACCCTATTATTATAGATAAAGAGTATTGTCCATGGAATCAATGCCCCAAACAAATATTTAACTAAAATCACTCTTGACCATTTCAATACAAGTTAATAAAAATGAATATTTTGGTATATCACATCCCGACTGAGGAATCGTAAAACAAAAAAAATGGGGATTAAAAGATTATTAGGGCATACTGGATTTATGAATATTTTTTTTAATAAACAGAAAATTGTGAGGTAAAGCTCTTCCATTTCTACAAAGTACTCACAAGTTCCATAGCTTTGTTTCCGCTAGCCCGATCATGATTTTCTTAGCCCCAAAGGGAAAACTTTTCCCTTTTTTGGTTGGTTGTGGGTGTTGGATATAGGGGAGTTGGGAAGAAGATCAAGTCAAGGATGAAACCCTTTGTTTAAAGGATTTTAGCTTTTTACATGTCTCTCAATTGAAGGCATTTGTAATTTGTTAAGTTTTTCAAGAAGGTTATCTTGTGATCCTTGCTATTGGGTCTGTGCTTTTGAATAATTTTTAGAGAAATGAGTTTATGAATTACCCATTACTCCCAAAGCTTTCAAGGTTCAAGAAAAATATTTTCTGAGTGTCATACATCTTGTTTCAAAACACAAGAACACATGCATCATTGATGATGTTGCTTTAAACAAAATTCAACAAGAATTTTCAAGAGAGCTGGTTTTCAACATTTGCATTCATTCAACTTGAATTTGATTGGTAAAATTCATTCACTCATATTCTGAGGATCATAAGGTTATATCTCTCTTGAACTCTTACACTGAATTGATTTGTATCTTTTAATTCTTGTAAGTACTAAGATCAAAGAGTTTTCTTTTAGAGCTGTTTTAGAGTAGTGTTCTCTAGAGGGAAAGAACAGAGTAGTGTTCTCTGGTTCTTTGTGATTAGAAGTCTAATAGGGTGTTAGATTTCAGTTTCTTTATCTAGGTTTGATAAAGGTAATCACTTGTAATAGCTTGTAAAGAAAAGATTTTGATTTAGTAGAACTCTAATCATTTTTGGTTAGAAGACACTGTATGTAGCTTCTTATTTGATGGGTGAACCAATATAGATTTGGTGTTATCCTTGATTCTAAATCTTGTTATCTAAATCTAGCTTGTCTTGTGGTTAATCTCTTTCAAGATCAACATAAATATTTTCTGAAATTGCTTGAGGTGAAAGGAAAGTCTTGATTAATTGAAAACTGAAGTTTTTACAAAGTTAAATTTGTGATACGATCTAAATTCCGCTGCTGGTTTTTCAAAGATTTTTAAAGTCTAAGTTTTAACCAATTCACCCCCTCTTGGTTAATTGTGTGTGTTCATCCTTGTTCTCAATTGGTATCAGAGCTAGTTCTTGAAAGTTATTATAGATCACTATCTATATCAAGAAAATGAATACCACACAGTTTACCTTTAAGGAGGGTGTCTCCCTCAATCGTGCTCTGATGTTTGAAGGATAGCATTTCAATTTTTGGAAAAATCGAATGCAGATTTTCATTCAATCAAATGACCTCGGTGCTTGGAATGCAATTGAAAAAGGTCCTTTGATCCCTACGAAAACTATTGATAATGAAAGGATTCCCAAGGAGTGGGATGAGATGACAGATGCAGAAAAAAAGTGATGTAGTATGATTTTAAAGCTAAAAACATGATTACATCTGCTCTTTCTTCTAATGAATTCTTTAGAACTGTTAGGTGTAAAAGCACAAGGAAATGTGGGAGATATTGGAAGTAACTCATGAAGGAACTGATGAAGTAAGAAGATCAATGAAGCATGCCTTGATTCATGAATATGAAATGTTCAAAATGAGCAACACAGAAAACATTTCTCAGCTACAAACAAGGTTCACTCACATTGGAAACCATCTTCTTGGTCTTGGGAATATTTTTGATGCTGAAGAATTGAACATCAAAATCTTTAAGTGTCTCACAAGACCTTGGCAACCAAAAGTTACAGCAACCAAGGAATCAAAAGATCTATCTAAGATGTCCATGGCTGGACTTTTTGGTAAGCTTATTGAGTATGAACTTGAAATGTCATAGCTAATGTAACACCCTGAAATTTTGAGTTCATAAGTGGGTGTTTTATGTGTGTTATGTTGCTCGATTACTTGATTTATTTTGGTAATTTATGTTTCTGTCTTGGTATGTGTGTTAGTGGAGGTTAGGTTAAGTCAACTCTGTGACTTGCGGTTGTTGTGTTTGCACGAAAGGAAGACATGTCCTGTCAGCTGAGTACTTAAGTAGTAGAGTGTGCAGCGGAAGCGTGTTTTTCCTTTCTTCTTCCTTGAGCTTTCTCTCTTTTCTCTCTAAAACTTACCCAGGAAAATGCTCTTCCTCAACCCCTCTGTATTACCTTCAGCCTCGAGGACCACCATATCTGCCACGAACCCCCCCTTACGTTAAGAGGAACTTTGTGACCAGAGCAGAGGCCGACGAACATCCTTCTTAAAAGTTTGAAAGAGAATGGACATGCTCATGAAGACGGTGTTTTAGCATCGCCTAACTGTAGGACAAACTTCTGGTAAGGTAAGGGGAGTTTATCACATTTAATAACAGTTTTAGATACCATGGTTAGGGACCAGGGAGTCCGACTATGAAGATGACTGCATGTCCCTGGTGTGTGTTGTTTTCCCATAAAAGCTATGTCTTTTAATGAATGGGATGTGGTATGTTGATGTTTGATGGTGTTCTTGTGTGTTGATGTTTGATGATGTTTTGGTATGAAGAGTTTGATGGCGTTTTGTGGGAGAGTTGACGTCGTAAGAACTCCCCGGGCATGCGTGTGAAGTTGGCACTCTAATGCTGAAGAACTCCCAAGACATTGTCTAGTAGTGTTTGTGGAGGTGCCAGATACCGGGAAGGGTATGCCGAGCAGAGATATTTATGTCGCATGTATATGTACATGCAGGACGTGACTCTTAGTTTTCTATTGGCAGAGGTCAATATCCCGGGTTCCTTACTCGAGGTTGTACTTTAGAGCTGTTGAGCTCAAGTTACTTCGAGAGAAATGGAGCTATCGGGTTCCCTAACTCGGATGAGCTCGTACTTTCTCAGGAAAAGAGCCATCGGGTTCCCGTACTCGGTTGAGCCCGTGTCTTCTCGATAGAAGAGCCACTGGGTTTCCTTACTCGATAGAGCTCGTATCTCTCCTTTGAGAAGCTATCAAGTCTACCCTTGCCTTCCCTTGACCACTACCCTTGCCTTCCCTTGACCACCCTTGTCTATCTTTGCCTTCCCTTGACCACCCTTGTCTACCCTTGCCTTCCCTTGACCGCCTTTGTCCGCCCTCATCCGACCTTGTTCGGATTCTTACCTCAAAGTTATTATATCTAGGAGTCAACCTAAACACCTAAGACTTCACACCAGTTCTCCAGTCTATGTTGGGTACTACTGATGTGTGTGTAATGAACCTAGATGGTAATGTTGGAACCTTGGAAGGTTGGCTCATCAGATGATGATATGTGCATTGATACCATGGGGGGTGTATGGCACTATCCTAGCCAGGACGGAGTGGTTCCCAGGCCGGGCCATACATTGATGGTGTCGTGGTGACCTTTCTTCATCATTAAGTCTTTAACTCGCCCAGGCGAGTGGAACTAGTGTATTTTGCTCACCCAGGTGAGTGGAGTCTTCTATAAAAACGTATTAGCTCGCCCAGGCGAGTGAGCTTAAGCAGGTGACCAAATCTTATAAATAGGCATGCAAGGTGAAGATGAAAGCATGCTTTTGGAGGGAGAGAATGATAGGAACAGCTCAAGAGGCTTAGACAGAGGTGAGAGAAGAGAGAAAAGGAGTGGAAACTCTGCAGGAACAAGCTGGGGATCACTACCTTAGTCATGTCTTCTATTGATCTCTGGCTCTACACCATGATTGGTTAGTTTCTCTTAAGAATTGGATGTAATCTTCTTACCTTTATGTATTTCTTTTGATATTTTATATATGTATGAATCTTTTCTACTCATTCTGATGATTTCATTCTGTTCTTAATGCTTGATTCTACTTGATCACTAGTTTCATGAAATTGGATTCTAAGTCTAATTGGAAAGTACTCTTAGGATTTGAACTGAATGATTTTACTCTTTACGTTACGTTGCTAGGAATAGAGCATAACATTTAGATTGCAAATAGCACGCGATTTATGATTGCAATGCTAGGTTATTTACTTCGAATGCGAGGAATCGATATTCGGTAAATATCCTTAGAATTCTCGATTGCGAGGGATCAATTTGGGGTGAATTAATGTGTGCATCAGTAATGAAGAAAAATGATTTATAATGGTAATATTAATTGAATATTGAGGGTATGAATGATGAAACCCAATCCTATGTTCTCTTCAATTAATTTCATTTTATTAGTTTCCATACTTTTTAGTTAATTTCCGTTATTTTCACAAAACACATAAAATTTCTCTTATACTTGTTGTACATAACTATTAAACTGTTACTTTTGTTTAAATTACCTAAGTAACTCAAGTCCTTGTGGAGATGATCTTTTATAAATTATGTAACTTACAACGATAAATTGGTATGCTTGCCAAAAGTCTAACAAAAATATATGTTATTGCTTTCAGAAAATTCTTAGCAGCAACCTAATGGCCTCTAACCTTGCTACTGGAGCATAGGTTTCATCATAGTCTATGCCTTCCTCTTTGGTTGTAACTTTTGCAACCAATATAGCTTTATTCCTAACTATGATGCCACTTTCATCAAGTTTGTTCTTGAAAGCCCACTCGGTGCCAATAGGTTTGTGAGAAGAGGGTCTAGGAACTAATTCCCAAACTTGATTTCTCTTCAATTGATTCAATTCATCATGCATGGCCATCATCCAATGTTCATCAAGCAAGGCTTGGTCAATGCTCTTTGGTTAAATTTGTGAAACAAAATCCATAGTACAACAAAGATTTCTTAGTGAGGATCTAGTAGAAACTCCCTTGGAAACTTCCCCAATTATATTGTCAAGGGAAAGGTCTCTTGTAGTTCTCTAATCCTTGGGCTTTTGTAAAGGTGTTAACTGTTCCATATCAACATTTGGTTTTTCCTTTTTATTTTCATTTAAATAATTGAGTATTAAGTATTCTTCCATTGGACCTGCATCAATATCACACTCATTTTCCTCCTTGGACGAGTTAGACTCATCACATATAACATGAACAGATTCCTCTATGCAGAATGTTCTTTTATTAAAGATTCTATAAGCTTTACTTTGCAAAGAGTAACCAAGAAAAATTGTTTCATTAGCTTTAGCATCAAATTTTCCAAAAGAATCTTTACCATT
The DNA here is from genome assembly GCA_013407115.1 of Glycine latifolia. Taxonomy (NCBI): domain Eukaryota; kingdom Viridiplantae; phylum Streptophyta; class Magnoliopsida; order Fabales; family Fabaceae; genus Glycine; species Glycine latifolia. The sequence continues at coordinate 17,647,194 of CM023958.1, read as the reverse complement.
GTTTAAAACAAAACACTTGCAGCCAAATGCTCTTAAGTGAGATATATTTGGTTTTCTACCTTTGTATAGTTCATAAGGGATTTTCTTTAAAATAGACCTTATGAGTAATCTATTCAAAGTGTAGCAAATTGTACTCACGGTATCATCCCAAAAATGTTTAGGCAAATTTGTTTCATTAAGAAGGGTTCTTTCTCCTTCTTCAACGGATCTATATCAAAACTGGCGTCGTTGCTGGGGACACGGTTCATTGTGTGTCAACTTTAATCCACTCATAATTAGATAATAGTATAGGTACCATTGATATTAGTATAGTATAATTCCATCCGTCTAAAAAAAAGATTTAAAAAAATTCAAAAATTTGTTTCTAGACAATAGATAGAAGATAAATAAAGATATTAAAATAAATTCAAAATTTCAAAAATATGTTTCTAGATAATAGATAGAAGATAGATATAGATAAAAAAGATTCAAAATTTCAAAAATTTGTTTCTAGACAATAAATAGATATAGATAAATATAGATAAAAACAAAAATTCAAAAATTTGTTTCTAGAAATTAGATAGATAGATATAGATAAATATAGATAAAAATTCAAAATTCAAAAATTTGTTTCTAGAAATTAGATAGATATAGATAAAAAAAATCAAAAATTCAAAAATTCATTTCTAGATAATAGATAAAAGAAGATAGATATAGATAAAAAAAAATATTTAAAACTCAAAAAAATTATTTTTAGTCATTTACTTTGGTGTTTTTTAATTTAAAAAAAAATTGGCCAATTTTTCATTTTTAATATAGATTTAGCAAATATTATGAATAGTGTCTTGATAGATTCATATGATCCTAAGATAGATAGGACATTTCACATATTGAGCAGAAATAATAGTAATCTAGATAAATTTGATATTGTAGTTCTAGATAGTAGTATTGTGTCTTATGAGTTTTCTGTTTCTAAGTCTATTTCTAGTTCTGAAATTTTTGTTGATACCATGGTTGATAACAACCTAACTCTTAAGGAATTGGCTACACCTGATGTTGTTTATCAACCTTGGTGTATTCAATATCCTAAGACTAAGGTTAGTTATGAGCTAAAATCTGGACTGATCCATTTGCTTCCAAAGTTTCATGGTCTTGCAGGTGAAGATCCACATAAGCATCTTAAGGAGTTTCATGTAGTCTGTTCCACTATGCGACCACATGACATTCATGAGGATTATGTCAAGATGAAGGCATTTCCATTCTCTTTGGATGGTGTGGCCAAGGACTAGTTGTACCTTCAACCATATCCTATCAACACTTGGACAAATATGAAGAGAAGATTTTTGGAGAAATTCTTCCCTGCATCCAGAACAACATTCATCCGGAAAGAAATTTGTAATATAAGGCAGCTAGCTAAAGAGACATTATATGAGTACTGGAAGAGATTCAACAAGTTGTGTGCTACCTGTCTTCACCATCAAATCAATGAGCAATTATTGATCCAATATTTTTATGAAGGTTTGAAGTTGATGGACAGGAGTATGATAGATGCAGCCAATGGAGGCGCTTTGATGGACAAGACTCCTCTTGTTGCAAGACAGTTGATTTCTAATATGGCAGCCAATTATCAGCAATTTGGTACTAAAGGTGCTGCAACATCCAAGGCTGCTGCAAATGAAGTTTCTGTTTCTATGGTTGCAGAAAACCAGAGGTTGGAGAATAAACTGACAGAGTTGACATCCCTTGTGAAACAACTTGTTATTGGTCAACAACAAAATGTGATGGCAGCCAATCATTCAAGGCTATGTGGTATCTATTGTGCACCTGATCATCCAATAGAATCATGTCCTACTCATCAAGAAACAGAACAGATTGTTGAAGTTTCTGCCATACAACCTGGACAGCCATTCAGACCTCAACAACCATATAATCCTTACTCCAACACTTATAATCCAAGTTGGAGAGATCACTCGAATTTGAGGTATGGTCCTGGTCCACAACAACAGTAGCAGACACAACAACAACAACAACAACAACCATTCAGAGTTCAACAACAGCTATATCAACCCTCCAACAAATATAAACCTCCCTCATTCAGACAACAACCACAATTCCAGCAGCCTGCACCTACACCTGCACAACCTATACAGAGCAGTTCTGGACCTTCCCTGGAGGACCTGATGAAGCACATGGCAACCACCAACATTCAATTTCAACAAAATGTCAATGCCACCATCCAAGACCTATCAACCAGATGCAGCGGCAAGGTTATGGCAACATTCCAGCACAACCAGTTATTAATCCAAAGAATGTGAATGTTATTACCTTCAAGAGTGGCACAAAGCTTCAAAATTCAACAAATGGTGCCAAAACAGATTCTGCACCAAAACAGATTCATCTACCTTTTCCTTCTAGATCTATTTCTGCAAAGAAAGTGGAGTTTGATTCTAATCTACTTGAGACTTTCAAGAAGGTGGAAGTCAACATTCCCCTCTTGGATGCCATCAAACAAATTCCAAAATATGCAAAGTTTTTGAAGGATTTGTGCATCCATAAGAGGAAGCTAAAGGGAGATGAGCAAGTAAAGATGGGCAGGAATGTGTCTGCACTTATACAGGGCAAAACTGTTGATGCCATTCCATTATCCACCTTACCTCAGAAGTGCAAAGATCTTGGCACTTTCATTGTTCCTTGCACCATTGAATATTGTACTTTTGCATATGCCATATGTGACCTTGTGTAACATCCTCAAAATTATATCCTGAGTTTATATTTATGATTGAATTATGGAAGTGTGATGATAGTTGGATACAAAAAATAATAGTATAGAATTTATTTGAACATAAGCTGCCCAAAACTGTCCATTTCTGCCACCCAAATTGAGAAATTTATTTCTCTCTTAATTCTAATCCAAATTAGGTTTATGATATATGAAATTAAATATCTAGATGTCTACTATAACATATAAAAAATTCAGATAAATATAGTTTGTGTACTACTTGCAGTAATTAACATTAAGAGATGTCAGTGTGGAATGTCTTAACTTGCTGCCAGTTTTGAAGTCTAGATTAAAAATGTTATAACTAGTGTTTTACAACTCCAAATAAGGCATGTGATATCTTTTTAGAAAGCTTAGGAAGTCTATTTTAACATACTAAAAGATGATAATTTTTGGACAAGTATATTGGTATAGAATAAACAATGAGCGAACCCCATCTGGTTAAGTGTTTCTAGCCCTTTGGACCTTTTGGATTGGGCACAACTTGTAACTCTTGGATTTTGGCCCAAGGGATAAAATCTTCAGCCCTAAAAGGGTGATAAATCAGAGTTTTTCTTGGTCCAAGACCTATCCACGTGCATAAAATCCCTCAATAAGATAAAGAATGCACTTAAACAATAAGCCAAAGGCAAAGATTGACAATATATGCTGCTGTAAAAATAAATTTTGGCTGAAGTGAAAAGATTTAATTAAGCCTTTTGTGTGCATGTGGAACAATTTAAACCAAGCATTTCCTTTCCTTGTTCAGTCATTTCCATGTGGATAAGCCAGCTTCCCCCAAGTCAATGATTAAAAGAATCTTGACTAAAAGAGTCAAAGTCAAGATAAGGCTTAAGGTTAAATATCTTCTAATGAAATGATTACCTAGTTAAAACCTAGCTAAACTAAGTTCTAAAATCATTTTTAAGCCAACTAAAACCCTTTAATCTGAACCAATTAAAGTAGTATAAATAGCCTTGGCATTCAAAAATTTATGCACGTAAATTTCAGCTCCAAAATCTATCATACTACCACTTGCTCCTTGCACCAAGCTTTTTATTTTCTACCTCCTTTGCTTGTTTTAACCATGACATCCTTATACCACCTCACCTATCAACCATTTTCTTTTTCAAGACCTCATTTTTTAGTGTATTTTCCCAAGGAAGACAGCCCTTACTTCATTCCATTTCAAAAATCAAACTCACTTGAGGTAGGCTAGGCTTCAATCTCTAGTTAAGCATTTGTTTGGATTAACCTATATGCTTAAATGTACAGATTTATAGCTATTATTTAGGCTGGAATTTCATGTCTTTTGAAGGTTATTTTATGAAGTGGAAATGTTGATTCAAACCATAGGATAAGTGATGATTTATAGGCTGAAATACTAGTGATGTTTGGAGGTATATTTAGTGATCTTTGGAAGTGATTTTGATGATATTTGGGCTGTTTGTTCATATTTTTATTATGGGACTGTTTTGTATTAATTTTTAGAAGTAGAGGTTGAATGGTGTGTAGTTAAATGGTTCAAAATACTAGAGTGATTCAATTTTGAGGATGAAGTAGTAAGGTGGTAGGTGAAAGGAGATTAAGATGCATGCTAGGTTATGATCTTTTCTTGTGAAGGTTTAAAGGAATTAGAAATTATTTGGAAGATATATTGTGGTTTATTAGTTAGAATACTAACATGATTTGTATGTAGCTGGAGGATAATAAATTATCATGCCTAAGTTGGTATGATTTTGCTTGAATAAGGCATGGTAGTTTAACCATACTTTTGGTACGTATGATGTTATGATGGAAATATTTTCCATGAGGTTATATGTATTTACTCATGGATTTTATTATTGATGAAAATGATGGATTTTGATGTGATGATATGTTGATTCATGTTTCCAAGTCCAGTACAAGATTTGTGAAACATAATCTGAGACTACATCCAATACGAGATGTAGAGACCAGGTGCAAATATATGGAATGACATGCATGACTAGCGTATGAGGGTCGCAACATTTCTACATCCAGTACGAGATGTAGCTACATACAATACGATATGTAAAAGCCATATGCACCCTGGGAAAATTCATTTCATGCATTCATATAGTTGCATAATTATTGTATGGAGTTATTTGGATATATTGATGATTTACTAATGTACTAACGTGTTTGGTGGTTTAGATTTTGCCTACTAAGAAATTTTATTTCTCACTAGATTTGTTTCATTTATATATATATATATATATATATATATATATGTGTGTGTGTGTGTGTGTGTGTGTGTGTGTGTATGTGTGTGTGTGTGTGTGTGTGCGTGTGCGTGTGTGTGTGTGTGACCTTGGTGATAATCTTTCTTGATGGATCTGGACTGAAGGTGGAACAGAGATGAAGCTAGCATGAGATTTTTCCTAGTACTCTTATGTTTTAGAATATTAGCAAGTATGGTAGATTTCGTGCTTGTATAACAAGAAGGGATGTAACAAGGACTGTGGCTACGTATAAAATATATATTAGTTGAACAACTTCATTTTAGAATTTTTTTACTAAGATACGTTCTTTAAAAATGAAATAGTATTAAAATCATCTAGAAATAAATTAGGTTGTTACACCTTGAAATCCACTGGTGTTGTTATTCACTTAGCCAACAAAAGTGCTGCTCTTCCACTTGGACTTATTGAAGATGTGCTGGTGTGAGTTAATAATTTGATTTTTCCTGCAGATTTTTACATTTTGGATATGGAGAATGAGTCTTCCAACCATGGTTCCACATTGATCCTAGGGAGACCATTCTTGATGACAGCCAGAACCAAAATGCAGGAACTCTTTCCATGGAGTTTTGTGATGACGTTGTCCAATTCAACATTTTTGAGGCCATGAGACATCCTGTAGAGGAGCATTCTGTCTTTCTTGTTGATATCATTGATATTGCAGTAGATAACGTAGATTTACTTTCTGAATTTTTTGATTTTGATCTTGGTTCTTGCAATTGTACCTATGATGATAATTCTGCTATTATGTGTAGTATTTGTGCGGAGATTTCCTCTACACTTGACTCTGATTTGAAAACACAATGAACACACTTCAAATAAACCAAGAAGGGAGGGGTGAATTGGTTTAAAAGTGATATTTAAAATTTTTCTCTAAAAACAATTTGTGGAATTAAAACTTGGATTGTATCACTCGATCACATTTTGTAAAACCAGACTTTTTCTTTCAATCAAGATCCACCTTGTTATGCATGCAATGACAAAAATACTTTCTTTGTTGATTATATTTTGATTATCCAAATACAAGCAATGAAAGATACACAAAATTAGAATAAAAAACTCAGCAATTTATACTGGTTCACCTCACTAACATGGAGGCTACATCTAGTGTCTTCCAACCAACACTAGGTTAGAGTTTTCACTAAATCACAATATTCTTTACAAGCAATTTACAAGTGATTATCTTTATCAACCCTAGATAAAGAATCTAAATTCTAAAACACTATTAAACAACAAATTACAAAGATCCTGAGAACCCTACTCATATCTTTATCCCTAGAGAATACTACTCTAGAAAGCTTGAAAGAATCACTTTGATATATCACAGCTAAATTTGAAATATCAAAAAATCTAAAAAGAAATTCTAAAAGAAATATTCAAGAGAGACACAACCTGTGATCCTTCATGAATGAATGAATGAAATGAAGTTACCAAACATTCCAGATTGTATGAAAGTCAATGCTCAGAATCAATACTCTTGAAACAACACTTTTTCCTCAACACATCATTTTCAAAAATCAGAAATCTTGATCTCATAAGATGTGTTTCTCACTCAGTAAAAATCATTATCTTGGACTCTTAGAAAGCTTAGAAATATTTGGGTAAGTCACACATGCATTGAGTAATTCGTTCAAAGTCCTCCTTTGAAGAGCAGACCCACAAAGCTTTAAATAGAAAACTGATTTAACTTAATGTAATCGATTAAAACGTTAGTGTAATCGATTATTTTACCATAAGTAATCGATTAAAATACCAGATAATCAATTAATATGTTCTTGAGCTTTCTGGAAAATCCTTCATAAACAAGATAATCGATTAATACGTGATGCAATCAATTAAAGCAGTAAAGCTCAAAATATGAAATAAGCCTGTGTAATCGATTACAAATTATGGTAATCGATTAAACCAGTAATACATATTGATTAAAGAACTAAGATAATCGATTAAATCAATGATGCATGATTTTCATATTGTACTATGTAATCGATTACAAGAAGCCTGTAATCGATTAATATGTTCTTCATGGCTTTTCCAGATTTAGAACAAAGCCTTTAATCAATTAAAAACATTGTGTAATCGATTAAAGCAGTAAGTTTTCATTTTTCCAAAAACCTAACCATGAGAACTTAGTTTCTTTTAAAATCATTTAATGGCTTTAATACTTTAATGAAAAAACATGTATGCATGTTAATGAGAATGCATATACAATGCAAGGATAACAAGGCAATGTTCTTGATCCACATAAACAAATTACAAATGTCTTCAAATTGATTGGGCATGTAAACAGCTAAAACATCAAGCCAATTACTTCATCCTTGCTTTAATCTTCTTGCAGCTACCCCTTCCATCAGGTGCTGATTCTCCTATCTCCTTTTCATCACCCACCAACCTTTCCTTGCCTTTCACCATTTAGTCACCTTCCTTGGAGCTGAAGTCACTACCTGAGCACCTTAATATGCATATTTAGATGATGCTCAGAAGCTTCCAGTCATCATATCTAGCAGCCTGTCACTTGAGCATGAAGAGAAGTTGCTGCATGTTTTGAGAAGCCACAAAAAGGCCATTAGATGGACACTTGCTAAACTTCCTGGAATAAATCCTTCCATTTGCATGCATTAGATACTCTTGGAGGATGATTTTAGGCCGGTAAGGTAGCCACAGAGGAGGCTGAATCCCACTATTCTTGATGTGGTGAAGAAGGAAGTGATGAAATTACTAGCTACAGGGATCATCTATCCCATTTCAGATAGCACTTGGGTTTCACCTTTCCAAGTGGTCCCTAAGAAGTTGGATATCACTGTTGTGAAAAACCAAGATAATGAGTTGATTCTGACTAGAGTAGCCGCCAACAGTTGGTGAGTTTGCATTGACTACATGAGACTTAACCAGACAACTCGCAAGGACCATTTCCCTCTCCCTTCATTGACCAGGTTCTGGAGAGGTTGGTAGGTAAATCATATTATTACTTTCTTGATGGTTTTTTAGGTTACATGTTGATTCATATAGCACCGGAGGACCAACACAAGACCATATTCACCTGTCCATTTGGCACATTTGCCTACACTAAGATTCCTTTTGGCCTATGCAACGCACCTGCTACCTTCCAAAGATGCATGGTGAGTATCTTTTCTAATTTATTAGAGAGGAGGTATTTATGGATGATTTCATTGTTTATGGTTCCTCTTTTGATGCATGTTTAGATAGTTTCTCTAGAGTTCTTGACCGATGTATTAGGACTAACCTTGTTCTTAACTTTGAGAAATGTCATTTTATGGTACATGAAGGTATAGTCTTAGGGCATTTGGTCTCTGTAGAGGTATTGAGGTCGATAAGGCCAAGATTGATGTTATTACTTCTCTACCTTACCCTGCTTCTGTGCGGGAAGTACGTTCTTTTATTGGACAAGCAGGTTTTTATAGGAGATTCATCCAGGATTTCAGCAAGATTGCACTGTCATTGTCCAAGCTTCTCCAAAATGACGTAGACTTTATGTTTGACCAGCCTTGCAAAGAGGCATTTGAGGAATTGAGAAAGAAGCTTACTACCTCTCCCATCATGCAGCCACTAGATTGGGAACTTCCACTTGAGCTCATGTGTGATGCCTCTAATTATGCACTTGGGGTTGTGTTGTCACAGAGAGTTGATAAACGATCACATGTCATTGCTTATGCTTCACGCACTTTAGATGCAACCCAAGTTAACTACACCACCACTGAGAATGAGCTTTTGGCTATTGTTTTTGCTTTAGATAAATTTCAATCTTATTTGCTTTGCTCCCATATCACTGTCTTTACTGACCATGCAGCTTTGAAGTACCTATTGAAGAAGTCTGATGCTAAATCTAGATTGATCAAGTGGATGTTTCTTCTTTAAGAGTTTGATATTAAGATTAAGAATAGAAGTGGTGCGGAAAACTTGGTTGTTGATCATTTGAGCAGGATTGAGGGACCTGTTGAATCCTTTCCTATTAGGGATAATTTCCCTGATGAGCATTTGATGCACTTGCATTCATCACATATTACGCCTTGGTTTGCTGACATTGTGAATTTCATTGTTGCATCTGCTGTTCTGCCTCATGCATCTAGGTCTCAAACAGATAAACTTAAGAGTGATGCTAAATATTATGTGTGGGATGATCCTTATTTGTGGAGGTTTGGTAGTGATCAAGTGATCTGCAGGTGTGTGTCAGATCATGAGATTCAGTCTATTCTTCAATTTTATCATGGCACACCTACTGGCGGTCATTTTGATCCTCAACGAACCGCTAGGAGAGTATTGGACTCTGGGTTCTATTGGCCCACCATGTTTAGAGATACTTATCACTTTACCACCACTTGTGAATAGTATCAGAGAGTAGGAGAGACCATTACACATAGGCATGAGATGCCTCAACAGCCCATTATTTTCTGTGAGGTTTTTGATGTGTGGGGTATTGATTTTATGGGTCCATTTCCTATTTCTCATGGTTTTTCATATATTCTGCTTGTTGTTGATTATGTTTCTAGATGGGTTGAAGTTAAGGCCACAAGAACTAATGATTCTAAAGTTGTTGTGGATTTTGTGAGATCCAACATTTTTTGCAGGTTTGGTGTACCTAGATCCATTATCAGTGACCAGGGGAGCCATTTCTGTAACAAGTCATTGGCATCCTTGCTTCAAAAGTATGGGGTTGTACATAGAGTGGCTACAGCTTATCACCCCCAAACTAATGGGCAAGCAGAAGTTTTTAACAGAGAGATCAAGCAAGTATTACAGAAGGTAGTGCAACCCAACAGGAAGGATTGAAGAAAGTTACTTGAAGATGCTTTATGGGCTCACAAGACTTCTTACCGAACACCTTTAGGGATGTCTCCCTATAGGGTGATTTTTGGTAAGGCATGCCACCTTCCAGTGGAGATTGAGCACCGTGCTTATTGGGCGATGAACAGTTGTAACAAGGCATTTGATGAAGCAAGTATGGAAAGGAAGCTTCAATTGCAAGAATTTGAAGAGGTCCGCTTAGAAGCCTATGAGAACTCCAAAATTTACAAGGAGAAAGTGAAGAGATTTTATGACTCTAGGATTCTTAGGAAAGAGTTCCATATTGGCCAAAAAGTGTTATTATTTAACTCTCGCCTCAAGCTTATTGTCGGTAAACTTCAATCTAGATGGGATGGACCTTTTGTTATTACTAATATTTTCCCCATTGTACGGTTGAGATAAAAAATGAAGTTACCAGCAAGGTCTTCAAAGTGAATGGTCACCAACTCAAGCTATTTCATGAGAGTCCGCAAGTAAAGGAAGAGCTTGTGACAGACCTCTCTTTGGTCTTACCAATTTTATGTGATGATGTGCCTTGAATGACATTTTCGAAGTTTCCTTTTCCCATCTTTTATTTATTGTATCTTTTTTTGCATTTCATTGCATGCTCACATTGAGGACAATGTGCATTTCAAGTGTGGGATGAAGGATTACAAAAACATTTTCTATTTTCTATTTTTTGTTTCTGGTTTCTATTTCTATTTCTGTTATTGTTTTGCTGCATTTGATTTGTTTTGTTGTTATTCTGTTTTTACATTTAGAAAATAAAATTAGAATTTAGGCACTTTTCATGTTTTTCATAGGATTTATAAATTTTATAAATTGTGAGAAATGTACTTACTTTTGTTGGATTGAAAGATTTCATGCTTGATGTGAATCATTGGTGCAATTGTTGAAGTGATAAGTAAGCTTGAGAAATAGAATTTAAGATGGATCATGTGTGATAGAATTATGCCTTGTGAGTTTTTGGGCCTTTGTGGATGAATCACATTATTCCATTCATATTCTTTCATGTGTGATTTCACCCTTGTGCTAGATTACTCTAGGTTTTGTCTTGTCTCTCTTGTCATTCCTTTTTGTACATGCATTGATCAAGATGATTTAAGCCTTGTTTCTTTTAGCCACTAGCCAAATAAACCTACCTTGCATTGATATCCATTGTCACCCTTTTGAGCCTTTAACCTTTTGTTTCTTGTGTAGCTCATTACAAGCCAAAAAGTGGAAAACCATGTTATCCTAACTTTATAGAGAAAATGGGCCTTGGAATTGTTTTGGGAGTGTGTTTCAAACAAGTGTGGTAGATTTGTATTTTTTTTTTATTTGAAAGAAAAGAAAGAGTATAAAAAGAAAAAGTTGAAAAAAAGAAAAAGAAGTACTAGCAAAAAAAAATGCAATAAAAGTTGTTGTGGTTCATTTTCATCCTTATAAGTTGTTTGTTTCTACCTCTTTTTTTACTTGTTGGCTTACTCCCAATTGCCCCTTTTTTCTCTTAGATTTAGCCTAAATATCCTTCTTTTATCCACCCTTTACCTAAGCTATACACTACAAACCAATAAAGTCTTTTTGATCTTTTGATGCATGTGTTTTTTGTAACGACCTCAAATTATTCTAAATATTATATTTTTATTAAGGTTAAATTTATAAGAATCGTTAAATAATTTTTATTACTATTTTAGTTTTACTGAACGGATCCTAGTATAAATTCTAAAACATATAAATTATAGAAGTTTGTTAAACTGATATATGTAATACGTAGCCACAGTTCTTGTACAAGAGTCATTCTCAACCAAACATAAAGATACTACAATCACTTTCATCATTCATTTCCTATAGACAATTCTTTATCTTTGTACCACCATCAGTCCAAGGCGTCAATGAAATTGACCACTGTTACCTGTTAGATTCAAGTGATTGAAGAATCTGAAGAAGAAGAGTTTTGATATTTGATTCATGCTTTGTAATTTTTATTTTGATTGTTTAGCTTGGTTCATTAAAAGGAATAACCTAAATATCCCTTTGCAGCTACTAATAAAATTAAATCAACATGCATTCATGCTTAGGTATATAGTAATAAACATATGCATTGAGTTAGAAATACATTGATGAGTTTTAAATATGCATAAAATGTTTTAAGACTGTAATAATCGATTACATAGGTAAATAATCGATTACATAAGCATTCTGCATAATCCTGTGTAGTATAGAAGGTGATTTAATCGATTACCAATTAATCGTAATCGATTAAATAGGCTAGAGGCAAAAAGGGAAGCTCACTGGAATAATCGATTAAATGATGAAATAATCGATTACTTTGATCATGCTTATTTTCCAGAACTGCTACGAACACTTTAATCGATTAAATGGTCGAATTAATCGATTACATGAGTTAAATTAATCGATTACATTAGCGAAATAATCGATTACAGTCTGTTAAATCTGTTTTTTTATAAATAGGCATGCAGTGACTCTGACCAAAAGAGAATAGATTTCGAAAGCACTCATTACATACAAAAGTTCTATTGTTCTCTGAGTGATAAAAAGTATAAAAGAGAGTCTTTTAAAGTCTTGTTGTTCTTAGATGTGTAAAACATGAAGGTTGCATAGAAGAAGAAAGTGATTAGTGATCATTCATGCATTAATCTTTTTCAAGATCATTCAAGAAGGCATTGCATTCATCACCAGGTTATCAATTTTGTTTGAAATCCTTTCAGCTGCAAATGGAAGTTTAGGTGATATCCTTCTTGAACCTTATGCTTAACTCTTTGTGAGATTTAATTCTGTATTTTACAGTGTGTGTTGTAATTGTCCATGTAACAAGTTAGAATTCTTTAAAGCATAACTAGATAGGGTTTCTAGTGGGTAGAACTGAGTGGTGTGCTCAGGTTCTAGAGTCTTTAGATAAATCTTAGTGTTAGATTTAGAATTTTGCCTAGGGTGGGTGAAAGAGACTTGGTTGATTGCTTGTAAAGAACTGAATCTTGTTAGTGGAACTCTAATCTGGTTTGGATTAGAAGACAACTGGATGTAGCCTCAAGTGGTTAGAGGTGAACCAGTATAAATTTGTGTGTAATTGTGTTTTGATTTACATTACATTCAATTGCTTGTGGTATTAGATTGTGAATCAATTCTTATTTTGTTTCAGCATAAGAGTTAAGTGATTGGAAAAGAGAATATTGCTTATTAAAAGTGTTTTGTTTAAAGATACGATCCATTGTTTATCTTCCGCTGAGTTTTGATTTTGCAAGAAAGGCAAAAAGTTTCAAAAACCAATTCACCCCTCCCCTCTTGGTTTATTAGATTAGATATTCATTGTACAATTCTTTATCTTTGTACCACCATCAGTCCAAGGCGTCAATGAAATTGACCACTGTTACCATCTATAAAAAAAATGAAACAAATCTAGTGAGAAATAAAATTTCTCAGTAAGCAAAAACTAAACCACCAAACACGTTAGTACGTTAGTAAATAATTAATATATTCAAATGAAGCAATAAAATAATTATGCAAACTATATGGATGCATGAGATGAATTTTCCCAGAGTGCACATGGCTTCTACATATCGTACTGTATGTAGCTACACCTCGTACTGGATGTAGACGTTGCGATCGTCTTACGCAAACATGCATGATTTTTGCCATATATTTGCACCTGGTCACTACATATCGTACTGTATGTAGTATCAAATTTTGTTTCACAAATCTCGTACTGGACTTGGAAACATAAATCAACATATCATCAGTCAAAATCCATTCATAATAAAATCCATAAGCAAAATACATACCATCTTATGAAAAAATTGTTGTTGTCATAACATCATACTTACCACAAGTATGGTTAAACCACCATACCTTATTTAAATAAGATCATTACCACTTAGGCATGACCTTTGATTATCCTCAAGCTATAAAAAAAATCATGTTAGTAACCTAACTAATAAACCACAATATATCTCTAAAATAATTTCTAACACCTTTAAACTTTCACAAGAAAATTATAACCTAGCATGCATTTTAATCTCCTTTCACCTACCACCTTGCTACTTCATCCTCAAATTTAATCACTCAAACATTTGAACCATTTAACTACATACCATTCAACCTCTACTTCAAAAAAATTAATTCAAAACAGTCCCATTATAAAAATATTAACAAACAGCCCAAAGGTCATCAAATCACTCACAAAAATCATCAAATGTGATTCCAAATATCACTAATATTTCAACCTATAAATCATCACCTATCCTATGGTTAAAATAAACATTTCCACATCATAAAATAACCCTCAAATGACATGAAATTACTGCCTAAATAATAACCATAAATCTGTACATTTAAGCATGTAAATTAATCCAAATCAATTCTTAATTAAAGATTGAAGCCTAGCCTACCTCAAATGGATTTGGATTTGAAATTGATTAAGTGGCTGCTTCTTTTTGAATATCTTCTAAGAAATGAAGCCTTGAAAGAATAAATTGATTGGTGGATGAGGTGGTAGAAGAGGTCAAGGTTTGTAGGCAGCAAATAGAAGGCAAGACAATGAAAGCAAGACACAAGGAAAATTGGAATTGGCCTTGGCTTTGGGATGCTAGCTCCTACGTGAATTTTTTTTTTCCACAGCCCTAGCTATTTATACTCATTTATTTCAGTTATGTTTTAAGTGATTTAGTTGGGTTGTAACTGAATTAGGATTTAGTTTGGTTAGAATTTAACTAGGTAATTATTACCTTAGAAGATATTATGACTTAAGCCTTATCTTGACTTGATTTTTCTTGGTCAAGATTCCATTTAATCCTTGACTTGGGGGCAGCTGGCCTATGCACGTGGAAAGGCTTATTCAAGAGGAAAAATTTGATTGGTTTAATGCTTGCTTTCCACCTTGAAGGGCCACCTAGAAAGGTTGATTCAAAAAGCTTATCTTCATTGACTTACCATTGACTTTGGTTTACCAAACTTTTCTTCCTATTAGTTCACTTAGCTATGCCTATTCTATGGCTTTTGCACGTGAATCCACTTCTAGATAGTCCCTATTTGAGCTGAATATTTGATTCCTTGGGCCAAAATTTCAAGAGTTGCAAGTTTTACTCAATCCAAATGGTCCAAAGGGCTATAAGCACTCAACCACATAGGGTTCACTCATTATTTATTCTGTACCAACTTACTAATCTAAAAATTATCATTTTCTAGTATGTTAAACTAGACTTCCTAAGATTTCCAAAAAAGTATCACATGCCTTATTTGGAGTTATAAAACTCGAGATATAGAATTTTTAATCTATACTTCCAAAGCTGCCAGCGAATTTAACTTAGGACAATGACATCCCTTAGTGTTTTTGTTATTGCAAACAGTAGTCAATCTAGATTGGTCTGAAATTTTAATATATTGTAGTAGACATATATATCTTTAATTTCATATATCATACACTTAATTTGAATAAGAATTGAGAGAGAAATAAATTTTGCAATTCGGGTGGCAGATATGAAAGTTTTTGGGCAGCTTAAATAAAATTTGTCCTATTTTTCTTGTATCCAACTATCATCCTTCTTCCATAATTCAATCATAAATATAACTCATAATATAATTTTGAGGATGTTACATTTTTCAAGTTGAATGAATTAGAGTCTTGTCAAAATTTGAATGTGCTAGTTACATGTGGTGTTTGAGTGTAAACATAAACTCATACATATTAGAAGAGGTTGAGTGTTTCTCTTTGACAGATTTCTATCACCTTGGTTCATTCTTAATTTTAACTTGACTACTTGCACTTTGTGATCATGTGTTCATGGATTGTTTGTTACCTTAATATCATTCTTCCATTTTTCATCTTTCTCACTTTTGTGCATTGTTGGGATCCATTGAAAATTGTGTGTGCCTTGTTCATACCTTTCTTTTAGTTTGTGGTTTACTTTAGTTTGAATTTTTCTCTTAGTTTTTCTTTTAGTTTTGCCTAAGAGTGCAAAAGTTTAAGTGTGAGGTATTTTAATTGAGTGTTTTTAGTTTAATATTGTTCTATTATTCTTAGCTTATTTGAATTTTCTTGGACTTTTACTTTCTCATTCTAACTCAGTTTTTGTCTAAGGCAAACAAGTGGGCTAAATTGCTAATTGTTGCTTATTTTTGGATTTTATGCTCACTGGATCTATCTTCCTTGTGCAGGACCTAGAGAGGTTTACAAAACTCCAAATGGCACATATGAGTAGTCCCTGAAAAGATAAGGAAAAGATCTACAATTTTGTCACAATAAGCCGAGGCCAATTCTGTCATTTTGAGGGTCATTTTAGGTTTGGAAGTCAGAACCTCTGCATTTGAGTTTTGGGCTGCGAATTTGTGTAATTAGTAATTAGGTAGATTAGATGGGCCTAATCATGGCCCATCCTTTCCTACTGACTTAGTCACTATAAATTAGTGCAATTAGTTAGTGGATTGACACACTTCATTTGAGCACAAACAGGATTTGTAGTTTCTTTTAGAAGTTTTCAAAATTAAAAAGTTATCTTTCTTTTTCTCTCAACTGTTTTTCATTGTTCTTTATTTTTCTTCTTCCTTTCATCTCTGTTCTTCTATTTTTCTCATATAATTTTTGTGGACTAAGAGAATTTGAGTTCTGGTTTGGTATTTGAATTTCTGTGTGAATGTTCATCTTCTTCTTCAATCCTCTTTATTTTTCTTCTTCCTTTCATCTCTGTTCTTCTATTTTTCTCATATAAATTTTGTGGCTCTTCCATTGATGATGATCATGGAAGGCAAAACAATCAATCAATCCAAGGATCCAGTCCAAGCAATGAGAATTTGAGTTCTGGTTTGGTATTTTAATTTCTATGTGAATGTTCATCTTCTTCTTCAATCCTCTTTTCAATTTTCATGATTATGAATAAGTTTAGGATTGAAAATGAATTAGGTTATAGATTTATTTCTTAATTTTGAATTTTAATCATAGATTGTTTGGATGATATTTCAATCCGATTTGTGATTTCAATTGATTTAGGAGTTAATTCGATTGAACTGCTTCTAATGATATTGAATGAACCTTCATAATATGATCATTATATGAGAACTATGATAATTTGCATTGCTTGGTTTGGTGAATTGGATTGATATTCTTGAATCTGCTTTACAACACCTTTTATCAATTCTGTTAGTTTCTGCATTTTTTTTCAATTCTTGTTTATGTTCCTGCAATTTTTATTCATTGCCTACAAACTGTTCGATTAAAATCCCCCTATTTTTTATTAGTGAATTGAAGTTGAAACCAAATTGATCGTGTCTCTGAGTCGACCTAGGTTAATCCTGTGCTACAGAATTAGCGTAGTTTAATTATTTTGTAGCGATTCGATAGTCATTATCACTCACATTTTCCATTTCTGACTAAAAATTCAAAAGCAAAACTACCTACTTATGGCAACCTTTGCCACGTCCAACTTGGACATCAAATGGTCATTCAAGCTTGTCAAGTGAGCTTATTCATAACATTACACATAACTTTGCATCACTTCGTATCATTTTTTACCATTTCCTCTCCAAAAACCAAAACTTGAACCTACATTTTCTTCTTCTTTCAAGAGACCTTCAAGGAGGAAGAGACCACCATTTCTATCTTTTTCCAAGCTCCATAGTAGTGACTTGAGATGCCTTATCTCAAAGCTTTGGTAAGAAGCTCTTAAATCTCTTATTTTCTACTCATTTCTTTATCATTTTTGTGCAAAGCCCTTATGTTTGGTTCCAAAATTTTGTTTTTTATCCATTGAAACTTGAGACTTCAAGATCTGAGCTTTTGTCCCTTGACATTTCATATTAGCTTCATTTAAGGTAAAAGGGGTTTATCCACTTCTTGAACCTTCATCTTGTTATCTTTGAAAGCTAGACTTCATTTCATGTTGTGCCGACGTTCAAATTTCGTAGTTACTTCATTGGCTGGATCTGTGTGATATGTTGTTTTTCTTGAAATTGTAAGTTTAAAAATGATTTTTTTGGGTTTCAAAACTTAGGGTCAGCATTAAATTTCACTTAAATCGGAGTTTTCTAGCAAAAGTTATGAACAAAACCAGTTTAATGATATTTTGTAGGATTAAATCTGTCATGAAATTAAAATGGTGGTTATGGATGTATGGAATGTTTTTTTTTTGTTGAAATATTTGACTTCAAAAATGAGTTTGTTAGGTGTGAAAATATAGGGTAGCATGTAAGATTTGTGAAAAACCGATTTCTGGAATACGTTAGAAATTTGAAGACAAGTTTAAGAGTGAAACCTTGTGAAACAGGGCAGCAGCCTAATACTGGACATTAGATGAATTAATTTGATAATTCTAAGACTAAAAATGGATTTAGAATGAAGAAAACCTTAGGGAAAGTGTCAGAGACCCTTAAGAACCACTGTAGGATCCGCTATGAACTTGAAAGCTAAGACAGACAATATTACTAAACCCATGAGGACTAACTTGTATTAATTTCCTAATTTGTAATTTAATGTTGTATGTAATGTTTTTGGCTTGTATGATTAATGTTGAAATTAACTGCAATTGTTCTCAGATGGTTACTATTATGCCTCTAAATGTTATGGATATCATTAATGTGATTGTTGAGATATAAGGTGAATGTCATGTTCAATGTTGAGATTGATTGTATGCATGTCTGATGACTATTGTTATGATTTAATTGAATATATTTTCTGCTAGTGTGACTACTAAGATATTAATAAATGATGAAATTTTATTATTGCTTATGAATGCCTAAGATCGAAAGTGTGTGAACTCTGACACTTGTATTTGTAGCGTGTGATTTATATTTTTGCAACATATTGATATTCACCTGTACCCGCTTTGGTCTGAGTCCGAGGGTGTCCGATCTTCAACAAATTTCTTGTCATAAATTTTGAGATGTTGTAAATATAGTTGTTATGCTGCCAAATTTTTTGTAGATTTATGTGAAAAGTTACTTCTATCACTTGAGGGACCTATCCTGCATAGATTATGAAGCCCTTAAGCTAGATTTCGACTCTCAGGAAATGACTCCTCAAAGAGAGTGGTTTCTTAGCCATTATAGGGATGCCAACAAAACCCAAATTAGAGAAGAATATTACTCTTTCCTTAATCGTGTCCAAACTCAAATCTTTTTCTTTGATTGGTTTAAGTCTTATGCAGCCTACCATAAGATTGATTATCCTTTCTTAGAGCCTAACACCATCAGTGTCATCACCAGGTATGACCTTAAGGATGGTCAGATTGCTAGATCTAAGTTCCCTCCGTCAACCAAGTTTATCCTTCCTAATGTCAGAAATGAAAAACATGACCCCATCTATGTCTCACCCTTTAAGTCTAAGGATGAGACTGAACCCATATCACCCAAAAATATTAAGAATCTTATGGAACAATCCAACTATACCAACAAGTACCTCCTTATTTAAAGTCTTTAGTCAATTGTTTTTAGCCACCTTTTAATCAATTGTTAGTAGATCTTTTTTTTTGTCTAAAAAAATTATATATTTTCTTCACATTTTAAATTATTTACATGTGAAAATGCATGAAGATATGAAATTGATTTAATTTTTTTAAATTTACCGAATTTTTTAGCTATTAGGTTGAAGTTGGGCTTCAACATTCAATTAATTGGATTTTATAGAGTCATATTTAATTTTCTAAGGATACAATTTTATTTTTTTTATGATTATTTTGAAAATCGACATTAGACAAAAGTGAAAATAATTTAGTCAGAAGAAAACCAATAAAAAGTTTGTATTCTAACTAGCCTTATGTTGGTCTTATTTTATTTGAAGACCGAAGGGTAGTATGTTTTTAATTACCCAACTTTTAATTTACGGAATATACATTTTTTATATTAAAGTGTCAATTTTCTTAAAAAAGAATATTAAAGTGTCAATTATGTCCCAACGGGTATTGGGGGATAAAAATTAAAGTGTCTAATATATTTTAAATTTTTATTGTAAATTTGAATGAGAGCAATTCTCATTTTTGATCGTTAATCTACACTTTTAGAATTAAGCAATTGACACAAAATATTATTTAAATTAAATATTTTCATACTAAAATTCCTAAAAATGATAACTAATGTACACATTCACTTAAAAAAAATAAAAAATTGATATTTCTGATATAATATTTCGTCGGAAATTTGATTTAGTGATGAATGTTGGATTTTTCAATGGAATATATTTGGTAAAAAATGTTTAAATTTCCGATGGAATATTTTTATGTGAAAAAATTTCTATAGGAAATATTTAAGTTAACGATGAATTTTTTCGACGAAGTCTAATCCATCAGAAATGTTTGAATTATATGTCAAACTCTTAATTTGATATTTTTAAACTTTTTGTTTTGCATTTATTCGATCAGATATATTTTCCAATTGTATTGATATTTTTAATATGTTAGAGACAGATTTGACTATCGAAAATACCATTTTTTTAAGTGATTTAGAATTAAATAATTGAAAAAAAATCAAATTATTTTTTGTTAATTGGTTTATACCAAAAAACCAGCATTTTATTTTTGATGGTACATATATTTGGGACAAAAAATAATTAACTATATTCATCATTATGAATATATTAATGAGTTTTAAATATTTATATTCAAATTTTGACTAAAGTTTTTGCACATATATAATAAAATTGCACAAGTTATTTTTCAATAAAGCTCCAGAAAATTTCATACAATTCCCTCCCCTCCACTTTATAATCTTTTTTCTGATCGACTTTCCGCACAACTACGTGCATGTTTCATTAGCAATGTAGTACACATAGAAAATGCAACCACACTTTCATCCTCTCCTAATAACATGTCAATTATGGAAAACTTATAATTTCAAGAGGTTAACTACTATTTAACGCCCCGTTTCATGGCCTATTCAACATTTTTTTTTATGACTTATAGTCTCATTAAAATACTGAGATTTTACACTCTTTTTCTCAGAGAAAGAGACGTATTGTGAAAAATCAAAAGGTAAAGAATGTAATTTTAAAATGTCTACCCTAAAAAAACAAAGGTTTTACTTAATAAACATTGTTTATTTACAATTTTTTTTGTCTTTTTGCTCTCTAAAAAAATCAGTACATTTTTTTTTAGTTTCTTTGTTCTACCTTCTTGCATTAAAAATGACCTATTTCTTTATACTATTTGGTTTTTCCTTTCTTCCACTAAAGATTGGTACAAATTTATTTATTTTTTTTTAATTTTTTTACAGCCATGAATTGAGTATCAAGAACATGCTATTTGAGAAGGAAAATCAACATGTATGTCTTCTCCACCAAGACAAAGTTATATCTCAAAATATCACTACGTACAAGATGACGTTAAAGTCTCATCCCAGAGCTTCATGAAGTGAATGTAAATAGAAAAATTTTATGAATGCATCTGTAATGAAAAAAATAAAGGATATATATTTCCTAGAATTGATTTTATAACTTGATGATTAAGATAATAATTAAGATAAAATATTATTGTTTTTTTTATAGAAATTGTAGAAAAATTGTATTATTTTTTTGGTGGAGAAAATAATTGTATTATATCTTAATATTATTAATTAACTATTAAATTGTGCATTATAAAGAATTAGTTCTAATTTTATATTTTATTTTACATTGTTTAAGTTAATTAAAATTTAAATTTGACTAAAAAACACATTGTACTTCTGATCCAATTATGAGATTGTTTTCATATCAAGAAATAAAGATAAAACTATAACTAAAGTTCTTAAAATAATAATAATAAAACATTTAAGTAACGTGGTAGAATTTATCAATTTTTTTTTATCAAAGTGTTTATCATTTTATATTTTATTAAATTAAAATTTTCACTTAGTAATCATTGTTATTTGAATTAAGTAATTTAACTTTTTTATCTATTAACAATAAAATTAATTATTTTGAAACATTCCCAAAATTTATTATCTATATTTACACGTGTTGGAATTTTATTGAGAATTGAAATTTTCAAAAATAATAAATATATTTAACATATTTAATTTTATTGAATGAGAAACATATTATTTGAACTTATTTCAAAATGCTTTAAGTTCACATTTTAAATTTTAAGATAAAGTATATATAAAATTTCACATATAAAAGCACTCCAAATATTCAAGTTTATTGATATAATTTATCATTTTTATCAACATATTCATGCTTTAAAAATATTGTCAAAATGTCACATAAATATTTTTATTCATAAAAATACATAATTACATAATTAAAGTAATTATAATTAATACAGTGAATATATACTTTGACTAAATCAACCAATTAAATTTTATATGAATTTTGATTATATTATATATGGTAATCAATATATTAAATATAATGAAATATTTTTAATTACAGTAATCGTTATATTGTTTCTAAATTTTTTTTAGCATTTCAATAAAATATATATTATATTTTACTTTTTAAAAATATTTCTTGTCTCATTTTTTTAATTTAAATGTGATTTTTTAAAATTAAATGATAATATTAATATATATTCTAATTTAAATTTTTAGCATATTCAAATTAAGATTATCATAAATTAAGATATGGTAAATAATATTATAAATTTTTTTATGTACGTAGAATAATTTTAGGTTTTATTATTTTTATTATAAATTTAAATTTCAACATTCAATTTTACTACATACGAAACAAATTCCATATTTAGATAAAACCTAATAATAAATGAATTTGGATATTAAGATTGATTCATCAAAATAGATTTAAAGTAGACTGGATACATGTATATGACATAAAGAATATAATAAAATTATAAAATCCTGTTTGAACCCTTAATTTTTATTTTCCTTCATCCATCTTTTAATTTGGGTTGTAAGTATATTTCATTAGGGACCACAAAAAGAAAAATGTATTCATAAGTAAAGTCTATTATTTTTTTTTTGTTTTAAATTTATTATTTTAATAAAATTTCACATATATCATGCATATATATACTTACAAATATTTATAAAATTCATTCATTGATGCTCACTTAAAAATTAATATTGATGTAGGTATGGAGCTAAAAACATGAGGTGTGTTTTCATCCATTGGGATCATGATAAGATACTACTATCCGGATCAACTTTTCACAAGATATCATAATTTGCATAAGTAATCATTAATATTTTATACAATATTTATATTTTAAAATGATCATTTAAACTATCGATTTATATATATTAAAATACAAATATCATTATAATATTAGTAAAAAGTAAACATTATCATACTTAGTTTTATTAATACTATTAAAATTTATAGTCCATTTTTTAATCGTCATAAGTATACATTAAGAAGTTTACATATTAATAAAAGATATATTTATCTCAAAAGGTTTAATATTGAATAATAATTATAATTAAAATAATAAAATGCTCATTTTTAGTGTATTATACGGTTTACATACTAATTTGGACAAATTTGATAAAATAATCAAAAATTGACATAAAAGAAAACGCTTCACAGCACATTAATGAAATATAATTAATACAATATCATTTTTATTTTTTTCTTAAAAATTGAAATTTCTAGAATGAGATCCCCCCACATAAACTTTATTTCTCTGGTCAATACACGATACCAAACTCCTGTGATGCATTTTCGTCATTGCCCTTTTATTTGCATCGCCCTTAACAAACGCAGCGTAAGTGTATAGTTGTTTTGGGTACATGAGCGTAAGTGTATAGTTTAGGGAAAAAAATTAAAATACTGTAGTTTTAAAAAAAATTTATAAGAATATTGGTGTTTGAAACTTATTTATAAATCTATGATAGTTAATCGCGCACATACGGGACGTGTTCAATCACGCACAGGGAGGACGTGATGCATCAGGAGCTGACACATGTCATTTTGCGGTGCGATGCGTAGAAACTTTGGAAAGTCATAACTTTTGACTGGGATGTCCGATTGAGGTGAAATCGGTGACTACGCGTTCGTAATTGAGAGGAGAAGCCACTGGTAAGTTTCCAAAGGGGAATTGGTCAAATGTTTTTCAAA
The DNA here is from genome assembly GCA_013407115.1 of Glycine latifolia. Classification (NCBI taxonomy): domain Eukaryota; kingdom Viridiplantae; phylum Streptophyta; class Magnoliopsida; order Fabales; family Fabaceae; genus Glycine; species Glycine latifolia. Next base: position 17,623,424 of record CM023958.1, on the reverse strand, counting down.
AGAGGCCTCTAAGTACCTCAAAATCGCGATTTAATCATCAAATACCCAAAAAATTTATTATTTTCTAATTTTTTATTTATTCAATTAGTGAATTGCAAGCTATTTGTTATTTTTCTACTTACTTCTCTTAATTTCGAGCGTTTTGATATAAAATACGCCTCCATCAGATATTTCTTTCAAAATTTATGACTGGTCAAAATTATATGAATCATCAATTTTATGATATAATTCTGTTCAATTTTTGAAATTAGTGTTGCGAGCACAATGTTATCATTTTTTAATTTGTTAAACTGAAATCCTTTAAAAATGTACGGTATAATTTTTTATTTTTTATTTTTGTTCCTATAAAAAATTATGAATGTTTCTTTTCTGGACCTCTATGCCTTGAGCAACTATGCCCCAAATGGCTCCTATGACAACCAGTATACTTAGAATCATCCCAACAACGCCTAGTGCCCAGTTCAAGTACCAGTTTGTGCTACATTTCTGTGGCTTCTTAATCTGTATACACATGAAACAGGGATATGCTAAGGTTATTGGTAGAGCAGTGCCAAACTTGGTAAGAATGGTAAGGCCACAGCAATAAAAAATGTTATTCACCCGAAGAGACTCCTGAAGGCTATTCATAGCCAAAAAAACATTCATAATTTTTTAAGATTTAAAAGAAAAGATTGAACTATACTTAATAAAAAAATGGGGTGTAATTAGCCATTTTCAATTTTATGGATAAACTTATCAAAAACTGGGATGCGTTTAGTAATTGTTAGGCAATTGATGATTCATTTAACTTTGAACCATCATAAATTTTGATAGAAATATCCGATGGAGGCGTATTTTATGTCAAAACGCTCGAAATTAAGAGAAATAATTAGACAAATAACAAATAACATGCAATTCACTAATTAAATAAATAAATAATTAGAAAACAAGAAATTTTTTGGGTATTCGATGATTAAATCGCGATTTTAAGGCACTTAGAGGCCTCTTTTGGGAAAAAATTTTGACCAATTCCCCTTTGGGAACTTGTTAGTGGCTTCTCCTCTCAATTACGAACGCGTGACCACTGATTTCGCCTCAATTGGACATCCCAGTCAAAAGTTATGGCCTTCCAAAGTTTCTACGCATCGCACCGCAAAATGACACATGTCAGCTCCTGATGAATCACGTCCTCCTTGTGTATGATTGAGCTCCGTCCTCCCTGTGCATGATTGAATACATCCCGTATGTCTGTGATTGACTGCCATAAATTTATAAATAAGTTTCAAACAATAATATTCTTGTATATTTTTTTAAAAATTACAATATTTTAATTTTTTTCCCGTATAGTTTATACCTCAATCTTCTAGTGTTCTACAAGAAATTTAACTAATTAAGAAATCTATTTACGGATTCTGAACGAATAGGATTCAATTGGATATTTGTATATCATGATTCAAGAGATGGTTGTTTCCAAACTTCATATCTCTACATCTTTTCCTTGAACGATTGTTCTTTAAGAAAATATATTTATTTTTGTCAAAATCTTTGGAAACGCAATTTTTTATATATTTTTCTGTGTATTTTCAGTTAAAAGTATGAACAAAAGAAATATCATAAATTTGTTATTATTAATTTTGATAAAAAAAATCATATTAATCAATCCATATATATATTATAAATCTGTTTTTCCATTTTTCAATGTAAGAATATCTCCTATTATATTTTTTCTTCTTCTTGTGGCAAGTGACTTACCGTCATTATCCTATATTTTTATATTTTTAAAAATATTAAATTCTATTTTCTGTTGTTTTAATTGAAACTTTCCCTTAAATCTCAACTTATTCACTCTTAAATTTCGTATAAAAAATTCTTTTTCTTTTTTATCTCAAACTTTAACTATTATAATTTTAAAATTCTAATTTTTAATTTTTAAAATATAATTTTTCTAGTAAATATTAATTAATAGTATTATTTATATTTTCAAATATTTTAAAATTTTATTTGAATTAGAAAAAATGTTTCGTGCCATAAACAGGATATTTATTGATCGAAAAATAAAAAGAAGCCCTATAGTCATTTAAGCTGGACAATTTGACTGTTCAAATATGACGTGGAAAGAAAAGGTTCCTCATTGACTCTATCACTGATTGGCCAGACGAAAAAGAATAACGTGAGCATCACTTTATTTATGATTTGATACTTTTTATTTTTTTATTTTTGGAGAAATGATAATAATAATAATAATCTATAATTATTGATAAAATCAATTATTCTATTTGATATACACATTTATTATTCATAAATTATTTTTCAATTATTTTAAAATCACTCATAATAATAATAATTATTATTTATAATTATTAATAAAGACAACTATCTTATTTGGTATAGATATTTATTATTTTTAAATTATCCTTTAATTTTTTAAAAAAACTACTCACAATTATTAGATAGTATTTACTAATTTTACAATATAACAGTTATTATAATTACAAATAACTAAAAAAATAAAAGACAATTAAGACATATGCATAGAAAAAGTATTTCGCATATATTTAACAATCTTTTAATGATGGTTAAATTATTTTAATCATTGTTTTGAAACTTAACTAAACAAAAGTGGCTACCAGCCTTTCAAATATTGTGAAAGTTAAAAAAAATATTTTAAAAAATATTTTTTAAAGTAATTAAATAGTAAATATTACTTTAATTTGAAACTTAATTTTTAGATGAATATATTTTGAGAAAGTAACATAGTAAAATAATTTTATACTTTTACTTAATAAAAAATAAATATATATGTTATGTTTATTGATTTTTATAATAAATACTTAAAATATATTCTTACTTTTTCTACGCTTTTTCTATTTTAGCTCATTTCTTTTGAGTGTTACTTTCGCTCAACCATGTAAAAAAAATCTTCCACTTTCATTTTATCTTTACATTAATTTTTAATATAATTTAATTATAAATTAGAAGAATTATAATAAAAGTATTAAGATTTATTTTTTCTTATTAATACAAAAGTATAATTAAATTTATTTGATCTAAAGTTATCTACATTTTAATTTTTATTTAAAATATGTTAAAGTAGTAAAAAAAAATTAAATTATTGAAGTTTGAATTCTTATATAATCACGTGACTTTTTATTTTATTTTAAATTAAAAAAACATATAAATTAATTGACGTGAGATTTATTTTTGGTACAAGGAAAATAATAGAAAGAAGATTAAAGTGCGATAAAAGACAATAAATCTATCTTCAACAACTCCAAGACTCCATCCGGAGGCAACGTCAAGTGCTCATCCATCTAGTCGTAGCTGTTCCCCACAAATCCTTACCCACAACCGACCAATATTGCTTCAAGAAAAATGACTGAAAATCATCACAATCGGGGGCTTTAAAAGATTTCATACTCATAACAACTTTTCTCACCTCCTCCATGGTTACAAAAGTTGTCAACTCAACATTCCTCACTCGAATAGGGGTTTTGGTCATCCTGGAAAGGGTAAGGGGCTATATCAATATCACTAGAAAACAAAGCCCGAAAATACCTAGAGGCCTCCAAACTCAGCTCTTCGGGATCTATGTGCCAAGCCTCGTCCTCAAAGAATAAGTCCTTGATTTTATTCCCTTTCCTATGGGTGATCGTTTGGGTATCGAAAAAATGAGTATTCCTATCACCAAACCTCACCCACTGCTCGCGAGACTTTTGGAAACACAAAAATTCCTCCTGGAGCAAAATCTCCTCATATTGATGGTGTAAGTTAAACTCTTAGAATCATCTCTCTCCAAGACAATCTGGCTCCCTTTGATCTACCCTGGATAGCTCGCTTTCTTCTGAAGATATTGCCAAAAAATCTCTATTAAACTTTAAGGCGTCGTTTTGAACTTCTTTGATGCAAAGGAGCATATTAGGAGCCCCCTTCGCCCAAGCTTGACGAACCACATCCTCAATCCCTTCTGAGTCGCCCAAGCTGCTTGGAACCGAAAGGTTAATTTTGGGACCTCACTTGTTGACCACCACACCTAATAAGGACCGAAAAATGATCAAAATAGACCCTACAAAGGTTCTTCACATACACTTTAGGAAAGAGAAGCTATCACTTCTAATTCACTAGAGCCCTGTCAAGGAGCTTAGCCAAAGAAGAACCCGAGTGACCACAAGACCATGTGAATTGACTTCCAATAGTATGTAAGGTCCATCAGGGTGATGCTTAAAAATAGTGCTCGGACAAGAATAAGTGTATCCTACATAGTAGTAAAAGTGGACTCTGGTTATTGAGCCTAGAGACCAGTTGTATCTCCAAATAGTCAAAATTAATAAACTAAACACTTAAGATAATTTAAAAATAAGATTGAAGCATTTTTGTGGATTTTGGTTTTTAAGAGAAAACAAATAAACTATTACATAAGAGAAATTTGAATGATATTGAAAGTGAATGGGGATTACGATTTACTAGTATCAATTTGTCCCCAATCCAGTTCCTATAAAATTCCTATCACAATTAATTCTTGATTCCCAAAGTCAACCAAAATCTATGATCAATGTCGAATGATGCTATTTGCCTTAAATCAATACTTTAATGATAATGGACATATCACCATTAATTTGGCGTAAAACATTTTCTACCTAGGTCTACCCAACATTCGCAAATAATCACTATAGTACATTTGATTAATTATAGGATTGATTAGTTTCCAAATAAATAATAAGAATAAGGAAGAAAAATAATTAACATAAAACATTGAGAAATTTCATTAAGAATAGAAAAAAAAGTATAATTGGATAATTACTTCATAACCCTCGGACTAGGGTGACTAGTCGCTCAAGATCAAAGCAAAACTAGAAAGCTTATGAGAAATTAGCATAGACATATGATCATGATTCATCCTTATGGTGTTATCCACACACTTCAAAACTCTCAAAACCCATCAGAATGCTCTCAAATTCGTAAATTAGGTCAAAGATGTCAAAGATACAAAAAACAACCCCTATTTATAACTTTTTAAAGATATCAGCTTGAAAGCCGCATTGTGGTCATGTTGAACTCCACCACGACTGTGGTTGAAAACTTCTGATGTTGAAGCTTTCGGGCGTTGTGAAACGACTACGACTCTCATGGAGTGGACTACGACTGTAATGAGTTTATCACAACCGTTGTCGAAGGCTAACATTGTTCAGAAGGGATGTCATCATTTTACTATAACTGTCATGCTCACCACGATCATGTTGGATGTACTATGGTCATGGTCAAAGAATCTTCAAATCTTCAAGTGAAAGTTAAAATTTCCACTCATTTCACTTAATTGAAAAGTTATGCTTTTGCAAGACAAAACTAGCATCTAAAGGTGAGTTCTGCTAAGAAATTGCATACAAGTGGCACAAAATATCACCGCAAAAGTAGTTTATCACAGGATTCAATCATCAATCAAATTAAAAAAACATGATGCTCTACTAAACGAGAAAAAGCCCCCTCTAACCTTTTTTACTAACCTCATTAAAATCGCCAACGACAATCCAACGAGTATCATTATTGAATTAAACGAACCCAGATGATCCTATAAATCTTGGTGACTAGAGTGCTGGGGAAAGGCATAAACGGCAGTGCAAGTCCAATGAAAATCACCATTAGATACTCTAAAAGAAATCGCATGTGGAAAAGAACAAATCTCCTCGGTATGAAAAGATCTCAACTTCTAAGCAAAAACCCAAATACCCCCAACATGACCTTGAGCTTCAACCAGGCAAATATCATAATTCAATGAATTTCAAAAGTGCTAAACAGCAGGAAACATGCCATGCGTCTCAAGGATAATGAAAACAGAGGGACGATATTGGTTAACTAGCTCGTGGACGCGCTTCTCCCTTTAACAGTAACCGCTCCACAAATGTTCCAACATATAATATTCAAATCTATAAATGGATTCATAAGAACAAATAGACTAATAAAGTGGAACCCTAATGGTTCATAACCACCTCCACCTCTTAGGAACTTCCCCTATTATGCTTCCATCCACCAGAGTCATAGCCTCCTCCATGTAAGAAGTCGCCGCATCATCGAGGTGAATACCATTCCCAACTGACATGGAGTTATCCATCCCCTAGCTAGGAGCCATATTATTTTGGAAAACGATATTGGCTTCCCTACCATGCACCACCTGTCCAACCACCTCATGTTTAAGCTACTCACTAATAACACCAGGACTCAACTTAGAAGGTTGCATCATGTTCTCATTCGTCACCTTCGTGGCAGTCATCCCACCTTGGGTAGAACTATCCACATCCTGAGCACCAGAAGTATAAGCCCTTAGCCTCTTCTTTTCATTTTACAAGGACCGCGAGACGTTCCCCCCTTAGCTAGTTTGGCCTATATTCTTTTGTCCCAATAACTGGGAGTCCACACCTGAAATCCCCACCTTACCCTTATCCATTAACTTGCCATTATTAGTTTGGAAAACAATATCCCTTTCCAAACTATGGGTTTCAAGGGGCGTAAAGAAATATTCCCTCTAAGATTATTGGAATACTTTTTGGTCGTACCTGATTTCCGTGATGTTTGCTTCACAATCATCCACTCTCCATGAGGTAGCACATCATCAGTGCCAGAAGATTAAGGCTCCAAAACAAAACCCTGAGATTGCGGTTGAGCAACAATGACACTAAGGTTTCCTACACTCCCATTGTTCTCCGTAGCTGCATTCACCACCACTTCCCTCGCCGTAGACACTCCAGGATAACACTAACAGCTTTGGGCCAGTCTCTAGTGACATGCCTATAACAACGACATGAAGAACACAACAAATGAAGTCCTTCGTATTCCACATGATACCAAACACCATTCAAGAAGAACTTGCCCACCACAGTAACACTTAAATCAGTCTTCGCATAGACGCAAGCGAATCTACCACGAGTCATGTTGAAAGTGCTCGTCTCCACCCTAATAGGTGTCCCTACAGGCGAGGCTAGAGTTAATAAAACACTTGGATCATAGTACAGCAGACCCAAACCGGGGAAGTGAATCCAAACCAATGTCTTATCCATGCCACCTATGCTTCTGAAGCAACAAACTCCGGGGACCAGGGGCATACCGCCAGATAGTGGTCAAAAATCATCCACGGACCACCACTCATCACCTTCTCCTTATCTGCTTCCACGTCAAAACTAACCATAAGATCACCATGCGAAACATCAATCAGATCAAATCCTCCTTGAAGCTTCCAAACATTACGTAACTTCTCCTTCATCAACATAAACCCTATATTCTTCCCCAACAATTTGATAACCAAACATTTCTTCCAAGGTCTGCAAAGTTGATCAAAAGAAGTAGGTGTAATTGTGAATTTCGGGAACAAACGATCCCCTATTTTAAGCTCCAACAACATCGTCCCATCCTTCAATAGATCTATTGGCTTGATGGTTAGAGACGCAATGCCAAAAACCTTCTCCTTAAAAGATAGTTTCACTTTGCATGCACCCATCCTCATCAGAATCTAGTGATTTTGGTTGTATCACTTGGTTTACCACCACACTCCCATTCTAATTGACGTGAGACTGTTCTAATTTAACTAGTAATCTCTAGTTTAAGTTCAATGAGTAGATGTGATTTACACAAAAATAATAATAGACAAAAAAATAATTAATAAATTAAAAATGCTCCTTATCACTTCTAATATTTTTATGTGAATTTTGACGTAAATCATTTTTTATATTTTTATTGTTTTAAAAGTATGTATAAAATATCAAAATTACCTACACATTATGAGTTTAAATACTAATTTACCAATAAACTTATTTAAATAAACTTTTTCAATCTATGCTTTAAGTTAATTTATTTTGAATTGGAACATTGCAAATTCTTCTTTGGCACAAGCGTTACTTTATCTTTACATTAATATTTATTCTTTGTCTTGAAAGTGAAAAGAAATATAAAAATATCTATTTTGTCCAAAGAGTCAACTTCTTCAATTCTAAGCTTTGTTACTAAATCGTTAAAAATGAATTGATGACGAGGCATTTAGATATTTTGGATGATTTTTTAATATATATATTTTCGTCATGAAAGACTAATTAATGTATAAAATAGAGAAATATCTTATGAGGTTTTGTCAAACTTTTTCTGATATTCCTCCTTTTCTATTCGTACATTAAACCTCCTTAATTATTTAAAATGTATTATACTTATGTCCTTTGTTATCTACGATACGCATTATACCTTATACCTATATAATTATAAAAAATGTTACTATATATCTTTAAAAATATGGAGTCACGTACAATCTCAAAAGCCTCAGAAATGTCAAGTGCAATTTGATTTACAAAATATATATGACTAACGTTTAAAGTGAAATGTTAACAATATTTATTTTACATTCACGAATATAATAATAAATTAAGTTCACATGTTTAAAAGATTTAAACTATCCCCTCAATCCATGTAACCAACACATACTGGTGAATGAGATCATAAGATTACATTTCAATACGTATGATTCTTTGAAGGGGGGAATTTTTGGTTTCTATACCCAAAAAAACTCTTGATGTTGTAGCTAGAGAATTATACCCACAACTTTTAAAGTAAACATTCAATTTGATCTCTGAAAAAAAACTACTCAACTTAATATAATCTTTAAAGAAAAGAAAAAAGAGTTATTAAGTAGTCCCTTAAAATTTTAAACATGGATTTTTTTTCAGAATATGGAATATATTTTTAGTCATTCAGTTTATTTTTAATACTAATTATCTCTAAAACAAATAAAGACTTAAATATCTTTTTAATTTTTGTAATTAACACTTTTTCACTTTTCATCTTTGAAAAAAAATGATATTTAATCCTTAAAAATTATGTTTGTTTTATTTTTGGACCTCAAAGCAATTAAGATAGTACTTTTTATTATCAAAGTGTTATCTAAACCATTTTAAAGATAAAAAATAAAACAAAAATAACTTATAAGAACTAAAAAATAAAATAAAAATTACAAGAGAAAAAAAAATGTTAAATTGCAAAGAATAAAAAGATATTTAAACCAAAAATAAATATGTAGCAATTTAATTTCTTAAAAATATATATTAATGATCCAAATTGATCTTTTAAAATATCAACTTAAATAAGTTAAGGTGAAATATAAAATAATTTTATATTATCATCTATTTACAATTATGTAGTTAAATTTGTTGATTTTTATAATAATTAACTTGAAAGTCATATTAATATTAATTTGTAAAGTTTAGTAATTATCATTCTTACTAAAAATTGATAAATACCATTAGATAAGTCAGTTTCTAATAACTCTCCCTTGGTCGTAATTGTTCTTGCTACAGAACTCGAATTCCAATTCAAACAATTGGTGAAGACATTTGATGAAACACAAATCAAGAGAACTCAGCAATACATACACATTAGCGTGCTTCCTGTCTCAACATAATCCACCAAAAAGTAATTTATGTCATTTATAAATCAACATAGAAAGAAAACAGTGTTATTATTTTTTTCACATGGAAACTTTTATAAAATAAAAAAATGATACGTAAAACTTCAAGTTTGACTGAAAACTTTAAATATAAATTTATTTCTTTTTAGTACTTCAATTTCGAAAAATGTTGTCTTTAGTCACTGACTAATTTTTGAAAATTTAAATGTATAATTTGTGATATTTTTTACCACACTAGAAACTAAAAGAATATTTTTTTAAAATTGTAGGACTAAAAAAAATTAAATTTGGAGAGCCAAAAAATAAAATAACCTAAATTTGATGGAAAAATATATATTTAAGCAGATAAAAACCATAAATAGTATTCTCTTAAGTTTTGTCCTATTTTTAAATGAATGGATAAGCACTAAGGTGATAGACAAAGATATGGTGAAACTAGCTTTAAGCAAAACAGAAGAAGGGACATACAAAAGAAGTACCCTAATTCCAAAGAAAACCTAAATTGTGACTCCCACATCACTTTCATATGTACTTGACGAGAAAACACGTAACATGCATATCTTAAGGCCGTGTCTGGCAAGCTAATCACACTCCCTGAAAACACCAATCCCAAACCACAGCACTCCTCTAACACACCCCTTAAGCAGGTTCCTTTCTATATTCCCACGTGGCCCTCACCCTTTGCCCTTGATGCTATTTCGTTTCCAAATAATATCTCACGAAGCCGAGAATAGCCAAACAGAGTGCTACTTGAAATTGTTCTCACCGTGTGTGAGAGAGAGAGAGAGAGACAGAGAGGTTATGCTATGGCTGATGAGAGCGTCGTTGAGTCCCCAATGAAGAGGCAGAGAGATGATGATGAAGAAAATGAGGTCTCTGTTTCCATGGATGTGGAGGGTGGCAAAGACCCTCTTAGTAACGGTTTATCATCTGTGATTCCTGGGTGGTTCTCTGAAATTAGTTCAATGTGGCCTGGTTAGTTCTCTTTTTACCTTACCCTTTTTTTGTTGCTTCCAAAAGTTGTGTCTTTTCCTTGTGTTCTTGTTGCTGGGAAAGGAAATCGAATTTTCTTTTTTTAACTTGTTAGTTTGTGTGTGTGTGTGTGTGAAGAGATTCGAATTTGATTATCAGTTTTGTTTTTATGGTTCAGGTGTCTTTTCTTGATTTCTTTCAAATTTGGTGTCTGATGAGTTCTGTTTTTACCATGGCCATGTTCATTACCAACACATCTGTACATATATTTGTTGCAAGCTTACAATTACTATAATGGAGCAATGATTTTTTTTTTTTTTTTTTTGTTTTTTTTTTTTTTTTGTTTTTTTTTAAAATATAACCCTCCCCCCCCCCCCCCCCCCTCTCTCTTATATGCCTGTATGATTTGTAGAGTTTTGGTTTTCTTTGTTTTTTATTTTGACATCTGAACATTTGGTAGCTTAGCTCACTGTGGTGCTGAGTAAATTCTGCTAGATGTTCTGGCGCTCTTTTAAGACTAAAAGTTGATAACCAGAGAGTGTTCTTATATGAAATTTATAGGAATATAAGAAATTTCACTTTTAAAATGTGTTGGAATGAATTCCCCGTAGAAGTTGAGTTGCTATTTATCTTCTTCCTATATGTCAATGTTGTTGCCTCATCGGGATTGCTCTACTTAATGTCTATCCTCTGAGATCTACAGGTATTTGTTTAAAAACAAAAGTGAATGATGGTTGTATTAAAAGGAATTGATTCCTCTAAAGTGCAGTAAGCATTCACTTGGTAAAGTTTTTTTCGAAACCATCATTGAAAAATCAATGGAGTTGATTTTAGCAATTTCATCATTTATTCTACTTGCATTAATTTTATCACTGTATCTGTTGTTCCAATCAACACTTTTAACTTTATCTTCTAAAGTGAATCTCTTGCTTTAAAAAGCTACATTCATATAAAAAAAATATATTTATTCCGATATTTTTTTTTGATGCATCGCTATTTTTATAAATGGGTTTCTAAATAGAAAAGGGATGAGCAAAAACAAATATTTCATAAATTTAAATAGGCAGGTACCATATGCCATCACAGGAAAGATCTAATCTTCTGTCCTTTCAAGACATTTTTCCCCTTTTAATCATACATCACCAATTATCATTTTTGGGATTGATCCTTCCCAGTTCTTTGCTCTGTCCCAATTTCTCTTCTGAGTTCATGAGAAGTCAGAACTTACTTTTAAATAACTTAGATGCAATTGTTATATTACCTATTTCTTCTAGTAAAGTGCATGCCTACCTAGGAAAAGAAAAATAACTTATTTTCTTAATGAAATGTTATTTGTTCAACTGATTATACAACTAAGTGAGAAAAGAGAGAGAAGTATGAGATGTAATAAATGATGTGATAAAGAGAGATAGAAACATAAAATTTTGTTGTATAACAGTATAAGACATTTCTTTTTCTTATATTCTTTTGTCTTGGATGTCATGCTAACTTTGGGACCATTGGGTTTGGTCTAGTAGTCTTGTTACATATAGGCTGAAGATGCATCTTGTTTGTTAGTAACGAAGGTAGCTCATCAAACTATCTTTAAGTAGATCTTATGGCATTATTTGTTTCTAAAACCAAAGCAATGACCTGTCTTTGTTGGATAAACTCGGAATATCTGGGTTTGTCTTTTGTAATAATACATGTGAATTAAAATATGGTTGTAATTTTGCAGGAGAGGCTCACTCCTTGAAGGTGGAAAAGATTTTGTTTCAAGGAAAGTCTGAATACCAGAATGTCATGGTCTTCCAGGTACGTGAGGTTCCAGTAAATTATGAAGTTAGTTACAATTTTCTCTTTTTCATGTTCGTATCTTTATTTTCAATGCTTTGCTGTGATGTCTTCTGTAGTCATCAACATATGGCAAGGTTCTTATTTTAGATGGAGTAATTCAGCTAACAGAAAGGGATGAATGTGCCTACCAAGAAATGATCACTCATCTTCCTCTTTGCTCTATTCCAAACCCCAAAAAGGTTTTAATTTTGCTATCTGTCTAAATTGCATGTTATATGTCTGGATTGTATGTTTAGTCCTCAAATTTATATGCTTTTTCTCCCTGTAATTTTCCTTTTTAGGTTTTGGTTATTGGTGGAGGTGATGGAGGGGTCATACGAGAAGTAGCACGCCATTCTTCAGTTGAAAAGATAGACATTTGTGAAATTGACAAGATGGTTGTTGATGTGAGTAAGGCACACCAAATTTTACTCTTCTCTAACCAAAGCTAGATTATATTGCTGGCAGGCTATTATGTTACTCACATATAATCAATTCTTCTCTTTATCTACTTAAGTAAATTGCTTGTAGATGTTCTGTTCTTATTTAGTTGGCCTAAAAGGTCTACTTTCTAGTGCTCAGAGGTTTCAAGTAGCAATATATGCTCAATATCAAAATTTAAGTCTTGCAGGTTTCCAAGCAATACTTCCCTGATGTAGCTGTTGGGTATGATGATCCTCGTGTGACACTTCATATTGGTGATGGTATGATCAATCATTCTAATATTTTTTTCCTAAAACATTTTGCTTTTTGTGGAAAAGCTATCTCATGATGGGTTTTCTCACAATGGTCTAGGAGTTGCATTTCTGAAGGAAGTTCCAGAAGGAACTTATGATGCTGTTATAGTGGATTCATCCGATCCTATTGGTATACCATTTTATAGTTTCCTTCTCTTCTGTGATATAAAAATAAAACTGTTTGATAAAGGAATGTTACATTTGGTATCCTTAAGGTTCTGCTCAGGAGCTTTTTGAAAAGCCCTTCTTTGCGTCAGTTGCAAAGTCTCTTCGTCCAGGTGGAGTTGTGTGCACTCAGGCAGAAAGCATATGGCTTCATATGGATATAATTGAGGACATTGTGGCTAATTGTCGCCAGATATTTAAAGGCTCTGTCAACTATGCTTGGACTACTGTTCCAACATACCCAAGGTATGTTTTTTCAATTTATTTTAAATCTATTTTCTTATATGAATTCATTACATGTTATAGGTTTATATTAATTCTTCCAGAACTTAACTTTCTCTTTTTGCATACTTCGGGAGGGAAGGTTGTTGATTGTATATGACAATAACAAGTGCCACCAACACTCTCTCTGACATACTCTTCTAGCGCACACCCTACTATTGGTTAAATGTATTAAAAAATACAAAATCATGAGAGGTAGTCATTAAATAGAAGTGAGATCCGCCAAAATTTGTGATTTCCGATAAATTTCAACCAATAGTAAAGGGTGTGTTTAAAATAGTGTGTTAGAGAGTGTGTTGCTAGCATTTCTCATATGACAATATTGTATAATGTGCTTTTTGGTAGGATGTTGAATGTATATGATGATTATCCATGTTTATATTGCTTTTGTTTTTAATTTCAGTGGGATGATTGGTTTTATGCTTTGCTCAACTGAGGGACAACCTGTTGATTTCAAGCATCCAGTGAATCCCATAGATGAAAATGAGAGTCAGAAGTCAGTAAGACCACCGAAATTTTACAACTCTGAGGTGTGCTGCCCCAACCATCTTCTGTTTGAGATTTTGCATTCTTCCCTTTCTTTACAGGACAATTAATTCTTATCTAAATGTCTATCTTTTCCTTTAATTCCAGATTCATACTGCAGCTTTCTGCTTGCCATCGTTTGCGAAGAGGAAGATTGGTTCTAAAGCAAATTAAGAAGATTTTCTATACCTTTGAAGGAGCATATGTGGCTGTTGTAGAAGTCCAATATTCATCCTTTCTGTATCCATCTATCAATGAGCTATGGAATAAGTCAGATTAAATTTAGCATTGAATAGTAACGTTTATTTCTGGAAATGAGTTTTAGGTGATAAAGGTATAATTGATGGATTCAGTTGTCAGTAACTTTCCTCATAAACACATTTAACAATGTGGAACTATGATTATCTGTTTAGGAAAATTTTGTTTAATGCAAATTGTTGTTTCTTGTACGTTTTGAAATTTAAATGCATTATTATGATCTGCCTTGTTTTGAATGCATTTGGTGTGATTGGTTCTAACAATACGAAAAACCAGCTGACTGGACTGTACTTTGCTTAAAATTAGTAAACCTAAATGGGGCTCAAAAGTGATAGCAATTATCATTATCAAGCCAAAAATTACTTGTTTTGTAATCTATCATTATATTCTTATTAATAATTTGGGGAGGGGCCTTGGCAAGATTAATCAACTTTGAATGCTGATCACTATCAATTTGATGTCAGAAATTTAAAGCCTTTGTCATCATTGATTAAAGGAAACATCAACAACCAGAGAAGCACAGATAAACACTGTAGCATAGATAAGAACAAAGAAGTCCCGATACTTCAAAAATGGAAGCATATCGGTGTTATACCTGTGTCAGACACCGATATGCCTTTGGACCGATACGTGTTCAAGAAGTATTCAATTTTTTTTTAAGAAAAATGTAGGACACAGCTAGGATACGGCTCCAATATAGCTCAAGATGGCTACACACAACTCTGATACGACTCAAGCTGTTTCCGATATAGCTTAAGTCACTTTTGAATCTTTTCTTAATTTTATTGCCTTAACTTTAAGATTTTTAAAATAAGAAAAAAGGTGCAGACATACACAAAACATAATTCTTTTTCTCTTCTCCCAATATAAACAAAAACACGACATAGCCTTCTTCTCCAAACATGACTACTCCTTTTCAGCAGTTCTGGACATTCTTCTGTTGAAGGGGTTTATTTTTCCGATAAGTGTTTGTAATGTTTGCTAAAACAGAATTTGAATATTTGCAATGTTTTAATAACACTCAAGCATTTGCATAATTGCATCTTAACACCAACACTAATGCATTTTATTTTACATCCATATATAGTTTCTTATTATTGTATATCCAAGACGTGTGGTATCCTTTATTTCAAAAAAATTGCCATATCCCCGTATCTGTGTTGTGTAGTATCCATGTTGTATCCCATATCTAGGCTTCATACATAAGAATAACAAGGGTAATGCTTTGCTACCTTCATCCATAGATGCAACCTTTCTTCTTAGAATAGCATATATCTGTGCTTACATCCAGTTTTTCTCGTTAAAGAAAATGATGAGGGGAAAATGGGAATTTGGGGATCTTGTAAATAACATACCCTTTCAAAATAAATTATTGTAATTTTAGTGGATTCTTTGGAAAACTTGCTTTTTTGGAATAATCTAGTTTCTTCATATTGCCTGGATAATCTCTGCATACCGGGAAGCAACAAAAAAGCATGCTATATATACTACTTCGTAACTGACTAATCACAATGTAAAAGAAAATATTTTCCCTAGTTAAGCTGAGCTGATTGAAGTAATACAGTTATAACAAAGTAGAAGATAACATTTATCGATTAATCATCTTAAAAGGTTGCTTAACCAGCTAGCTATCTTGATCCTTGTTCTGTACTGAAAGTGACTCCCTTATTTTTGTTCACAGCAAACACTTCTCATTCACGAACCATTCTTAACATCTTTGCCTGATTCCTCATCAGCTTTCTTTTCCAACTTCCTCTCCAGCTTTCTTTTCCAACTTCCTCTCCTTGCAATCATGGACATAGATCATGCAGGCCACCCATTTCAGCGGATTTACCATGCAGTACAAGCCAACTTGTACAAAAATTGCATTCCCTTGCTCATAGCCTCCAATATGGTAGCATGAAAGCCTTAAAAGATGTCCCCATGCAAAGAAAATCAGCATAAAAAAGAGCCCCCTCCTGTGACATCCTCTGCTGAAATAAGCGGACACTGCTAATGCATCAACACCATATATCCCTTCCAACACCGAGATCACAATACTCATGTTCCACATAGCACTCCACTCCAAATACATCCTTAAAACCTTTGCAAATGCTGCACTGCAAATTACCGCGAACAAGAAGTAAAAACTCGAGTCCTTCAAGTAAACATGGTAATTTAGAACTATAAACAGTAATCCAACCTGGTGAGTAGTTGTCAAGAAGAGAACATAGACAGAAGTGACAAATGAGCCTCTCAATTTTGATAGGTCAAAGGGTTTCTGAACCATCTCCTTAAGAGTCATTTTCTTCTCTTTTGAATGCAACTTTGAAGCCAAAGCTATAGTAACAATTACAGACACAAACTCTAAGACATAGAGTGGCACCATGTAAATGAATCCAGTTAGAATCAACTTCAGGACATAATCCTTGTTGAATCTGTCTATGATAAGATCTGGCCTGTAGCTGTAGCGATAGTCAATGAAGTCATAGTCAGTGAAGACTGTGGAGTCATCATGTGATTCATGTGGCAGGTTAACAATATTGGAGGTTTCAACCAGGATTTCTTGGAGGAAAATTTCAAAGTAAACCATGATACAAAAGAGAGGAATAGAAGTGAGAAAGGTGAAGATGATGAAGTTGAGGTTTCTGAAATAGATCACAACAGATTCCCTGAGGATATCAGATACTTCTAGCTTCTGCTTCTGCTTAGACTTATTGCTTTCACTCTCCATGTCTCTTCACTTCTAAGAACAGTGAAATTTACAAGGTGAATATTGTAGCACTCCCTAAAGATCTATAGAAACCAGTGTTTTCTTTTGTTTGTGATCTATTGGAGAGAAAAAGTAGGGAGAAGAGTTGACTTATGCCAATAGAAGATGGGAAAAAGATCCTCTCCAACTGGATGAGACTTTGACCATTCATTAATTTTAATATGTAATAATTTTATTTTAATATATAAAATATATAAAAAAAAAAACGCACATTGAATGGTGAGATGTGTAAACAGACACAAGACATTCTTTTGTTACCCTCCATTTCCAAGACAATTCTTTTGTTACATTGACTTTGTCCTATGAATGTTGACAATGTCAAGAAAGTAGAAATGAAATGTACCGCCCAAAAGAAAAAAGAAATTCCTCCTTTACTAAAAATACAAGAGAAGAAAAGTATAATTGATGTGTTAAATAATCAATCATACTAATTATTTTCTTCACACAAAAAAATACTAATTATTTGTGTCTTCTTCATTTTAGCACGTCCATTCTATTATGTTAAAATATTCGAATAAAAATTATTTATCGTTTAAAGATTTTTCTTTTTTAGAAAACACTACCTTAAAGCAAACTTAAGGGAGTGTGGAAGAAATTTTTAGTTTACTAAGAATCTTAAATTGGAAATATTTTTTTTCTCATGTTTAATATCTATTTTTTAAAATAAGATTCCTGATAAATAAGGTTTATTGGGAATGTTTTCTAAGCAATTTTTCATGAAAACTTTATTGGGGGAAGGTGAGAATCTTAATTTTCCAAAAGTTAAAAGTTTCTTTTACTACAAGTAAAAATATAAAATGTCATTCTTATTAGATTATTTAATATGATAAATAATTAAAATATTTTATAAAATTATCACTTACATTTTTATTTCCATGAAACTTTCCCAAAAAACATTTATGGCCAAAACATGTTGTTTCATTTCTAGGTATCATGATCCATACATGAAAAAAAATTTCCCCTATCAAATGTCCCCCAATAGTTTGAAAAGAAAACTCATCTTATTCAATAATTTCAGTTTTCTTGATTAATAGTTTGAGCAATTAGATTTAAAATTTAAATATGATATTCAACCAATCCAATCAAATCCAAGTGATTTAGATTAGATATGTTTTGATTGTAATCTTACTTTTATTTTCTTTATTGAAGTATCAAATAAATAATAAAATATATAATAAATATGGAGAAAACAATTAAAAATATCAAATATTTCATTATAAGTCATTATATAACTAATAGTTGTATAATTCTTCAAACATAGCCTATTAACATGATAAAAAAAATATAGATTATTAAAAAATAAATTTCACAACTTAATAATTATTTATATATCTTTACTCAAAAAGTTAAAAACTATCTTGAAGTAAATATAATTTTTATAAATATGTATAAGTTATGCAATAATTTTACAATATGAGAAAATGTATATGTATGTTTTATCATAAATTTATAAATAAAAATATATACTTCTATGTAAATTTGATATAAATTGAATTGGATCAAATTTCAAAATAAAATCTAAATCAATTTCGTGTATTTTTTAATAATGCATATAGAATTTTTAAATTAAATATTTTAAACCTTATTACTCTAATTATCAAATATAAGACAATACTTAAGTAGTTTGTTTAATACATAAAAATATAAAGTTGTATAATGTATAGATTTTTTTTAAAATTATTTACAGTAAATAAAATTCAAATTACTATTATTAAATACATAAAATTAAAGTGCAATAATTAAATATTAAAATGTAAAAGTAAAGTGTTAAAATGATGCTAACATGCATTTAAAATGCTACTTCAAATATATTTTAAAAATAATTAATATTATGAAAAATATAGGTGCAGACAAATCGTAATCATGTTTTATATGGCAAAAAAAAAGTAAATAATATTTTTTAATAAAAAATTACGAATTTGGGATTGTTTGAAAATATATTACAAATCTGGGGCAGGGAGTCATGTCCAAAATGAACATGACTGGTCACGTCCAGATTAGGCGTGTTACCCCATTGAGTCACGTCCAAATTGGACGTGTTTCACCACGTTGCGCCACGTGTTATACATGCATGAATTGATGGTTATATAAACTTTGGAAGGTCATAACTTTTGACAACAATGTCCGATTGAAGCGAAACTGATGTCAAAACGCTCGAAATTGAGAGGAGAAGCCATGGGCAAATAGCCAAAGGAGATTTTGTCAACTATTTTTTCCAAAAAATGCTTTTAAGTGCCTCAAAATTATGATTTAGGATTCAATCATCCAAAAATTTTCTTTTTGTCTACTTTTTTAATTATTTAATTAGTTAATTTAGTGCTATTTTTTATTTTTTTTCAATTACTTTTCTTAATTTCGAGCGTTTTGACATATCGTACACCTCAATCGGACATTTCTATCAAAAGTTATGACCGTTCGAAGTTTATATACATATTTAATGCTATTCTTTTCTTTTATAATTACAAAATAAATAAATTTTATTTAATTTAAATATCCAACTACCAATAATATTTATTGCTCACATTAATAACACGTCACATTACTTAACATTCAACATTTTCTCTTTAAAATTAACTTAATCAATTTATAAAGCAAAAAAATTAATATAATAATTATCCAAAAACGAAAATTACTTTTATAAATTTTTATTTAATATTATTAATTGTTATTTTTATCTAATTTTAAAGTATATTTAGACCTTTATTTAGTATTTTTTTTTAATTTTATATTATTTTGTTTAATATATTTTCTATATTTTTTAATATTATTTTATTTAATATAATTTCTAAATTTTTATATGATTTTGTTTAATATTTTTTGGATTTTTTATATAACTAATTTTTAATATAATATTTTATTTAAAATAATTTCTATATTAAAAAATTATTTACAATATAAAAAAAAATTCAATTTCTTAAAAATCGTTCTCTATTTCAATCGCTAACACTTTTTTGACTGAATATTGTGGTCGCAAACATTAAAAAAATAATATTATTGCAAAACATGCTAGCAACAGAATAGGTCACCCTCATTTTGGACGTGACTCCCTATCTCAAATTTATAATATGTTTCAAAACATCCCAAATTCATAATTTTTTTATTAAAAAAGTATTATTTTGATAAAAATGCCTATTTTATATACCTTTCAGTAAGAAATTCACGTCGTGTTTATAAACGCTATCTCATTTAAATTGCAAACTAAAATTCATAAGAAAAAATGAGCTCAACTTTATTATCAAACCTTTTGGGTATTCTCTTTGTGAAGTTGCATAACTATAACTCATTTTGTGATTAATAGAGAAGAGAAAAAAATGAGAGGTAAATCCCACCTCCTCTATCTCTGATATCAAAGAAAATAAAAGGCTTGACAGTAAAGTTGAACTTATTTTATACTCTATCCTATCCATCGAAATCGCAACATTTATTCTCCAAAACATCCCACCTAAATCCTATAACAAACTGTTTCAACGAAACCTTTTTGGTCGCAAAGAAAAATAACAAAATTAAAAAATCAACACTTCAACAGAATTAAGATAGTCTTCACAACAGTAATTTAACAATTATAATTTTTACCCTAACAGGTGGAACATACAGTAAGAAATCCCTCATCAAACACATTTGACTGCACCTAACAGTTCAGGACAAAGAGGCCTCACATCAAATGAAATAAAAAACATAAACCAGATTTGATATAGGAAAAACAAAAATCATTTCCAGAATTTAGTTTTCACATTTAGTCAATACCAAGTCAATATTTCTTTTGCACAAAAAAAACAGGTACTTAATTCTTAAAACATAATTAACCAGATCAAAATAAACTAAGTGGAGCTAAATGCCAGTGGCAACACTAAACTCACATTCTAAAACAAGGGCAAGAAGCAATGAATTCCTCAAATTCAAATATCTAGTGTAATCAATGCTGCCAATCAACCAGAGTTAATACACTTGATTAGGAGCGGACGATATTTAGCAAAACAAAACTTCAGATTGGAGACAAAGTGAAACGGATTCCAGTAGCTGAAGATGACACAATTCCATGCACAAGCATGCAAAAGTTAATCAGCCAAATGAGGAAGCTGTGGACACAGACCAAAGAGCAGCAAGTGGAGAATGAAAGACGTTTGGCAAGTACTCATTTGGTTAAATGGAATCACTCTTTCTAGTCCCAGTCCTCAGAGATCATAGATCAACAGGTGATTAGCGAAGGAGGATACAGAATACGGTGTCCTACACAACCAAGATGATGACCATTGTTCCCAAACGGCAAGCATATACCAGAAACTACGGATGAAACAACATTCTAATCAAGCTGCAGACAATTAGAAGCAGCAACCATCAATATAACTATATAGAATGGTGTGAAGCAGACACTATACACAGTTACTCGCTAAACGAACCCCAATTTAACTTAATTTCACAAAGATGCAGCAAGCCAATGACTACATTTATCCATCCACCTATAGACTCCTCCAAATCATAAGGAGGATGCATCTGTAGCATTCTTTCCTGAACAGTAAGCAAAAAGGTCATATGCAACCAACTTGTTGACATCGAACTTTTAGTCAACTTATAAGCAGAAGCAACGAGACGATTGTGGGGGCATGAAGCAGACAAGATGTAGTAAGTGGCGAAACGATGCTGTTTTGGCCGATAATCACACCTCAAAACAAAGAAACATGAACATTTTAGGCACCTTTAATGCAAATATATCAAAATTACCATAGTGAATTAGAAATAGTATGACTAAGAACAAACGATTAACATAACTTGCTATATTATAAAGTAGGGAAGACTGAAGCAACCTTCAGGTTTCAGTAAGCTGAAGAGAGACAGCCGATACAAAAGTGTCCAACGCACCCTTTTGGCAGCTACAACACTATGTAGTTTTGTCAAAAGCCAGGTTCTTAACAATACCCATTGTCATGACATCAACAGAATTAACATGTCTGTGGTATGCTCAACCAATCCTAGAGAAACTACACTTATAGCGGAGAGAACTTCCTAACAATTGTTCAGCAATCAGCACGTACTCCATTCACATTCTGAATTTAATCTCTGTAAAAAAAGAAATAATAAGAATTTAAATTAATAATGGTACTAAGTTATGATGTCATTCATTTAACTCATAGTATAGAACAACTAAGTTGAACATAAACATACCCATTGGCATAAGGTGAATCATGGCGAGAAGGACGATATGGAGGGGACCTGCTGTAGCTGCGACCCCGGGGAGGAGATATGCTACGTCGTCTTGGAGATCGTCTCCCACGAGGGCTGTAACTCCTGATAAAATAAAGCAAATCCAAAAGAAAACATGAGAAGATAAATAAATTATCAAAGGAATTACTAGTCCAAAAGACTCAGCATGCATTTTGAAAAATGAAGACTGGAATTTTATATACAATGAAAGTCAATTTGACCAGCAGTCACATCCATATTCAGATTGAGATCTCTAGTCACTAAGTAGTTAGTTTGAATTTATTTTAGCTTATGAATATACTTTTCAGTCAGAATGCCATGACAAACTAACAATAATATATGCATACTGAAGACAATTAGATAACTCCAAGAAGAGAGAATTTTAAGTTAGGCAATATATATATATATATATATATATATATATATATACACACACACACACACATAAGAGAGAGAGAGAGAGAGAAGGAGGTAGAGATAGATAGATAGATATACACACTAAGAAATTGACTACAAAGAGAGTGAATATCAATCCACATTTCAACAGCCATAAAGAGAGAATGGTTGTCCACATAACGGGAAAACAATCACAAGAATCCCACCAAAGATCAGATTTATAAGAACAAAAGCTAGGCATATGAAAATTTTAAGAAAATGATATGATGCAATGCCATTTGATTCTTCAACCTTGAGCTAGTTTAGCAGGTTGAGTCATGCAAATACTTAATGGATTACTTTCTGTCCTGATTCCATTGCTTATTTGCTTTACATAGCAAGCACATTTCTATATTCTGGTATTCAATCCAAAGTTCAAACAATAAAAAAAGGGAAAATCTAAAGGCTAAGATATTTGAAATGCATAGTTTTTTAATTCATGTATATAGTATGTGCATATAACAAACACACCTGCGATCATACCCATAACTTGGACTTCTACGACGCCGATAAGGACTTGGACTTCGCCTCCTTCCACTTCCAAGGCCACGTGATCCAATGCGCAATCGACACTCCCGAGCAAAGTGTCCAGGTTCACCACATTCATAGCATTTTGTGTCTTCACCTCCACGCCCACGCCCTCCTCGGCCACCACCCTTGGAATTATGAGAAAGCTCCACACGCCAACCATTTTTTCCTATTCGAAACCCGAACATTAATGCTAATCCAAAATTTAGATAATGCAAAAAATAAGGCACAAGGACAAATGCTTAACATGGACGGCAAACACTGATAAATAATGACAGATTGATAAAATAGTAATGCATACTTACCATCCAAGGCCTGAATTGCATCAAGTGCATCCCTCCGATCATCAAACTCAATAAATGCATATCCTGGTGGTCTACGTGCAACCCAGACACTGCATTTATGACCAAACATAAAAAATAAGACACGAACCCAACAAAACATACATAGAATAAAACAAGTCATGAAAAAATAATCACCACAAACAAAATTCAACATATTGTATATTCCAATAAATGAATTGTTCTCTTCTATTTATCCAATAGCAAAAGAAGAGACCTTGGCACCTACAGAACATATCATTGCCAACCCACAGAAGTACATGAACTCCTCATCTCATTCAAGGCTGTGAAATTATCTAGCTTTTAAGAAAGATTCTTTTTCTTCTATAAAGGAGTTATTGGTTATAAAAGTCCAATTTACGAACAATTAATCACTTAATTAAAATCAGCAACTTGCAACTCATAAAACCAATATTTTAACAGTCATTTTAATTTTTTCTAAACTGAAAATGCTATTTTTTATTTTATTGTATCAATTTCAGTAATTTTCCCTCGGGAGAGAGAATGATAAGAGAATTACCTCCTGAGAACACCATATATACGAAATTCATCTTCGAGATCCCTCTCACTGACTCGAGGGTCTAAATTCCCAACGTAAATACGAGACATTGTCCAGAACCAGAATCACTCTATACAAATTTAAAATAAAACCAAAAAAATATCAATTACCTAAATTTTTTTAAAAATGAATCAATAAGTGAAAGAAAAATTAGCTAAAGTAGCGTGGAAAACCTCTGAAGATTTATATTTTTTATTTTAAAATAGGAGTGATGAAAAAGAGTGTTGGAGAAATGAATGAACCTGAATCCTTACACTTACAGAGACAAGAGTGCGTTGCGAACAAGAGAGAAATGAGTTCCACAAAAAGAAATCTCAAGGATTCTAGATGAACGGAAGGGAAATCGGAGAGTTCTAAAACCCTAAAAATTCTATTTTTTTTTATTTTTTTTATAATTTGCTCTTACGCTTCAATGTTTGCGTTTTGAGCTAATAAGCCCACACACTTTTGTAAGTTTTTTTTATTAGCCCACACACTTTTTAAGTAAGCAGCCATTTTTCACACCCCTTTTGTTCCTCTTCTCCCCCCTTTCATTCTATTAAAAAAAATTATTAAATTTTACTTAACATATTTTAGTTGAAAAATATTTTTTTCAAATTTATTTAGTATTATTATAAAATGATATTATCAAATCTTTTTGTAACATAATAATAACTTATCCATCATTTGATATTTAACATTATTTTTTAACATATTGGATACATTCTTTTTTCACATATGAAAAGTAAAAAATACATCTTATAAAGAAAAGAAAACATAATAAATTGTTCAATACTTATTATTAATTACCAGAACAAAAATCACATATTACAAATTTGTTATAGAAAGAACTACACTATAGTTCACATACTATAACCATTATAAATTTAAAATAATACTAGTTACATAATCCTAAACATCCATTAAATAAAATTAATAAAATTCAAATATACGATTTGGTTTGATTTGATTTTGATAACAAGATCCAAAAACTAAATCAAACTGTAAAAAGTATGTGGTTTTTAGATTTTTTTTTTATTTTGCGGTTTTGACTTAAGTGATTTTTAATTTTTTGGATCAATTTAGTGGTTTACAAACAATTTCATTCGATTTTAAACACTCATAATTACAACTATTGT
Organism: Glycine latifolia; assembly: GCA_013407115.1. NCBI lineage: Eukaryota > Viridiplantae > Streptophyta > Magnoliopsida > Fabales > Fabaceae > Glycine > Glycine latifolia. The sequence continues at coordinate 17,598,326 of CM023958.1, read as the reverse complement.
TAATTATATTTTATAAGTAATGCATACATTTAAAAATAATATAATCTTCTCATATATTATAACATTTTCATTGTAGTATTAAATTACTCAAAATAGATAATATTTTCATTGCAAAATATAACTATTTTTTAGGAAAAAAACATATTTAAGTCTATATATTATGTTTGTAGTTATTGTGGTTTAAAAATAGTTTATAGCGTGTTCGGTATTTTTATTTATTAAAAAAATTGTTAGTTTAATTAAAATAAACCGGATAATTACTTTTAATCGTATCATATCATATCATAATATTATTATTATTATTATTAAAGTCCACCATCAATTTTTATATAAAGAGAATATATTGCATATTGTATCTTCCTTACATAACAAATATCTCACGTAGTCAACTAGTCATGTGATACTCCACCGGGCCCCAAATAAAATTTGTGTATTTCAATTAACAGTATTATCACTATTTTGAAAATTTCCCATTGGATAGCTGCCTTGTTTCCGACCAGAATTCCGTATAGTTTAAAAGCAGGATCTACATATATGATCAAATGGTTGATGTTTGTTTGAGTTACTTTTTTCTGTTATTCACTGACAAATTTATCAAAATAATATTTTTTAATAAAAAATTATGAATTTGTGATTATTTTGAAACATATTATAAAGTCACGCCCACTAAGAGAGGTGTCATGCCTAATCTGAGCGTGACTAGTTACGCCCATTTTGGGCGCGTCTCCCTCCTATATAAGCTGTATTTTTTTACTTTTTCCTCACTTTTACTGATTCGCCTTTTGTCTAAAAGTTTCCAAAGCACACATCTGTTAGGTTTTGAGTAATTTATCTTTGTAACAAAGCATTGCCAACAAGTAAGTTAATTTATTAATTATGCATATTATTTAATATGTTATATTATTGAATTATAAAATTGTTAGAGTCATATTATTTAATTAGTTTTGTAGAAAACTGTTAGGTATTAGGATCTAGGGTTTAGTTTAGTTTAGGGTGTAGGGTTTAGTTGTTAATTACAATTATTTGACTAAATTTACTTAGTTTAGTTTATTGTTAAGGTTAGGGATTAGAGTGTTAGTGTTTAGGGTTTAGTTAATGGTTTAGGA
>CM023958.1:17555065-17597210 GCA_013407115.1 Glycine latifolia | reverse complement strand
TTTAGTTGTTAAATTAAAATTATTTTACTAAATTTACTTAGTGTTTAGGGTTTAAGGGTTAGGGATTTGGGTTTAGTTTTGAGGGTTTATTTAAGGGATTAGGATTTTAGGGTTTCGGGTTTAGGGTGTAGTAGTTAAATTAAAATTATTTTACTAAATTTACTTTAGTTTAGGGTTAAGGTTAGGGATTAGAGTGTTAGTGTCTAGGATTTAGTCAAGGGTTTAGGGTTTAGTTGTTAAATTAAAATTATTTTACTAAATTTACTTAGTGTTTATGGTTTAAGGGTTAGGGATTTGGGTTTAGTTTTGAGGGTTTAGTTTATGGATTAGGATTTTAGGGTTTAGGGTGTAGTAGTTAAATTAAAATTATTTTACTAAATTTACTTAGTTCAATTTAGGGTTAAGGTTAGGGATTAGGGTTTAGGATTTAGTTTAGGGTTTAGGATTTTAGGTGATTCCCCTACATATGTAGATGATATTATTATGCTATGGAACTGGGGATGATTTGAGTGAGAAAGAAATGTTGAAGTAGTGACCAAAACCTAAATAATTCCCTACATATTTATTCTTTTGGGTTTAGGTTTTAAATATAATTTGAAATTATATTTAAATGTTGTCTATTGTTTAGGGTTTAGGTTTTAAATATAATTTGAAAATATTTAGGTTATTGATTTGTAATGTAATTTAATTTGAAGTTATTAAATTATTAATTATTATATTGTTTTATTTATATTAAGATAGTCATAGATGGGTGATTCATCATCTTCTGCATCTTCATGGTTTGGATCCGATCATGAGGGTGAGGGAAGTGATCCGACGACCCATGTTATGCCTACCTTGTATAAGTGGGGGGGTTTTACGGAGGCGTACCCAGAGAACTCACGTTTCACAGGCTGTGTGGAATGAGGACAGATGTCGAGTGTTAAAGACGCGACGTGGTAAAGTCGTAGGGGGTCCAGATTGTGACGATATACCTGCAATGGTTGCGGCGATGTTAGGACAGGCTGGATTCCTACATGTCGCACGCATGTGACATATTCAAATATAAAATTATGAATTGAACAATTGTACATACGAAGTGATTCCTAAAAATGTTTTTTGTTTATAAGTGTACATACAAATTGATTATTTTTAACTTGACTTTAGATCGGTATTGCGCTTATTGGTGCTCTGGTTAAGAGGTGGAGACCAGAGGCACATACATTTCACATGCCGCAAGGAGAGATGACCATCACGTTGCAAGACGTGGCTGGTATCTTAGGTTTAGGCACTGACGGGAATGTCGTAACCGGAGTCACGTCAGATGAGTGGGCCACCGTCATCAAGGACGTGTTTGGTCATCCTCCTCAGGAAGGTGAGCTAAAAGGAGGATTCCTGCGCTTGCTATACTTTGATAGGCATTATGCGCATTGGGGCGAGGTAGCTGGGGATCTGGTAGAAGTCATATGATTTACAAAGGCTCACATTGTGCGTATCATTGGAGCATGGCTACTATGCGACAGATCCAGGGGAAGCACTATCGGCTGTCGCTATGTCCCTTTGCTGATAGGGGACATGGGAGACATGGTAGGTATAGTTGGGGTTCCGCGGTCCTTGCACATTTGTTTAGACAAATGTGCGAGTGTACAGATGCAGATAGAAGTGACATTGGTAGGTGTTTTGTGCTTCTCCAGATATAGGCGTGGCTCAGATTCCCACCCATTGCTCCAGCTATTCCTCAGCCTACTCACCAGGAGTGGCATTACGGCCACATGTATGTGTTCTTATTTTCTTTTATTAACTATGTATTAATGAGTCTTATATGTATTAACGAGTCTTATAAGTAGTTTAATGTTAGTTATTTTAAAATTAGGTTTAATGCTTTAAGCAAGTTCCGTGCACACGAGTTTCTTTGGTATCGGCTAGTATTAGATTCCCTTGCTCGGGATGAGGTACATTTTGTTATTTATATAAGTTTTGGTCACTTGACTTGGATAATTGCTATTTTTTGTCGTTGTTATTTCCTAATTGTGTGTTTCAATGTTTTGTTTAGGTGGTTTGGCAACCATATGCAGGCTACCACTTCCTTGGTGCATCTGAGCACGAGCGACTGTTGTAGATGGCTACTACTCCAGTTATATGCTTTCACACAATTGAGTATTCTCAGCCAGACAGATGCATGCAGCAATTTGGGAGGGATCAGCCAATCCCACGAAGGCCGAGGAAGCTGAAGGGTGTGCATGACCTCTCATTGTAAGGTAAACCACATGATAATTGGGTCCGTAAGCTGAGACCCTTTATCCGCCGATGGGAGGTTAGGGACCGGCACATAGAGTTGCCTCCCCTACTGACTGGGTTGCTGTCACCAAACCATGAGTACATGGTTTGGTTCAGGGAGAATGGGAAAAAATATGTGTCGAAGATGGCTGCCAAGATGGGACGTGGTGTAAGTGTTGTTTAAATGGAAATTGGAAAATAATTTCCATTATCATGGCGTTATTGTGTTGACTAATGAATTTGTTTTGTAATTTGTAGTTTGATGGCCTGGAGACGCTGTACTGTGCGAGTGGGGGTCAGGAGTGGCTGGGATTCAGCATGGAGTACTTGCACGAAGAGGTGAGTCGCATTATGTGCATGTTCCGACAGAGCTGTCACTTGGAGTAGCCCATGTGTAACACCCCGGACGTGTTATCATTAACAATATCATAAGCGCGCTATCAGAGTTAGACAACTCAGTGCGGAAGCAACAGGAACGTTTTTCTTGATGTCATTATGCATGGAATATAAAAACTACATACAAAACATCATACACAAGCCCCTACTGATCCAGATAACAAAACTGTAACAAACATAGGCAGAAAACATAAAACTGAACCAGAGATAATCAGGAGGTATATATTCAGAATCTGTACATATACATGCTCAAAACAAAACCACATCGGTCATACATCAAAATATGTACAGAACTATGGGTGTACACTCACACCCTATACAAACAGAGGTCAAATAGAGATTCTTCTAATCTTCATCTGCAGCCCATGACCACTCCAGCACTCTCAGCTAGGGCCTCCTGCCCTATGGTAACTTCTCCCCTCTAAGCACCTGAAACCACAACCCACAACAGGGGTGAGATATACATCTCAGTAAGCTCAGGGTTCTGGGAGATCCTCCCTTACCCTGATTCACCCCCAAGCACAAACACAAAGGATGAAACATGATAAAGCCCAGGACACCGTCCTGGCTATTACACCTTCCCCAGCTCTCTGGGTACTAACTGGATACTATCAGCATCGGAGGTATTCCACCTCATACAGGCTCTCTAGCCATCTGGCTCTCTAGCCATCGCAAACTCGTCTCACAGAGATCTCACAGAGGTACTATGACATAGTGCCCACCCTAGGACACTTATCATACCAGAGAGGCACTGTCTCATCTCTGAACAGCATTGCCTGAGTCACCTACTCAGGACTTCACATATACACATTGCCTGAGGAATCCCTCAACTCAGGACTTCAATAGGTCCAGATATGGCTCATCTAAGAGGCCCTAGGCTCTTATCCCCTCGGGAAGCCCTCTCTTAGAGATACAACATATCTGTCCACTGCCTGGCCTCTCCAGGACTTACATAGCACATGCCTGGGCAAGAACATCCATATAGGGCAATCACCTCCAGGACTTTCAATCCTCTGCCTGTGAGAGACAATCCACATCAGGGAGCTCTCAATCCCACAGGACTTTCCACTACCTGGGAGAGACAATCCACACCGGGAGCTCTCAATCCCCCAGGACTATCCATCAGCTGCCTGAGAGAGACAATCCACACCGGGAGCTCTCAATCCCTCAGGACTTCCTGCTCAGATACCTGAGAGAGACTATCCACTCCGGGAGCTCTCAATCCCTCAGGATCTCCAATCCACTGCCTGTGAGAGACAATCCACATCAGGGAGCTCTCAATCCCACAGGACTTCCAATCACATTGCCTGAGAGAGACAATCCACACCGGGAGCTCTCAATCCCTCAGGACTTATATAATCACTTGCCTGGGAATAACCCTCCAGGTCTTACACATGACTGCCTAAGGGAAACCTCTGTGCAGAGCCATCCACCCTTAGGACTTTAGTGGAGAGCAGTGGCACCTCCCATGGAATCTCAGCTATTCCAGGGAGTCCTCAAACTCTTCCTCTGGCTAGGGAACCTCACTAGCCCGATACTATCGCAGTATCCTCTAGGTTCCATCACCTGCAACATCAGGTACATATATATTCTCACCCATCTCGGTGTCTAACCTAGGATTCATCATGCAATCCTATATCTCGAACGGTCTGAGTATCACTCCAAGAACCGTTCTTCTAGCCTCTCAGGCTTCAGTCATAACAAATCATCTGAATGGGCCATTCAGGCCTTCAGTCCACAGCATGCCCATAACAAAAGCAATACAAGCATGGCATGCATGAATCACCCACTTGGGTGGTAAACAAGAGAAAGGGAATAATTCCCAGAGCGATGAGCTTACCTGGCTAACAGTGCCTCACAGCTCCAGCCTCTTGAATAACGGTCTGCCTCTCTGACACCCTCAGTGTCAAGCCCTAACAAGGCACACAAACACATATCACAGACCATTCAGGCACATAAACAACATAAGCTCATCAAACCGTCCTCAACCCAACCATGGGCTCAGAGCTCAACAACCCAAATCCTCAGGGTTTCCATAGGGCTTGAACGGTCTATCACACCAGACACCGTTCTCATGGCCTCTCAGGCACAACAAGCCCATCATCATGGCCCTTGCATGTCTCAAATCAAGTGACTCAGTCCAAGTCACACATGCACAGCCTAGAGCCAAAACCAACAATCACCTAATCACAAACTGAAAGCTAACCCTTCCTCCTCTCATCATTCTAAGCACTTTTCTCAACTGGACCCAGAGCTAATTCTAGCTCTATCACAGATGGGTCACTATTCATCAAAACCCCCAAATCCAAAATCAATCGGAGAAACTCGAGTTTCTTACCTCAGAACTGACGAGGAAGACCCCTGGGCTGCTCTCCCTAGCCTTGGCACAGCTGAAACACCGTTGTTCCTTGCCCAATCTCGAGTTCTCTCCACTTCTCTGAAGGTTCCTCAGAAACTGGAGGTTTTGGTGAATTGGAGGAAGGATTCTCGCTCTCACTTGGTTTCTAGGTGACAGAAAGGATCTGGGAAGTGTTTAGGATCATAGAGCAAGGTCATGGGAGCTTGGGAAGCTCTCCCATGGCTGCTGGAGTCCAGAGGAAGAAGAAAACCATTTTCTTCCCCTCTAAAACGCGACTTCCCTTTAAATATAATCTGCACCGACCTTCCCGCGCGATCCGCGCGGGACACCGCGCTATCCGCGCCAGCTTCCAACCCATCTGGCGCTGCCAGCGCCAACCTTGGCGCTGACCGCGTGGAATTCCAGAGAAACTTGGTTTTCCAGACCACTTCCCGCGCCACTCGCGCCACATTGGCGCCACTCGCGCCATGTTCCAGAGAGTCTGGCGCTATCCGCGCCAGCTCTGGCGCTGTCCGCGCCATACCCTTCACAGGGTTTTCCTCTGAAAATGCTGGCGCTATCCGCGTGGGATCTGGCGCCAGCCGCGCCACAGGGAGGGTCCTTACACCATGCACCCCCATCATAGCTTCAGCAGGACCCACAGATGAATGTGGATGTTCCTCGTGGGAGAAAGGAGGGACATTGAATAGAGCGTCGCCGGAAAGCCATGCCCTATGTTCCTGTGCCCATTGGAGTTCCCAGGCCTCGCATTGATGGTTTTTATAGGCCTTCACAGATAGGATCTACATACAGAAGTCAGCCTTTCTATTACCAAGGAACTCAGCAGCGGGACATGGGGTATCAGGGGTGCAGTAGCCAGAGTGACTTTCGTCCACAAGGAAGTCAACCTTTCTATTACCAAGGAAGTCAGCCTTTCTATTACCAAGTTATTCCTTCACTAGAACAAATCCAATAAGATTTGAAATTCCTTCAGGATGCAACATTGAAACACTAAAGGATGTAATCAAGCAAGTTGCGCCTGTTGGGGATCCCCCTTATGGAATTCACCACTCACAGGTGGTAAAAAAATTATTTTTTTGACAGCCAGCCCATTACGCGTATTTAGACAACACAATCGAATATAACATAAAAGAATTGATGACCGATGCAGATGTGTTGAAGGTGTTAGTAGAATCCAACTACTGGAAACGTTTTTGTCTAATACACATCTTAGTTCTTTTTAGCAAACCAGTTGCCCAAATGGAAGAAGACATGTCAGCTGCACAACATATGGGAAACTACTAATTAGTCTTGTTATTTTCGTATTTCAATTGTTATTGTTATTTCCATTTTATTAAGTAGTGTTTATTAAGTGTGGTTATTTCAATTGTTGTTGTTATTTCAATTGATGGCGTTATTGTATTTTTCATTTCTTAAAGAATGTTTATATTGTGAATTGTCAAATGATGAAAGGCTCAGCATATTTTAAACTAATTTGTAATTCCTTAAAATGGAATACATTAACATACAACTATTTAAAGAAACATCATTAAAATTTTACTAAATAGCACGACGATCAGGAAAAGCTCTTCGATTATGTCCAACAAGCTTGCAAATTCCGCATCTGGGACGTCTTTGACTAGTTTCGACTTCGTCCATCTCGTTACGTATTCTAGTGGCCTTCAGACGACCCTTTCCACTCAACATTTCCCTGTCAGGTATGATAACTGGACTGTCACTCGGTGGAATAGCACCTTCATTACCAATTGGCTCCCATGGGAATGAGTAAGCCTGCACCAAATTACTTACCAGGAAGACATCATCCACATACTGAAAAGGATTCTGATGAACATGTAAAGCAGCAGCTGCAGCGTGACTACATGGGTATTTGAAGGCCTTAAACTTGCCACATTGACAAAAATGCTCTGCAAGTTTGACTGAATATGACCTCTCGCAGCCCTCCTCCACCTCAAATTGTGTTTGATCAACATTATATGTGTGTACTTGGTGGCCTGTAGCAACTGACTGATTATGCCTCATAGCATCAACCACATTTTTGCAATGCCGTGTTGAAGGATCAACTTGTGAAATAACTGCCTGACCCCTCGTTACAAAATACTGAACCAATCTGTTGTACATGTGCTTCACCAGAGCAGTGATAGGCATGTTTCTTGCTCCCTTCAACACCCTGTTGACTGATTCAGACAAGTTAGTTGTCATATGGCCAAATCTCATCCCTTCTACATCATATGCACGTGTCCACTTTTCCTTGGGGATGCTATCAATCCATTCTGCAACCTTAGGACTGCTATCACGAAATCGTGCAAATGCTACCTCAAAATCAATCATACAGGGAGTATAACTTGCAAAACAATCATAGCATTAACACTGTTCGACTTACAGATATATCCATTGAATATATTCAAAGTACTTGTTAACCATACCTAAATTCATCAGGGTCTTCTTCAATTTTTGATTTCTGAACTTTTGATTAAAATTACTAGCAATATGACGAAGGCAAAACACGTGATGAGCATGAGGTGGTTGCCAACCAGGATGATTCGCCACAACAAATAGTATGCTCCGGTGCCTATCTGAAATGAGACATATGTTTTGCCTTTGGGTTACGTGGAACTGAATGTTAGCAAGGAAGTGTTCCTAGGCTTCCAAGGTCTCCCCCTCAACAATGGCAAATGCCAGTGGCAGACATTCATTATTGCCATCCTGAGTCGTGGCAATCAACAATTTCCCTGTATACTTGCCATGCAAATGAGTGTCATCAATCTGAATCATGGGTTTGCTAAAATTAAATGCCTCGCAACACTATCTGAAAGTCCAGAACATGCGATGAAACACACACTTTCCCCGTACCAGTCGATGTGCCATAAAATAATCATTGGTTTGAATATCATAAAAAGAACCTTGTGAAAAACGAAGCATGTAGCCACACCACTTGGGCAAAAATGCATAAGATTCTTCCCAATCCCCATAAATCATTGCCATTGCTTGCTGCTTCACATACCAGGCCTTACGATATGAAACTCTAAATCCATATGAATGGGTGATCCTCTCCCGAATCAATGCAATCGATACATATGGTTCCTCCTTAATCATTCCTAACAATGAAAATGTTAACATTCACATTAAAATGAACAACCTTAAAGAACCATTATTAAAGACATATAGAGGAAATTTAAAAAATACATACCTACTACAAGTGAAGCAATAACATCAGAATCAAGTTGTCTATGACCCTGTGTAATATGGTCATTCAGGCAATTGTGTTTGCCACCCTATCTTGAAACAAGCCACTTCTCACCGAATGCTGGTTTAATTACCCTAACCCTCCATGGGCAACCCTCGTTATGAGCAATACACCTCATGCTAAACTTGTTAGGCTTGCTCTCAACCACATATGCTTCTTGATGGTCCTTCATGAGGTTCCACTTAATTGCAATTTGTGCGTCCTTTTTGGAGGAAAGTTCCTATTTAACAAACAACTCATCCCCTAATTGCCATGGACCCTGCACTGAACCCGAACCGGAACCGATAAAAGATTCTACTTCGCTTGGATGACTCCGATCAATATATGTGTAATGAGGAATTCCATCCCAAAAAGGACCGACCTCAGCACCTTCAAATATAAAATCAATTGAATAAACATATCATGCAAACTAAAATACTATAACATACACATATACAAATTTTAGACCACTTCATCATTCATTTCAGTCATGTTACATACCTTCAACAGGTTGTTCTGATTATGTACATCCAACGTCTGGATGAAGACGGATTTGAGACAATCCCACATCAGTGTCTAATTGGAATCCAGTCGCATGCACACCAGCATCGTCATCATTATCCGACGAAGTACCATCCTCCTTAACAAGACGATCTTCCATTGCAATGTTTTCATCATCGTCATCTTCTTCATTGTCATCCATAACCCAAGTTGGGTCATGTGAATCTTCCGCAGACACGTTTACAAATGGAGCAGCATATGACGATGTAGGCATAGCAAAATTTAAAGGAACTGACCTGATGGGTAAAACATCATCTGCTACGGTAAAGTTCACGTACAACTCTAGAAAATCTTTGCTTGGCAGCTTGAAAAATTCTTCCATTAGCAATTTCATGTCTTCATCATCCATAATTTGAAAACTCATGTACTGTTCACGTTGCAATAATCTTCCCGTAAGCAAAGTGATACATTGGTCGTCTTGCAGACCTAATTTTTGTCATATCTTCTGATGTAATTCACTCAGTGTTAAGCTTTGCTTAATACGTGTCTGCCTTTTATCCCCTTCAAAAATAACACCCTGTCACCCTTCAACTTTCCTTCCATTAAAAAATAACACAACTTGAGCAAACTACTCACCACATGAACTCATATCTTCCAGTCAACAAAAACAAAAACTTCTTGGCAAAGCTTCGCTGTAGAGATAGATTTTAAAAAAATTTGTTAGAATATGTTATTACCATTACTGATAAATAAATAAATTCATAAAATAAGATAAACGACATTGTTCGGGTTACAAAAAAAACAATAAAACAGAGATTCATAGAGATACTTTAACAACCCTAAACCCTAAAAACTAATCCCTCAACCCTAACCCTTAAATCCGTAAACCTTAAACACTAAAACCTACACCCTAACACGTAAACCCTACGCCTACACCCTACACCCTAAACACTAAAGCCTTAACTGTACACCGTAAACCCTACAAACCCTATACTAACCTAAACCCTAGACCCTAATACATAACAGTATACTACAAAACTAAACGAAACCCTAACCCTTAAACCTTAACCCATAAACCTTAAACACTAAAACCTACGCCTACACCCTACACCCTAAACACTAAAACCTTAACCCTAGACCCTAATACATAGTAGTTTACTGCAAAACTAAACTAAACCCTAACCCTTAAACCCTAAATTGAACTAAATAAATTTAGTAAACTAAGTTTAATTTAACAACCAAACCCTAAATCCTAAAACCCTAAACCTTAAAATCTAAACCCTATACCCTAACCCTTAAACCTTAAACACTAAAACCTACGCCTACACCCTAAACACTAAAACCTTAATCGTACACCCTAAACCCTAAACTAAACTAAACCCTAGACCCTAATACCTAACATTTTTCTACAAAACTAAATCATAAACCCTAAAATAGTTCTTTGTAACAGTCACTAGCAATTTCACATGGCCTTAACAATTTAATAATATAACATATTAACTAATATGCATAATTAATAAATTAACTTACTTGTTGGCAGAGCTTCGCTGCAGAGATAAGTCACTCACAAACCTAGACTTCAGAAACTTTTAGAGAAAAGGCGAGATAGTAAAAGTGATGAAAAAGTAAAAAATTCCAGCGTATAAAAGAGAGAGACGCCCAAAATGGGTGTGACTGGTCACGCCCAGATTAGGCGTGACACCCCCCTTAGTCACGCCTTCAAAACAGCCCCAAATTCGTAATTTTTTATTAAAAAAGTATTATTTATGTAAAACAGCCGTTATTCACTGTGTAATGGTTATTTTTTGTGGTCATGATTTCAGTGGTCACTGAAAAGTGATTGTAGAGAATCCCACTCTTGGAGTAGGAGAATGCGAGGTTAGTAGTGGAAAGATGCTTGTAGTATTTACTGTTTCTTGATGTGTGATTGTGTAGTTTGTGTCTACTTATATTATGCTTCTTATTTTGTGTATGTTTATTTTGTTTTTTGGCTTCTTCTAGGATGATGCCTTATTTTTTTTAATTTATTTCTGTAGCCTAATATTTAATAACTTTTCTTGTGTATACTCTTTATTAAAAAAATTATTTTAGGTGAACAATGTTAAAAGCCACTTACTATGGCATTGTGTTCTTGCTTTTAACTTGCTATCGTTTGAGGTATGATGTTCTTTGCATTCTTAAGATGGTTTAAATTGATCATTGTTTGAATATTTACATGATCATTATCCATGTAAAAAAAAGGTGGGGGAAGGTGAAGTTGTCTTGATGATGAGCATGTTGCTATTAGGAGTTTAATATTCAATTTGTAGTCTTTGGTTAATTTTGAGTCTCTAGAGTAAGTTTCTTCTTGTAGATGCTGATGATTTACAAATGGATGCACTGGAAAAATCCCATCCAATTGAGGTAAGAAGTTGTCAATTGTTATATCTTGTATGGTTCAGTTTTTTTGCTCTTATATACCCCTCTTAAAAGAAATGGGAAGTAACATTACTAGTGTAATTGTAAAGCATAATTGGACCAACCAATTGATTGATATAATTTACTCCTTATTGGCATATTTCAGGTAGAAATTCCCCATGCACACTCAGTTATTGAAATTTTGGAAATTCCCCATGCTATGTATGTACTCTTCTTACTTCTTACTCTCATTTTTTATATGCGTAAATATTAGTTTATTATTATTTTTAGAAATCTCACTTGAGTTATGATTTATTTCTTCCATTTTGTAATTTTATTCTAGTTCTTTAAACCTGTATCTAATTTTGCTTTCGTTTTTCTTTTAATTTTGCAATTTTTTTTTCTAAAAAATGATATTCTAAGACGGTTTTTTTGTAGTTATTATTTTTTTAAAAAAAAACATTCTGAGACGGTTCATTGAAAAAATCGTCTTAGAATACTCCCTTTGTTATTTTTATTTTTATTTTTTTAAAAATTCTAAGACGATTTTTCAAAGAATCGTCTTCGAATGTATACATGCTAAGACGGTTTTCTAAAGAACTATCTTAGAAATCAATGTTTTTTAATTTTTTAATTTTAAAAAAATACATTCTAAGATGGTTACTGAAAGAATCGACGTAGAAAATTGACATACGAAGACGGTTTTGATAACCGTCGTGAAAAGTGTTGATTTTCCACGACGTTGGCTATGAAGACGATTCAAGAACCGACATTGAATGGTTAAAAGAATAGTCATAAAAGACCTGCTTTGTAGTAGTGTTGGCTTAACTTGCTCTTGGGATGCTTCAATACACAAGCCCTCAACTTCACACTCTTATGGTCCTCCAAGATTTTGCAGTAGGAGGAAGAAAAGGATGAAATTTTATCTCAAAAACCATCTAAACTTGTTGGATTTAGGGGAAGCTGCAAGAATATTAAAGCAAGGATGAAGTAATTGGCTTGATGTTTTAGCTTTTTACATGCCCAATCAATTTGAAGGCATTTGTAATTTGTCTAAGTGGTTTAAGTTCATTGCCTTGTGATCCTTGCATTGCATTTGCATTCTCATTAAAATACATACATGATTTTCATACATACATGTTTTTTGTTAAAGTATTAAAGCTATTCCATAATTTTAAAAGAAGCTAAGTTCTCATGGTTATGTTTTTGGAAAAATGAATTACTGCTTTAATCGATTACACAATGTTTTTAATCGATTAAAGTCTTTGTTCTAAATCTGGAAAAGCCATGAAGAACATATTAATTGATTATAGGCTTCTTGTAATCGATTACATAGTGCAATATGAAAATCATGCATCACTGCTTTAATCGATTACCGTGTTATGTAATCAATTATCTTAGTTCTTTACTCCATATGCATTACTGATTTAATCAATTACCACAATCAGTAATCGATTACACTAGCATATTTCATATTTTGAGCTTTACTGGTTTAATCGATTACCAGTCTTATGTAATCGATTATCACAACTTATTTCACATTCATGATGACTGCTTTAATCGATTACATCACATATTAATCGATTGTCTTGTTCTTGAAAAGTTTTCCAGAAAGCTCAAGAACATATCAATTGATTGTCTAGTGTTTTAATCGATTACATATGGTAAAATAATCGATTACACTATTATTTTAATCGATTATATTCAGTTAAATCAGTTTCTTTTTAAAGCTTTGTGGGTCTGCTCTTTATAAATTGATATTGAACGAATTACTCTGAGCATGTGTGACTTACCCAAAGATTTCTAAGCTTTATAAGAGTCCAAAATACTGATTTGTTCTGAGTAAGAAACACATCTTGTGAGATCAAGATTTCTGATTTTTAGAGATGATGTGTTAAAGAAAAAGAGTTTTTCAAGAGTTTTGATTCTGAGTATTGACTTTCATACAACCTGGATTGATTGGTAACTTCATTCATTCATTCATACATTGAAGGATCACAGGTTGTGTCTCTCTTGAATCTTTCTTTAGAATTTTTTCTGTGTATTAAAAATCTGTTGTGATATATCAAAGTTTTCAAGCTTTCTAGAGTAGGGTTCTCTAGGGATAAAGATCTAAGTAGGGTTCTCAGGATCTTTGTGATTTGTTTTTTAATAGTGTTTTAGAATTTAGATTCTTTATCTAGGGTTGATAAAGATAATCACTTGTAAATTACTTGTAAAGGATATTTTGATATAGTGAAATCTCTAACCTAGTGTTGGTTGGAAGACACTGGATGTAGCCTCCATGTTAGTGAGGTGAACCAGTATAAATTGCTGAGTCTTTTATTCTAATTCTGTGTATCTTTCATTGCTTGTATTTGGGTAATCAAAATATTATTAGCAAAGAAAATATTTTTGTCATTGCATGCATAACAAGGTGGATCTCGATTGAAAGAAAAAGTCTGGTTTTACAAAAGGTGATTGAGTAATACGATCCAAGTTTTAATTTCGCAAATTTTTTTTTTAAAGAAAATTTTTAAATATCTATTTTAAACCAATTCACCCCCCTCTTGGTTTATTTGAAGTGTGTTCGTTGTGTTTTCAAAACTTGTTGATAAAGTTCCAATCTTTCAGAAACTGATTCAATTTGGGAAGTGGGTATTTGATTTTGTGTGGGGTTAAGAGAACAACACAAAAATATAAGTCTGCTTCCAAATCGTCAACAAGCTGATGGACATATCTATAGTTTTAAGCTCAAACTGCCTACTCCAGAATTGGAAAGGGCTTTCAAAATAAAGGACACTTTGGAAAAAAACATCATTTTTAAAAAACCTATTATTGGTGTTGGTTCTTCTGGGAGCTTCCATGGTTATTGGAGATGGTATTCTAACCCCAGCAATATCAGGTACATAAGCAAGCAACTTTTTTACTTGAACTTCTATTGTAAGTTTTTATTTTTATCATATGATCAATGCTGTAATGAAGTTTGACCATAAGCATTTGTCACTTGAGCTAAATTTGTCATACTCATTGTATGACTGTATGAGCTAATGTATAATAGAAGTCCCTCTCAGATAACATACAAACATTCCTCCCTTGTATTTTTATTCTTTGTTTATCTATTTTTCCTCTCAAAGTAGAGCTGATGTGAACAAAATTTTTCTTGTGGCGTAACTTCAGTATAACCATGATACTTCTTTGATGTAGTGATGTCTGCCATAAGTTATCTGCAGGATCAAATAGATGAATTTGGTACAGGTAGGTATATTTTCCTTTGTTTTTTAAGATTTTTTTCTGGACAAATAAAAGAAATAATAGATACATAATATCAATAAAGATGAAAGAAAAACAAAAAAATTGGGGGGGTGTTTGTTATGAAATTCCAAGTCACTTTGTTTCTTTAAGATATTGGAAATACAGTAAAACTTCTTTCACATATTAGCTTTAGCTCATTAGATAGATATTCTTTTGGTGGCTGCTTCTTTCTTTTAGGAAAAATATAACTTTTTATGATCAAAGTCTCCACATATCTCCAAGAAATGAACTTGTGACATTTGATAAGAGTTGGTTCAGCTACTTACAATCTACATAATTAATAAACCATCAAAAAATTGCAAAATACGAATCCTTTTACAATGAGTAAATGCAAGATTTCTCACTTCAACTAACTAGCTCGGTCTACGTTGATCTAAGCAGTTCAAATATGGTTCTCCTATAAAACACCCAGATAACATCTTTTCTCTTATGTCTTTGTTTTGGAAGAGAAATCAACTTTTTTGCTTCTCTTTAAGTCTGGCATTCTAGATGTTTAATTTGAACTACCAACTACTTGTATATAAATTTTGTCAAGAATGTTGGCATTTATTTATGGAAATGTAATAGATTCACATTCCACACAACAAATTTGAGATTTTTATTTCATGTTATTGCTTGCAGATGAAATGGTTGGTGTTTCTATTTTAGTCCTAGTGGCTTTGTTCAGCATACAACGGTTTGGTACCAGTAAAGTGGGTTTCATGTTTGCCTCTATACTTGCCTTATGGTTCTTTTCTCTGGGTTCTATTGGAATATATAATATACTTAAATATGATATCACTATTCTAAGAGCATTCAATCCGACTTATATCTATTATTTCTTCAAGAACAATGACAAAGATGCATGGTCAGCTCTTGGTGGTTGTGTTCTGTGCATTATAGGTATAACTTTTGTCATTTTCATGCTTCAAGTTGTAAGTACTACAATTGATCGACATAAGATTTAGGCTTATTTTGTTGTCAACATAGACTTGAATAATCTTATAAACATGACCTTTAATTTTTCTATGATCTCATTAGTATGCTTGCAATAATGACCACACATTGTTCATTTCTCTCTTGGGTTAACTCTTCAAGTTTAGCATTATGATTTATGACCCAAAAAATGAGATCATATATTTATGTGATTCATTTATTTAGCCATTCTTGATAGAATATGTTTTTGTATCACAACTATGAGGATAAACACTTTTGTACAAGACACAAGTAACACTTACTGTACACCTTCTCTCTTCTCTTTCCCTAAATCCTACTTTCTCTCTAAAAAAAACATTTGCCTAGAGATGAATATCATGTTTAATGAGTAATACAATGATTACTTGGACTAGAAAATTAATAATAGTTGGTTTCATTTTATTTATAAAATTTTTCCATTTCTAGGAATTATTTGCAAAAATGTTGTATTTCAACATAATTTACTCGATATCAAGCTTGTTTTTTGTTCCCTATTGCTTGCTGTGGTATAAAGCACCAAATAATATTATGCCTAATGAGAGTTGTCAGCCACACCTGGAAATGAATGATTGTCAGTCTCATATAAGTTATACCATTTTTCCATTTCTAGAATTGTTTCTGTTATGTCGAGAAAATATACTCAAAATCAAGTAGGCATTTCTGTATGTTCTTGCAATTTAAATCTGTCTTGCAGCAAGAAAAACATAAGCTATTTACACATGATCAGGAAACTATCCCGAATTTACATTATTTGAAAGTCTTTTTAGTCATTCAGAATGCAAGTAATGTATTATTGCCCATCTCAATGAGAAGTTTATCCCTTTAGGACTGAGTGTCAAAAAATTATATAACTTCTTGTATATTCCTCTACAGGTGCAGAAGCAATGTTTGTAGATCTGGGTCATTTTTCTGTGCCAGCAATACAGGTTTGTGAATCCTCAAATTGTTTATTTTCAAAGAGCAAACCATAAATTTAGTTTTACTAAGTCTCGGTATAATTATTTAAATTTCCTTTCTTAAACCTTTGTATAATTGCTTAAACAGATTGCCTTCACTTGTGTGGTATTTCCTGGTCTCCTACTAGCTTATATGGGCCAAGCTGCTTTTTTGACGAAGAACCTAAGTTCTTATGCAAGTGTACGCTTCCAGGTGATATTTTTTGACACAATTGTTGAATAATAATAAACTTGATTTAGGTCTATTGGGCTTAGTTGTTAAATGACCCAATATCTATAAATATCTAAGAGGTGTTTAGCTCAAAATCTAGAATAGTCCACTCTAGATATCTGCATTCCTAGACAAAGCATATAGAGATTAGGCATCATTTCATTAAGGATCATATTCATAAGGGTGATCATGATATAGAGTTTGTTGATACAAAATCACAACTAGCTGATATCTTCACCAAACCTTTAGCAAGTGAGTCTAATCTTAACCCAATTAAGGAGTATTCATTCATGTACACATGCATTTACATTTGTTTGATTGTTTGTTTGTACATTTGATTTGTATTCTTGAACATTTAACATTCATAAAAATCACTTTAGCATGTTTAATTTTGGAAAATTATGTTTTAGCATGCATGATAATCGATTAGCATATCATGTAATCAATTATTTCGAGCTAAGGCAGATAACTAAGTTCTTTGGGTTAACCTGTAATCGATTACAAACTTGGGCAATCAATTATTTCAATGAAGATAGAAAGTCTTACTCTTTGTCTGAACCTGTAATCGATTACCACCTTAGGCAATTGATTACCAGGCATCTCAAACATTTTTAGCAACTAAAAGACGCCTTCCATGTCCTTTTAAAACCTTGCCAGACCTAGAAACCTCTCACATTCTATCCCATACCTCTTTTCCAAACCTTAGAAAGTATTCTTGTTAACATTTCAATTTTCTATACACTTAAACCTCTCTTTCTACCTTCATCCTCAACCTCCATGAATGGAAGATAAGAAAAACAAGAGGATAGAGAGCATTGGGCATAAACCCACTACCCCCAGAACTAGCACAGGGTGGTTCTTTAGTAAGAAGAAAAGAGGTTGCACGTTCTCCCTAACCTCTTACTACACCAAAGGCAACTCCTTGGTTTTCTGAAGAACACTATAAGGCTTTGTACAAGTCTAGTTATGTGAAAAAAAAGATGATTCAACTGAAGTACATCTGTTTGTCGTGGCTCAGAAGTGAAGGATTTGCTTTTCCTAAGTTAATTGAGTATCACGGGTTGAAGAAGCTGGTGGAGATGAAGGCCACCTATTACATAGACCTGGTAAAAGTTTTCTATACCACAACTCATATTGATGGTGATATTGGGTTCTTGTGTGCTGAACTGAAAGGGCAACAGATTGTGATGACACCAGAGGTTTGGTTTGACATTGTTTGGTTATCATTGGAAGGAGTTATGGTGAAGTAGCTAGGTCTCAAAGAAGCTGGATTTGTTTTCAACAAGGTCGATAAGTACAAGTCTATGATGAAGGATTCTTCTACCTATGCTGCTTTTGTTACAAAATCAAAGGGAAATGAATGTTTTGGTACTGGACCACTGATGCTTGAGCACAAACTTTTGGCCTATTAATTGCTTGGATTATTACTCCAAGGGGGAGCACTCATGCTCAGTTGACTGAAGAGGGTATTCTTCATATTAGTCTTATGCAAGGGAAGATATAGATCAACTAGGTCACATTATTGTTGATGTAATGTTGAAGACAAAAAGGATTGGATCTTTCAAATGTCCTTATGCAGTTCTGATCTCCAAGATTCTTGACTACTTTGGTGTTGATACTCAAGAGGAAGTCTTTGGTTTTGTTGAGGAAAATTTTGGAAGTGAAAACCAAAGTCTTGAAGTAGATGGGGTACATTAAGTCTAAAGAAATTGGATTGGATGGATTGAGAAGAGCAAAGAAGATCAAACAAAAAAAGAAGAAGCTGAAGAGAAGCCCATGAACCCCTTTGAACAAATGATGTTAGCAAAGATGGATGAGCTCATGCGGATACACAAAGAAGACTATGTTGAGCTTAAGGAGTGCTTTGAGTCTATCTCAAAAAATCTAGGTGATATGGGAGCACCTCATGTGGATGATATTTGATCCTTATTTATCCTTAAGGAATACCTTAGAGCCTTAAGATAATTAGCCTCACAACTCATAAGCATATAGTCTAACCTTGATCTTTTGTTCTCTGTTTGTTTGCCTTTTGACTATGTTACTCTATGTTTTTTTTAAAGAAATTAGTTGTAATTGAATTTCAATTAATGATACGATATCTTTCTTTTCTCTATTTTGTGTATCTTGAACAGTTATTGATTGTATTCTCTTTGATACACACTCTTTTTGGCTTTGTGATGCCAAAAGGGGGAGAAAAAATAATGCTTTTGATGACTGATCGAAATTAAACCTGACTTGAATTGAAAATATGCTACTATCATGTTTGTGAAAAATGTTGTAGAATAGGTACTATGAAAGGAAAAAAACAATACACATCATATGGATTTGGCATTATCAAAACCAAAAAAGGGGAGATTGGTATAACAAAGCTTGAAGAGCATGAAGCCCTTAGTTTAGTTTTGGCTTGATAATTTTACAATGCCTAACACATTTTGATAAATAAGGCATTTGTATCGATTCTTTTTAGTCTATGCATGTGTGTGCTTTAGTTTGTTTTTCTTTTACATGCTTAGTGTTTGATTATTTATAAAGTATATAAATATTTGTTTGTCTGTAAGTTTCTTAAGAATCCACTTCTACTTGAAATTTAGCTAGTAGTATCAAATTAAGCAATTGCCTCATGTGGTAATCGACTGCCCAAGCTAGTTTCAAAAGAAGGAAGGTTTTGCAGCTTAGGAATAATCGATTACCTTATTTGATAATCGATAACCCAACTCCTAGAAACAAAAAGAAGCTCTCTATTTGAATCTATAATTAATTACCAGACATGATAATCGATTATCCAATCAACACAGAAGGAACTGATAATCTCAAATTGAAATAAATTAATCAATTACCCTTTCTAATAATACTGCAATACTCCTGAAATGTATACATTTGAAAAACATTTCAAGAGAGTGTCTATGCATTTCAAGTGTATTTGATCCTTATCTTTTAATCTTTTTAGAGTGTTGTTCTTGGTTAGAGTTACCTGGGATGTTGAAGAATTGATAGGGTTTCAATTATGGATCTTTTATTGTAGGGTTCAAGAGAAAGATTTGTTTTCTATTAGAGTTGTGTGTGCATAGTGTTCTTCATATACTGTGTTGGATACAGGGGGAGTCAGGAAGAAGATCAAGTCAAGGATGAAGCCCATTGCTTAAAGAATTTTAGCATTTTACATGCCTCTCAATTGAAGGCATTTGTAATTTGTTAAGTTGTTCAAGAGACTTATCTTGTAATCCTTGCATTTCATAAGCATAATCACATACATGCATACATGATTTAAGAAAAGCATATAAGGTTACATATTTGCATTTAGAAAGAAATTTCTCATGGCATAAGTTTTTGGAAAATCATTTGTGCATTGCTTTAATCGATTTCCAGCTTGTGTAATCTATTGAAAAGCCTTGAAGAACACTTTAATCCATTACAAGCAAATCATAATCGATTACACAACACAAAGCACAAAATCATGTCTGACTTCCTTAATAGATTACCATTCACTCCTAATCGATTATGTAACGACCTGCCTCATCGCTACTGTATCACTAACTCTTAATTACTCTAATAACAGATTTTAATGAAAATCCCTTTATGTTTGATTATGAAAATAGTAGTAAGTTTTTTTCGCGAATGAATAGTCATCACCATGAAACAAATACGTAGATAAAGGTACATCTAAACATCGCAATTTATTCACATACAAAAACATAATTTAGTTGTATTTACAAATATCCACATCTGAATGTACATGTTCTTCAAAAGAAAACAAAATACTAATCTACGGAAGAGTTGACTATCAAAACACAATTCTCATCCAAAGTCTGATCCATTGTCATCACGACGGCTCGGCGGCTCCAACCAAAAAGAGATCTTCCTCCAAGTCACCTAGTGTTGTCCGTCCGTCTGCTCACACAAACGAAGGTTCGTGATCATCACAGGTACCAATCCACATGGTACAAACAAAGCAAATGTGAGTTTATCATGTAAAAACAACAAGTAATAGATAACAGTAGTTAGAGAAGGCAATCCAAACATCACAATATCATCACAACACCCAATCCTTTCATCACACAACAACAATGACAGTCATCCAAATACATTCCACAGTCAACCTATAATGCTTAGAATGATGCATGCTCCTGACTCATCTCTGAGCATGCAATGTGGTACCATCCTGGAAATAGTCCAACATAGAGATATGATGTAGCAGGATGTCAGGGTCACTATGTCGTGCACAGGCCGCTCCCACCCATTGGTGATTAGCCATGGGTCTTAGTAAAGGAGTTCCAAACAGATGTGCCCCCCCAGTACCTCCGTACTCTGAAGCCAATCATCCTATTTCCGTAAAACAAATGAAGTATGTCATGGGCATCATCAATGCACGACCCAGCAAGGAACAAATCCTTCCTTGCAAGGGTGACCCGCCATGCACCCCCATGCACATACATACCGCCCCAACATGGGCTGACCGATGCAATGACTGTGGCTAGGAACAAATCTTTCCTCGCAAGGGTAACCAACCGGTCATTGCACCATCCGGTATATGCATAGCACACAACCACAACATCATCAATGCTATCACCTCATATACCAACCTTCACTATTCCAACATTATCATATACAATCATTACTTACACATCAATCGTAAACACAACATAAACTAGTGAGCCGAGATGGTTCACTAACCAGGCAATGCTAGCTTGATAGCTCTAAAGAAAGAAACGAGCTCTACAGCTCTAGAGAGAAGAAACAAGCCCAGGTAAGGAACCCAATCACTCTAAAGAAGGGAGACGAGTTCAACATCTCTAGAGAAAAGAAACGAGCCTGCGAAAGGAACCCGGTAACTCTAAAGAAGGGGAAATGAGCTCAGCATCTCTAAAGAGAAGGAACGAGCCTGGGAAAGGAACCCGGTCGCTCTTGGGAAACGAGATCAACATCTCTAAAGAGAAGAAATGAGCCCAGGAAAGGAGCCCGATAACTCTAAAGAAGGGGAAATGAGCTCAACATCTCTAAAGAGAAGGAACAAGCATGAGAAAGCAATTCGGTAACTCTAAAGAAGGGGAAATGATCTCAACATCTCTAAAGAGAAGGAGCGAGCACGGGAAAGTGATAAGTGCCATATTTTAGTTAAATACAGGTTACAATGCTGGCACTTATCTTTTTGACTTCATTAAATTTATTTGTAAACTTGCCCTAAACCTAGTTGATTTGTATTTAATACTTATATAAAGGTTGTTTTTCATTTTGGAAGATTAGTTCAATCATATTTTGTATTTTGATAGGTTCTGATGGTATCCGAAGCATCCAAGCAAGCAAAGCAAGCGAAAAGGGCATAAAAATCAAATTTGGGAGGTGTCAGAAGCAAAATGGCCCATAACTCGTCCAGGCCCATGACCTTTCTTCACTATTAAGGCTTTAACTTGCCCAGGCGAGTGGAACTAGTGTATTTTGCTTGCCCAGGCGAGTGGAGGCTTCAAGAAAGATGTATTAACTCGCCCAGGCGAGTGAAACAAGGCCAAATTGCTCGCCTAGGCGAGTGAGCTTAAGCAGGTGACCAAATCCTATAAATAGGCATGCAAGGTGAAGATGGAAGCATGCTTGGAAGGCCAAGGGAAGCCTTGGACGAATTTTCTAAGCTTAGGAACGTAATTTGAGAGTAGTTTAGGATAGGGAGAGTGAGAGAAGTGAGGAATTAGTGTGGAAACTCTGCCAGAAAGAAGCGGTGATGGTTTCCTTCATCAATTCTTCCATTAAGGAGGTGCTCTCCACAATGATGGGCTAGCTTCTCTTAAGGATTGGATGTAATCTTCTACCCTTAAGTATCTCTTTTAATATTTATTTATGCATAAGTCTTTTCTATTTATTATTGGTAATTTCATTCTGTTCTTAATGCTTGATTCTACTTGATCACTAGTTTCATGAAATTGGATTATAAGTTTAACTGGAAAGTACTCTTAGGATTTGAACTGAATGATTTTACTCTTTACGTTACATTGCTAGGAATAGAGCATAACATTTAGATTGCAAATAACACGCGATTTATGATTGTAAAGCTGGGTTATTTCCTTCGTATACGAGGGATTGATATTTGGTAAATATCCTTAGAATTCTCGATTGCGAGGGATCGATTCAGGGTGAATTAATGTGTGCATCAGTAATGATGGAAAATGATTTATACATGGTAATATTAATTGAATACTGAGGGTATGAATGATGAAATTCAATCCTACGTTCTCTTAAATTAATTTCATTTTATTAGTTTCTGTACTTTTTAGTTATTTTTCGTTATTTTCACAAAACTCATAAAATTTCGCTCATACTCATTGTACATAACTATTAAACTGTTACTTTTATTTAAATTAACTGAGTAACTTAAGTCCCTGTGGAGACAATCTTTTATAAATTCTGTAACTTACAACGACAAATTGGTATGCTTGCCAAAAGTCTAACAGAAAGGAACCCGGTAACTCTAAAGAAGGGGAAATGAGCCCAACATCTCTAAAGAGAAGGAACGAGCCCGGGAAAGGAACCCGGTAACTCTAAAGAAGAGGAAATGAGCTCAACATCTCTAAAGAGAAGGAACGAGCCCGGGAAAGGAACCCAGTAACTCTAAAGAAGGGGAACTGAGCTCAACATCTCTAAAGAGAAGGAATGAGCCCAGAAAAGGAACTCGATAACTCTAAAGAAGGGGAAATGAGCTCAACATCTCTAAAGAGAAGGAACGAGGCTGGGAAAGGAACTCGGTAACTCTAAAGAAGGGGAAGTGAGGTCAATATCTCTAAAGAGAAGGAACGAACCCGGGAAAGGAACCCGGTCACTTTTGGGAAACGAGCTCAACATCTCTAAAGATAAGAAACGAGCCTGGAAAAGGAACCTGGTTACTCTAAAGAAGGGGAAATGAGCTCAATATCTCTAAAGAGAAGGAACGAGCCTGGGAAAGAAACCCGGTCGCTCTTGGGAAATGAACTCAACATCTCAAAAGAGAATAAACGAGCCCGGGAAAGGAACCCAGTAACTCTAAAGAAGGGGAAATGAGTTCAAAATCTCTAAAGAGAAGGAACGAGTCTGGGAAAGGAACCCAGTAACTCTAAAGAATGAGAAATAATCTTAACATCTCTAAAGAGAAGGAACGAACCCGGGAAAGGAATTTGGTAACTCTAAAGAAGGGGAAATGAACTCAACATCTCTAAAGATAAGGAATGAGTCTGGGAAAGGAACCCGGTAACTCTAAAGAAGGGGAAGTGGGCTCAACATCTCTAAAGAGAAGGAACGACCCCGGGAATGGAACCCGGTCGCTCTTGGGAAACGAGCTCAACATCTCTAAAGAGAAGAAATGAGCACCGGAAAGGAACCCGATAACTCTGAAGAAGGGGAAATGAGCTCAACATCTCTAAAGAGAAGGAACGAGCTTGGGAAAGGAACCCGGTCACTCTTGGGAAATGAGCTCAACATCTCTAAAGAGAAGAAACGAGCCCGAGAAGGGAACCCAGTAACTCTAATGAAGGGGAAAATGATAGCACTAACCCGGTAGCCTTCATCTCCACAAACACACCATCAAAAGGTGTTTTGGGAGTTCACAGCAACAAACATCAATTTCACAGACAGGGGATACTTACAACAGCAATATATTCATACAAAACACCATCAATCATAACATTCCGCATCCCATTCATTAAAAGACATAGATTTTCTTGAAAATCAGCACACAACAGGGACATGCAATTATCTTCATAGTTGGACTCCCTGGTCCCCAACTATGGTATCTAAAATTGACTATCAACATAATAAACTCCCTTTACCTAACTAGGAGTTCTTCTATTGCAGTCTGGCGATGTTATAACACTATCCTTTGAAGCGTGAGCTTGTTTTAAATGGCGTTCTCAAGGAAACCCAGAAAAGAAAGGTTGGGTCTCCGTTCTCGTTCGAACTTCAAGAAGGGTTTTTGAAGACTTCTGCTCTGGTCACGAGGTTCCTTTTGGTGTAGGGGTTCTGCGGAAAGCTACGGTGGTCTTTGGTGGTTCAGAGTGGTTGAAGGGAGTGGTTTTAGGGTGTGGAAAGTTAGAGAGAAAAGGGGAGAGAAAAGCGCAAAAGAAAAAGAACACGCTTCCGCTGCACCACTCTGCTACTTATATAGATGACTTGATAAGCTCACTTAGCGTGTTCGTACAGCAACCACAGACCGAACACAGTTGACTTAACCTAACATTCACCAAACACTCATACCAAGACAAAAGCCTAACAAAACAGCAAATTATGAAATAAATTAAACAATCAAGCAACATAACACACATCAAACATCCATATCAAAAACTCGAAATTTCAGGGTGTTACAGATTACACAGTACAAAAGTTCAAAACACATATGACTGCCTTAATCGATTACCACTTGATTGTAATCGATTACACAGCCTTATTTCAGAACTGAGACTAACTGCCTTAATCGATTACAGGTCATTTAGTTAATTACATTGTTTTTAATTTTTTCCAGATTGTCTTAAGAACACTTTAATCGATTATTTGACATATTAATCGATTACATTAGCTAAAATAACCGATTACCATAATGTATTAATCGATTACATGCAATTAAACACATTTTCTATATAAAGCTATTGGGTCTGTGCTTTTGGTATAAATCAAGAGAATTTAGTTTACGAATTACCCATTACTCCCAATGCTTTCAAGGTCTGAGAAAAATATTTTCTGAGTGTCATACATCTTGTTTCAAAACCCAAGAGACATGCATCATTGATGATGTTGTTTTAAACAAGATTCAACAAGATTTTTCAAGAGAGCTGGTTTTCAACATTTTCATTCATTCAACCTGAATTTGATTGGTAAAATTCATTCACTCATCTTTTGAGGATCGTAAGGTTGTATCTCTCTTGAACTCTTACACTAAATTGATTTGTTTCTTTTAATTCTTGTAAGTACTAAGATCAAAGAGTTTTCTTTAGAGCTTTTCTAAAGTCGTGTTGGCAAGCGTACCAATTGTCGTTGCAGGTTATACAATTTATAAAAGATTGTTTCCATAGGGACTTGAGTTACTCTGTTAATTTAAATAAAAGTAACAGTTTAATAGTTTATGTACAACAAGTATGGTCAAAGTTTGATGATTTTACGAAAATAACGGAAATAATGTAAATAGTGCGTCAGAAATTAAAGAAATAACGGAACAAAAAAATGAGTTTAATTAATTCAAGAAAAGTGTAGGATTGGATTTCATCGTTCATACCCTTAGTATTCAATTAATATTACCATGCATAAATCATTTTCTATCATTATTGATGTACACATAAAATCATCCCAAATGGATCCCTTGCATTTGAGAATCCTAAGAATATTTATCAAATATCGATTTCTCGCATATGAAATAAATACCCCAGCATTACAATCATAATCGCATGCTATTTGCAATCTAAACGTTATGCTCTATTCCTAGCAACGCAACGTAAATAGTAAAATTATTCAGTTCAAGTTTTAAGAGTACTTTCCAGTTAAACTTAGAATCTTATTTCATGAAACTAGTGATCAATTAGAATCAAACATTAAGTACGGAATGAAATTACCAATAATAAATAGAACAGATTCATGCATAAATAAATATTAAAAGAGATACTTAAGGGTAGAAGATTACATCGAATCCTTGAAGAAGTTAGTCGATCATTGTGGAGAGCACAAGATCAACTGAATACATGATGAAGAGGCGATCTCCGAATCACTCTGGCAGACTTTCCTCACCAATTCCTCACTTTCTCTCACTCTCTCTAGGCTCCTAAGGCTAGCTGGTTCGTGTTTCACTCACTTTTGGCCTTCCAAGCATGCCTTTGGTTCACCCCTGCATGGCTTTATATAGGATTTGAAAGCTGGTAATGTTCACTCGCCCAGGTGAGTGTTTTGTGCTTGTTTAACTTGCCTGGGCGAGTTTAATGCTTCTTGCTGATGTCTCCATTCACCTAGGCGAGTTAAAGCCTTAATAAGTTGGCCTGGGCGAGTTCTGGACCCTTTTTGCTTCAGGAAATGTCCTTTTTGCCCCTTTTTGCCTTTTTGTTTGCTTTGGATTGCCTTGATACTTGATAACTATTAAAATACCAAATTTGATTGAATTAATCTTCCAAATGTGAAACACATCATTCATATAAGTACCAAATACAAATCAACTACGTTTAGAGCAAGTTTATAAGAAAATCTTTTTAAATCAAAAGATAAGTGTTAACATTAGAATCCCTAAATTAACTAAAATATGACACTTATCAAGTGTTATCTAGAGGAAAAGAACAGAGTAATGTTCTTTGGTTCTTTGTGATTATAAGTCTAATAGGGTGCTAGATTTCAGTTTCTTTATCTAGGTTTGATAAAGGTAATCACTTGTAATAGCTTGTAAATAACAGATTTTGATTTAGTAGAACTCTAATCAGTTTTGGTTAGAAGACACTGGATGTAACTTCTCATTTGAGGGGTGAACCAGTATAGATTTGGTGTTATTATGGTTTCTAAATCTTGTCATCTGAATCTAGCTTGTCTTTTGGTAAATCTCTTTCAAGATCAACATAAATATTTTCTTAAATTGCTTGAGGTGAAGGGTGAGTCTTGATCAATTGAAAACTAAATTTTTTACAAAGTTAAAATTGTAATATGATCTAAATTCCGCTGCTGGTTTTTCAAATAAAATTTTTAAAGTCTAAGTTTTAACCAATTCAGCCCTCTTGGTTAATTGTGTGTGTTCATCCTTGTTTTCAATTGGTATCAAGAGCTGGTTCTTGAAAGTTATCCAAGATCAATATCTTTTTCAAGAAAATGAATACCACACAGATTACCTTCAAGGAGGGTGCCTCCCTCAATCGTCCTCCGATGTGTGAAGGTGATGACTACCAAGACATGAATGCTTGGTTTGGATCGTTTCCGGAATTGCAAGCTTCAAGACTTCATAAATGGTGCTTTAAAACTCAAATAGAAAAATTGAGAAGATTAAGGAATGACTAAGAATGACGCCACGATCCACAAATGGAACGATAAGTTGGAGGAGGATTCGCCACAAAGGAAAGCTTCCTTGATAAGAATCAATTTGGTTTCAATCAAGAACCAACAAGAGGCTAAGCTCCCAATTCAAGCAAATGCTTAATTTCTATTAATCAAAGTGTCTTAGAAAATAAATATTTGAGTACTTATAGATTTAAGCCTAAAAATGCATAGTTTGGGCCTATTTTAAGTCCACATTGAGACCCATTACACAAATAAGAAATTATTAAATTACGACATTACGAAAATTACGAAAACTACAAAATTACGAAAGCCACGAAAGGATTTCTGAAGCAAGCTCTCCTACAATATTCAAGGTGCTCCAATTCATCTCCTTGTGTATTCCTCCATCCTTGTCCTTGTTAAATAGTCCAACCATGATTCTCTTGGTCATCTCTTCCTGTAGAAGCTTGGTTTTAGACCTTGTCATGGGTCCTTCAAATCTCACCAAAAGAAGTGCTTCAAGCTTTCCTTCTAGACCTTTGGCTTGGAATGGACCTCCATCATCATGATCCTTAGATAGTCCTCTATCAGAAGGAGAGCATTCCAGTTTTTGGAAAAATAGAATGCAGATTTTCATTCAATCAAATGATCTCGGTGCTTGGAATGCAATTGAAAAAGGTCCTTTGATCTCTACAAAAATTATTGATAATGAAAGGATTCCCAAGGAGTGGGGTGAGATGACATATGCAAAAAAAAAGTTGTGCAGTAAGATTTTAAAGCTAAAAACATGATTACATCTACTCTTTCTTCTGACGAATTCTTTAGAACTGTTAGGTGTAAAAGCGCAAAGGAAATGTGGGAGATGTTGGAAGTAACTCATGAAGAAACAGATGAAGTAAGAAGATCAAGGAAGCATGCCTTGATTCATGAATATAAAAATGTTCAAAATGAGCAACACCAAAAACATTTCTTAGTTGCAAACAAGGTTCACTCACATTGTCAACCATCTTCTTGGTCTTGGGAATATTTTTGAAGTGTCTCACAAGACCTTGGCAACCAAAGGTTAAAACAATCAAGGAATCAAAAGATCTATCCAATATGTCCATGGCTGCACTTTTTGGTAAGCTTCTTGAGTATGAACTTGAAATGTCACAAGCTAACACATGCAGAGAATGCAGAGAAGAAACACAAGAGTATAGCCTTGAAAACTGCATCAACTAATGTGGAAAAGGAAGAAGACTCAAGTGAAGATGAAAGTGGTGAACATATGAACCTAATAGTGAAAACTTCAGTAAGTTCATGAGGAAGAAAAAAAACAAAAAGCTGTCAAAGGTTAACAGGAAAAATGACTGCAACAACAACAATAACAACACCTCCAACTTCACTTGCTTCGAATGTGGTAAACCTGGCCACATCAAATCTGAATGTCCAATCTTTTTAAAGAAGCAATTAAGTGAGAAGAAGACAAAGAAAGAGGGGAAGCCAAAGAAGGCATACATAACATGGGAAGACAATGACTCAACAACTTCCGAGTCAACTAGTGAAAATGAAGAAGCAAATGCGTGCTTCACTTCCACAATAAGTGATGATGAAGGTTTCTCAAGTGCAGAATCACAGGTAAATTTTGAATACAATAATGTTGTTGATGCTTTCCATGAGATGCATGAAGAGGCCCAAAAACTTGCACAATCCAATAATAGGCAAAAAGTAATCTCAAATGGCATGTTACCAAAATTGCTGAATTGCAATCTGAACTTTGCAATTTGAAAGAAGCAAATGAAAAGCTTGTTTCAAGTTACAAAGCTAATGGGTGTGTATATGCCTTATCATCTTCAAATGTTGATAAATACAAGCTATTACAAAAAGAATTTGATGATTACAAAAAGAGTCAAGGTGAAAAATATATGTTATTGCTTTCAAAAAATTCTTACTTGGTTGATCTTTTGAAAAGACTCTATAGAGGAAAGCGTAGTTTAAATCAAATGCTAAGTGTACAAAAGTATGTTGGTGATACTTCTGGTTTGGGTTACAAACATGGATCAAAATCTTTTGGAAAAATAAAGTTTGTACGACCAAAATAGAAGAATCAAAGAGGATTTTCAAAAACTAAGTATCATCAATTGACTCATTTTGAAAGAGCATCAAACACTATTACTTGCAAATATTGCATAAAGAAAGGTCATACATCCCATAAGTGCTATGCTAGAAGATACTATGTGCCTAATGATGAATGCATTTGGGTGCCTAAGAGAAAAAGAAATCCAACTAACCCTTATGACCCAACGTACATTGGGTACCTTTCTTTGCTACTTAATTTGATTTTTGTAGGTATGTCTTAGAGCAAAATCAACATTATAGTATCTTAATAGTGGATGCTTTAGACACATGACAAGTGACATGTCCATGCTCACAAACTTGACTCTCAAAGATGGAGGATATGTCACTTATGGTGATATTAATAAAGGAAAGATCATTGGAGAAGGAAATATAGAAGACAACTTCAAAACAAAGATAAGAAATGTGCTTTATGTGGAAGGTTTGAAGCATAACCTCCTAAGCATAAGTCAACTATGCGACAAAGGACTAAAAGTCTCCTTCAAAGACAATTGTTATTTCATATGTGATGGTCAAACCGATGAGGTTATCCATGTTGGTAAGAGAAAGGGTAACATCTATGTTCTCTCCATTGAGCATGCATTTATTCACAACACTAGCTGCCTAGTAAGTAAAGTTAATGACACATGGCTATGGCTTAAGAGAGCTAGTCACATAAACATGCATCATATGAACAAGCTTATAAGAAAGGACTTAGTCATTGGCTTACCTAAGCTTAAGTTTGAGAAAGAAAAAAATATGTGATGCTTGTCAAAAGGGGAAACAATCTAAGATTTCTTTTCAAAGTAAAAATGTTGTTTCCACCTCTAGACCCCTTGAATTGCTTCATATGGATTTATTTGGTCCTTCTAGAACTATGAGTTTAGGGGGTAATTTCTATGGGCTTGTTATTGTTAATGATTACTCTAGATACACATGGACTTTGTTTATAATATCCAAGAGTAATGCTTTCATGGAATTTAGAAAATTAGCCAATATCATTCAAAATGAAAAAGCATGCAATATTGTTTCAATAAGAAGTGATCATGGTGGTGAATTCCAAAATGAGTATTTTGAAAAATTTTGTGAAGAAAATGGAATCAACCACAAATTTTCAGCTCCAAGAACACCCCAACAAAATGGTGTTGTGAAAAGGAAAAATAGATCCCTTGAAGAAGGAGCAAGAACCCTTCTTAATGAAACAAATTTGCCTAAACATTTTTGGGCTGATGCGGTGAGTACAGTTTGCTACACTTTGAATAGATTACTCATAAGACCTATTTTGAAGAAAATCCCTTATGAACTATACAAAGGTAGAAAACCAAACATATCTCACTTCAGAGCATTTGGTTGCAAGTGTTTTGTTTTAAACAATGGTAAAAATTCTCTTGGCAAATTTGATGCTAAAGCTGATGAAGCAATTTTCTTAGTTATTCTTTACAAAGTAAAACTTATAGAATCTTTAATAAAAGAACATTGTGCATAGAGGAATCTTTTCATCTTATATGTGATGAGTCTAACTCCTCCAATGAGGAAAATGAGTGTGATATTGATGCATGTCCAATGGAAGAATACATACAACTTAATGATTTAAATGAAAAGAAAAAGGCAGAACCAAATGTTGATATGGAATAGTCAACACCTTTACAAAAGCCCAAGGATTGGAGAACTACAAGAGACCTTTCCCTTGACAATATAATTGGGGAAGTTTCCAAGGAAGTTTCTACTAGATCTTCACTAAGAAATCTTTGTTGTACTATGGCTTTTGTTTCAAAAATTGAACCAAAGAGCATTGACCAAACTTTGCTTAATGAACATTGGATGATGGCCATGCATGATGAATTGAATCAATTTAAGAGAAATGAAGTTTGGGAATTAGTTCTTAGCCCTCTTCTCACAAACCTATTGGCACCAAGTGGGTTTTCAGAAACAAACTTGATGAAAGTGGCATCATAGTTAGGAATAAAGCTAGATTGGTCGCAAAAGGTTACAACCAATAGGAAGGCATAGACTATAATGAAACCTATGCTCCAGTAGCAAGGTTAGAAGCCATTAGGTTGTTGCTTTCGTATACATGTTTAATGGATTTTAAACTGTTTCAAATGGATGTTAAAAGTGCTTTTCTAAATGGATACATTGAGGAGGAAATATATGTTGATCAACCTCCTGGTTTTGTTGATTACAAACATCCAAACCATGTCTTTAAACTGAGAAAAACTCTTTATGGTTTAAAACAAGCTCCAAGGTCTTAGTATGAGAGATTGAGCAACTTCTCTCTTAACCAATCTTTCATAAGAGGACAAGTGGACAAAACCTTGTTCATCAAGAAGAATGGCAATTATATCTTATTGGTTCAAATCTATGTTGATGATATTATATTTGGTTCAACTAATCAATCTTTGGGCAAATAATTTTTTATCATAATGCAAAATGAATTTGAAATATCTATGATGGGAAAGCTAACATTCTTTCTTAGACTTCAAGTCAAGCAAATGAAGAATGGGAAATTTCTTAGTCAAACCAAGTATTGCCTAGAAATGATCAAGAAGTTTGAAATGGAGAAAAGCAAGGATGATGCAACTCCAATGGCTACATCAACCTATCTTGACTCAGATAACAAAGGAAATAGTGTTGATGAGTCAAAAATACAGAGGAATGATTGGATCTTTATTATATTTGACTACAAGTAGACTTGACATTATGTTGAGTGTGTATTTGTATGCTAGATATCAAGCAAATCCCAACGAATCACACCTCACTGCAGTCAAGAGGATCTTTAAATATCTCAAGTCAACACCAAGAGTTGGACTTTGGTATCCTAAAGGTGCATCTCTCAATTTAATTGGATATTTTGACTCTGACTGTGATAACCCTGAGTTATGGCATGGTTGGTGTCATACCTCCCCGCGTGATAGCGCGGGGATTCGCATCAGAAAACCCTGTTAAGGGTGTGGCGCGGATGGCGCCAGGTCTGGCGCTGATGGCGCCAAAGTTTTCCAGCCCACGCGGATAGCGCCATGGGTGGCGCGGACCGCGCGGCAAGTGGCCTGGAAAACCAATTCTCACTGGAATTCCACGCGGTCAGCGCCAGGTGTGGCGCGGATGGCGCCACAGGTTCTGGAAGCTGACGCTGATGGCGCGGAGATGGCGCTGATAGCGCCAGAAGCACCGCCATTGTGGCGCGGATAGCGTGGGAGACGGCGCGGATCGCGCGGGAGCTCGGGCAGGTTGAGTATATAAAGGGCAGAACGCGAAAATGGAGAGGGAAAAAGGGTTTTCTTCTTCCCTGGACCTCCAGCCTCCATTAATGGACGTTCCAAGCTCCCTAGTGCCTTATATACTAGCCTAAACACTTCCCTATGACCTTGAAACGTGTTTTAACCGATTGAAAGCTAAAATCCTTCATCAATTCCTTAGATTTAAGCAAAATCCCATTTCTCAGAGAAACCTCAGAAACCTGAGTGTTGGCAAGAACCAGAGGCATAGAAGGGACGACAGAGCTTAGGAAAGCTGTTCTCTAGCCTTTTGGGTTGCCACTGAGGTAAGAAACATGAGTTTATTCGGTTGTTTTTGATATTGAGAAATCCTTGGATTTTGTGAATTATGTTGCTCTGGGGCTAGAATTAGCCCAGAGTTCTGTTGGGAAACTTGTTTAGAATTGCTTAATGATGAAGGAATAGCTTTCAGTTTTTGATTCTGATGACTTTGAATTTTGGCTCTGTGTTATCTGTGTGACCTGTGTAATGGTCACTTGTGATTATCTGTTGAGATGCCAGAGCCTTAGTTATGCTTATGTGAAGCCTGAGAAAAAGCCTTGTGTGGGCAGATATTGATTAAACCCTAGGATAAGGGATTTCTGAAATGTTATGTATTGTGAGTTGTATGCCTGAGGGCTTATTTTGATATGAAATTACTTATGCCTTGATTAGGCATTGATTCTGAGACTGTTGGCGGTGGAAGCCACAGACCTGGGAAGGAATTACGAGCTGAGACCTCACCAGGTAAGTTCAGTGTTTCTTGGGGATGAATTCCCGCTTTGGTTGCACACCACACTCCTGGGGAGTGTTGGTCATGATTCATGATGCATGCATTGGCTATGGCATTACTTGTATTGATATTGTATGCATTGGCATTTGATGTTTGTGATGTGCTTGAGACATCTGTTGGCCAATAGAAGAATACCGACGTTGAGGAGCTCCGTCGGGTATTCTGGACGTTGAGGAGCTCCGTCCCTGGCATCGAGGAGCTCTGCCAGAACTGTTGGTCAACAGATACATACCGGCGTTGAGGAGCTCCGCCGGGTATTTTGGGCGTTGAGGAGCTCCGCCCGTGGCATTGAGGAGCTCTGCCACACTATGACAGGCACTGACGTTGAGGAGCTCCGTCAGTGGGCGTCGAGGAGCTCCGCCAGGCATCGAGGAGCTCTGCCTCCTGTCATAGATTTGTTTGTGATGATGTTTATGTTATGTTGAGGCCAGTGAGCCATATATGACCTATATACCTGTTTATGTGTTGTGAATCTGTGGGCCAGGGTGGGAATGATTTCCCAAGGACCCTGAGCTTACTGAGATATGTTATCTCACCCCGTGTGGGGGTTTATATGATTTCAGGTGATATTTCTGGAAGAGAAGAGCAGTCTCAGGGCAGGAGGCCCAGTTGAGACTAGGCTAGGAGTTGGATGGCTCTTTTGTTTTATTTTGATGTAGAGTTCTGTACTCCCTCATGGAGGGCTGTTATTCTTTTGTACCACCACGGTATGTGTGGTGTGGACTATGGACTTTGATATGTACATGTACAGAACCTGGTTATGTATATGATATGTGCTTTACCCTGAGTATAATTGTCTTATATCTGTTATCTGTCTGTATTATTAAGATGTCTGGTTGATATATGAATGGGGAAACTGGATCAGCATAGGATTGTATTGTGTTTTGTATAATTATGATTTCACAGGTTGATATTCCATACATAATGAATCAAGAAAAACGATTCTGCTCTTCCGCTGAATACTATTTTATGATAATTGTGCGCTAAACTGATATTATTAATGTTAACGCACCGGAGGCCTACGGGGTGTTACACTGACTTTAAAGGGTACAAATTGGATAGAAAGAGTACTAGTGGAACTTGCCACCTATTAGGCAGCTCACTAATCTCTTGGCACTGCAAGAAGTAATCTTGTGTTGCTTTATCAACTGCTGAAGCTGAGTACATCTCTGCTGGAAGCTGTTGTGCTCAAAGCCTATGGTTAAAGCAACAACAACAAGATTTTGGTCTAGAGTTAAAAGAAATACCCTTGCTATGTGACAACACAAGTGCCATCAACATATCCAAGAATCCAATTATGCATTCAAGGACCAAACATAATGAGATAAGCCAGCACTTCATCAGGGATCATATCCAAATGGGTAACTATTCAATTGAATTTGTAGATACACTTAATCAATTGGCTGATATATTTACAAAACCCTTGGCAAGAGATAAGTTTTATGCACTTAGAAACATGCTAGGTATACTTAATGAATCCAACATATGCTAGCATGCTATTAAGTTGCCTTTCTAATTGCTGACTCACTGAATGATTGGTTATCCTGCTGCATAATCACTATATGTTCTGCATAATGGACTAGAATAATCGATTACAACACGGAATAATTGATTATTTGATGATTGAAAGCTTTTTAGAAACAATTTTATGCTTAAGTAATCGATTGCTAAGTCGAATTAATCGATTACTCACTGTTTAAACTGAATCCAAAAAATTTGGTATCACTAGAGTAATCAATTACTAAGGCGAATTAATCGATTACATATGATGTAAAAGCTTTTTCTAACACAAACCTAGACTGGAGTAATCGATTATAGTGGATTAACTCTGTTTTGAGTTCTCACTGGAGTAATCGATTACTCTTTAATTTAATCGATTACACCTTGGTGCAGAAGCTCTATTTGCTTATGAATTAATCGATTACTAGCTTAGGTAATCAATTATCTATGGCGTTAATGCAAAATCTGCAGATTTCTTGGAAATGTAAACTACTTATCTTGTAAAAAAAATTCAAAATTCAAACTTGCTTCTGTGCATTTAATCTCCTGGATACTCGAAATAGCAGTTACACTAATTCAAAATTCAAATACAAGCCTCAAAATCCCGATAAATACAACCTTTCATGAATGAAAAATTCACACCTTCATTCTGAGCATTCTTCTTCTCTTTCTCATTCTCAACCTCTACCCATTCACCTTTTTCTTCTAAAAGCATAATGTCTGCCCCTAAGAAAGCCAAATCCATCAAAAGAAAGGCTGTGAATCCTCCAACCCCTCGGTGAACAGATTAAATTCTTGGTTCATAAATGAAACTGAAAGGCTGAACTATATGCAGTTCAATTCCACCAAACTTGTCTTTCCTCCCAAATATCTTGACCTAAATTGGTTTATTGCTGAAGGATTTCAGTTCCCTACATTGATAGAAGCTCAGGGATTGAGAAAGTTTATGGAGATGAAGGGTACCTTTTACCCTGAACTTGTGAGGGTGTTCTACACCTGTGCAAAGATAAGCATGAATGGAACCATTTTCTCTCAAGTAAATGGGGTGACCATGGAGATCACTCCTGAAGTCTGGTATGAGGTAGCTGGTATTTCCTTTGAGGGTGTAAGAAAATTTGATGAAGAGGTTGATGGCTACAACAAAATTGATACCTACAGAGGGATGCTTCAAGACCCTCAAATTAGGTTGAAGCTAAGGCTTGGTTCAGGCTCTGTGACTGGTGAAGACAGACTCTTTCACTACATAATTACTTACATTTTGACTCCAAGATCATCCAACCATTCTCAAGCCACAGATGATGACTTACAGCTTGTTTATGGAATGAAGACTTCCACACAGATGAACTAGATCCTTATCATTGAGGAGATCATGCTGAAAGCTAAGAGATTTATTAGTTATCAATTTCCTTATGCTGTGTTGATATCCAGATTCATAGACTACTTGAAGATTGATGTTTCTAATGAGGTTATTGACAACACAACAAACATCACTAACCTCATCAAAGAAAAGCATTTGAACAAGCTTGGTTTGGCAAAGACTCCTCATGGATGGAAAATGGTTAGACAGCAACCTCTACCTGCAGATGCTAGAGAAGGAGTTGATGAAGAAGAAGCTGGAAAAGGCCCCACTCAACAACAATATAGCCCTTTTGAATCTCTAATGATTCAAAAGATGAATGCTCTGTTGTCTTTACATCATGAACATAGGGCTGAGACCAACTCATCCTTGGAAGAAATTCAATCTAGGCTAGAAAATATTGAGTCTAGGATGGCTCAAGATGAGTTTGATAAGCTCTAGATTAGGCTATTTGTGTTTGTGTTTGTGTTTGTTTTCCGATTACTAGCTATTTGTTTTCATGCTTTGATTAATGTTCTGTTTTTTTTTTCATATTCAGCATTGTATCCCCTTTCAATATTGAATTAAAAGTTATGTTTCTTGCTTATTTTTCTTTCTTGCTCATCCTACTTTAACTATGAGATTTTTGTCTTTGATAAGCCAAATAAGGGGAGAAATAAATAGATATATAAAACTGAATATAATATATGTTTGGGGAGATACTAATTTGACTGAAAAAAATTGAACGCTTATTGCTCTGAATGTATTGCTTTGATTTATATGAAAGATGAAATAGGGGGAGCAATCAAAGAAATAATTTTCTGCTTATGCAAGGTTATTTAACACTTGATCTTGGCAAAAGACTAAGTTGATTTCAGGTTAAGTATGAAGCTCCTATCATTCATCTCTCTCGTGAACTTAAAGGGACAACGAATTTTCAATTCATATTTGGCATGATCAAAGCCAAAAAGAGGGAGATTATTGGATACAGGGGGAGCTAGGAAGAA
Source organism: Glycine latifolia (assembly GCA_013407115.1). Taxonomy (NCBI): domain Eukaryota; kingdom Viridiplantae; phylum Streptophyta; class Magnoliopsida; order Fabales; family Fabaceae; genus Glycine; species Glycine latifolia. Next base: position 17,559,732 of record CM023958.1, on the reverse strand, counting down.
GATCAAGTCAAGGATGAAGCCCTTTGCTTAAAGAATTTTAGCTTTTTAGATGCCTCTCAATTGAAGGCATTTGTAATTTATTAAGTTGTTCAAGAGACTTATCTTGTGATCCTTTCATTGCATAAGCATAATCGCATACATGCATACATGATTTAAGAAAAGCATATAAGGTTACATATTTTCATTTATAAAGAAATTTCTCAGGCCTTAAGATTTTGGAAAATCATTTGTGCACTGCTTTAATCGATTACCAGCTTGTGTAATCTATTAAAAAGCCTTGAAGAACCTTTTAATCGATTACAAGAAAATCATAATCGATTACACAACACAAAGAAAAAAATCATGTCTGACTGCCTTAATCGATTACCATTCACTCCTAATCGATTACACAGTACAAAAGTTCAAAACACATATGACTGCCTTAATCGATTACCACTTGGTCGTAATCGATTACACAGACTTATTTCAAAACTGAGACTGACTGCCTTAATCGATTACAGGTCATTTAATCAATTACATTGTTCTTAATTTTTTCCAGATTGTCTCAAGAAAACTTTAATCGATTATTTGACATATTAATCAATTACATTAGTTAAAATAATCAATTACCATAACGTATTAATTGATTACATGTAACACCCTGAAATTTCAATAACTGAAAATATATGTGTGATGTGTTCCTTGTATAATTTGATTACTTTATTAATTAGGATTAATTGAAATGTTATGTGAATTATCCATGCGCAATTGCTCGGTGTAGATGTCAGGTTATGTGAAGTTGTTTGAGCTGTGTTGAAAATGTGTAATTTCGAGTTAACCTAAAAACCTATTTTAGTAAAATCACCATTATGGATTAGTTAACCGTTGGATTGTCTTTAAATTTTAAATGTAGGTTTCTAACCAAAATATATAACTTTGGACCGTTGGGATTGTCAAAATAATGTCTGGAACATGAGAAATGAATCTTTTCACACAAACAGAAATTTTAAAATTTGGTCAGCTCGCCCAGGAGAATTTTGCAGGCATTTTTGCTCGCCTGGGCGAGTGAAGTCAGCATTAAATACGTCCAGAAGTGTCAAGACCATGAGAATGGGTCTTCTTCCTCCCTTAACAAGCACCTAAGCCTCCCACCACCCTCCTCCACCACCCAAGATCATCGGTGACCACCATGGGCTGTCGTTGCTTTCCACAAGACCCTGGCACAGAAAAGAACCACTTAATCGAAGCGGAATCATCAAAACTCTTCTCAAAGTTTTGGTAGAGAACGGAGCCTCCAATCCTCCTTTCTTAGTTTCCTTGAGGTAATCTTAGTTTTCTTTGTCTTCTTCTAGCTAGTTTAAGCTTCTCTTAGTGTTTCTTGTGTTTTAGGTACCGTTGTTGGGAGTTTTACACTTCCTTTGAAAAACCCTTTGAAAATGAGATGGTGGAAAAGTCTTTTTTTTTATGAAATTGATGTCATTTTTGTGATCCTTGTTGAATCTTGATCACATTGGTGTGATTGGAATTTCAAAATGATGTCTTTTGATGTGAACTCCCAAAACACCCTTTTAGCCAATTTTTGATTTGAGTGGGTATTTGACCTCAAATGTTAATATTGATCTTACCTTGGAAATTTATACTAAATTATATTCAATTTGGTAAATAGAGCTCTATGTTTGGGTCAAAGCATGTGAACTTGAGAGATCCCAAAACAACGTTTCAAGGAGCTAATAGAAAGACATAGATAGGTAAGGGGAGTTTATTATTTAGTTATAGTTTAGAAACCATAGTTGGGGGCCAGGGAGTCCAGCTATGAGGATATCTGGTTGTCCCTGCTGTGTGCTGGTTTTCAAGAAAAACTACATTTTTAACTAATGGGATGCGATGTATTTATGATTTATGTGTGTTTGTCCCTGTCTGTGTGCTTGTTTGTTTTCAAGACAAATGATGTTTTCAACTAATGGGATGCGGTGTATTTATTACTAATGTTGTAGATGACAGTGAAATTGAGATACCATTGAAAGGATTGATGATGTTTACATGATTTGTGATGATTTAGATGAGGTGATGCTTATGTGATTGCTCATGTCTGAATGAAATAATGTTCAAATGAGATATATGTTTATTGGGTTAATGATATTGTTGTTGTAATGATTGGATTGTTGGGAAAAGTCTTAATTACAGAGGAGACTCTGCCCAAAATTTTATAATATGTTTTCCTATTTAATTCTTTATTAAATTTTAAATGGGCATAAAAGTGTGTTTAATTATTGTAGTCCTCCTCTTTAATTTAGAATTTTCCTAAAAATATCAGTCTTGTGATATGATGAATTGTGAATGTATGAAATTTAGGTTGTCTGAAGACTTGGGGAATGTGAATCTCAGGCATATGTATTATGTATAGATGTGAAATGTGATTACTTCTTATGTCGTTGATGATATTGAAATTGAGATACCATTGAGGTAGTTGATGATGTTCAAATGAGATGATATTGAGATGATATGATGTTGAGGTTGATAATGACATTGATGAGAGGTAATGTTGATGTGAACAATGTCATTGTGTGTGGATATACATGGATACCCATGGGGGGTGTATGACAGGTTACCTTTGCGAGGAAGGATTTGTTCCTAGCCAGGTCATACATTGATGGTGCCCATGGTTGTAGGCTGTGTATGTACAAGTGGGATGCAATGACCGGTTGGTTACCCTTATGAGGATGGATTTGTTCCTAGTCACGGTCAGTGCATTGGTGAGCCCACATTGGTGTGTTACGTATGTACATGGGGGTGCATGACGGGTTACCCTTGCGAGGAAGGATTTGCTCCTAGCGAGGTCATGCATTGATGATGCCCATGTTTCATACTTCATTTGTATGTGTGGAAATAGAATGAAGGCACGGGCGTACTTGTGGGTTTCAGTGGGATGAAAACGCAGGTACTAAGGGGTCATCAAGTTTGGAATTCCCTTGCGATGCTGGATGATCACCGGGTGGGGGAATGGCCAGTGCACGACAGGGTGGCCCTGATAGGCGGTGAATCATTTTTCCTGTGAGAGGCTATTTCCAGGATATGGTACCACATTGCATGCTGATAGATGAGTCAGGTGCATGCATTAGTCTATGCATGATTGTTTGAGTTGTGAAATGCATTGGATGATTGGTTTGTTGAGTGTGTATTGGAATCATAGATTTTTGTTAATGATTGTGGTGGGTAATGTTATTTCCTTCCCAATTGCTTCTATCTGATGTTTGTTGGTTTTATATAATAAACTCACCCTTGCATTTGTTGTACCGTGTGGTTGGTACTTATGATGATCGCGAACCTTTGTTCATGTGAGCAGATGAGCAGCAGTAGGTGACCTTGGAGGGAGATCTTCTTTTTGGTTGGAGTCACCAAGCCGACGTGATGACGATGGATTTCTTTTTGGAGAAAGAGTTATGTTTTTTTAATCAACTCTTTCTTAGTTAGTTCTTTCACTTTTTGTTAGATATGTAATTTCAAGTGTATATACATGTAAAGCTAAAGGAAGTTCTAACATGTGGATGACATGTACTGATTTTATATATATATACATATGTGTTTAAATATGTAATTGTAAAACGTGTATGATAATTGTATTATCGCGAACAATTTACCATCATTTTCATAATCAAATTAATGAAGTTTTTAATTAAAAATTAAATTTTGTACAGTAAGAGTTAATGATAGAGTAACGACGAGGCGGGTCGTTACAGATATCGTAATGATGAGGCGGGTCGTTACATTACATGCAGTTAAACCTGTTTTCTATATAAAGATATTGGGTCTGTGCTTTTGGTATCAATCAAGAGAATTGAGTTTACGAATTACCCACTACTCCCAAAGCTTTCAAGGTCTGAGAAAAAGATTTTCTGAGTGTCATACATCTTGTTTCAAAACCCAAGAGACATGCATCATTGATGATGTTGTTTTAAGCAAGATTCAACAAGAATTTTCAAGAGAGATGGTTTTCAACATTTGCATTCATTCAACCTGAATTTGATGGGTAAAATTCATTCATTCATCATCTGAGGATCATAAGGTTGTATCTCTCTTGAACTCTTACATTGAATTGATTTGTTTCTTTTAATTCTTGTAAGTACTAAGATCAAAAAGTTTTCTTTAGAGCTTTTCTAGAGTAGTGTTATCTAGAGGAAAAGAACATAGTAGCAGTGGCGGAGCCAGAAATTTTTTTGAGGGGGGGCGAATATAAAAAAAATTATATCATAAATAAAAGTACTTGAAGACAATACAAATCTAATATACAAAAATATGCAAACCGCAAACCACAAAAAGACAAATTGCAAACAGGATGGGTTGATAAACAAACTGACAAAGTTTAGTGAGTCTTAATAAAATAATTCATAATTTAAAATCAAACTCAAAGTAATAATATAGAGATAAGAGATAAAGAAGACACAATCAGTTTTAGCGTGGAAAACCCAATTGGATAAAAAATCACAACGTCCAAATTGGATAATCAATCCAATGGACAACTCCACTATGATAATAAATAAGTACCTTTAAATTCTGATGGAGAGTTAAAAATCAGACTTGTCAAACGCTTCTATATGATCTCATAACAATTTTCTCAATGATGCAAACATAAACTCACTAAAGCTCTAATATTATTTGGAATGGAATGCATACTATCAACACAAAAATAT
>CM023958.1:17517350-17541233 GCA_013407115.1 Glycine latifolia | reverse complement strand
ATTTTAACCAATTTTTGAAATGCAATCCTAAAAATATTTTATCATATTATGCAATGCGATCTTAAATATATTTTATATTATACAATACAATGTTAAAAATATTTTATATTATGCAATACAATCTTAAAAATATTCTATCATATTTTTGAATATAATATTAAAAAATATTCTATACTATATTTGAATGCAATCTTAAAAAATATTTTATCTTATTATGTAATGTAATCTTAAAGATTTCTATTATATTATGTAATGTAATCTCAAAAATATTTTATCCTATTTTTTAATGTAATGTTAAAAAATATTATATCATTATATTATGCAATGCAATATTTTGTTATTGTCAAATTATTTTTTTAATTTTTTATATATATATATATATATAATAAAATTTATATTAATAAAATTTTAGGGGGGACAGTGGCCCACCCTAGCCCTCCTGTCTCCGCCCCTGCATAGTAGTGTTATCTGGTTCTTTGTTATTAGAAGTCTAATAGGGTGTTAGATTTCAGTTTCTTTATCTAGGTTTGATAAAGGTAATCACTTGTAATAGTTTGTAAAGAACAAATTTTTGATTTAGTAGAACTCTAATCAGTTTTGGCTAGAAGACACTGGATGTAGCTTCTCATTTGAGGGGTGAACCAATATAGATTTGGTGTTATTCTTGTTTCTAAATCTTGTTGTCTGAATCTAGCTTGTCTTATGGTAAATCTCTTTCAGGATCAATAGAAATATTTTCTGAAATTGCTTGAGGTGAAGGGTGAGTCTTGAATGATTGAGAACTGAAGTTTTTACAAAGTTAAACTTGTAATATGATCTAAATTCCACAGCTGGTTTTCAAAGAAAATTTTTCAAGTCTAAGTTTTAACCAATTCACCCCCCTCTTGGTTAATTGTGTGTGTTCATCCTTGTTTTCATATTAGAAGTTCTAAAAGAACTTAGAACAAATTGGACGTAGGTTTTGATTGGACTGAATCAGTATAAACTCTTTGGGATTGTCTTATTCTCTATAACTCTGTTTTGTAATCATCTTAGGAGTGGAATCGATTTCAAAGGGCCATCATAAAAGTTTTTCTTATCTAAAGATTTTTTGAGGAAACTTTGATTAATTTAAAAAGTTGATTTTAATTAGTGTTAAGAATGATTTGGAAAAGATTTTCAATGAATTTATTCAACCCCCTTTCTAGATTCTCGGTCTGATCCAACAAAAATAATATATCCTATATATCTATATTGTTGAGCTTTAAACATAATAGGCAAGTAACCTTGTCTAATTCGTAAAAAGAAATAGTAACTATAAGAGTTATCATATCCATAGAGACTATGTGCAACATAAAAGGAATCAACAAATTTTTACACACATTCGTTGCAGCGAGATGTCAACTCGTTGTGGAAAATGTGTAGAGTTTTAGTTTTTAGAAAAGAAATATTTTGGTATAGCGAGGTGTTAATTCACTATGGCAAAACTAAAGTATTTTTGGTTTTCAAACATAATTTGCAGTGGAAATTGAAATCAAACAAACTAAAGTGTTGATGAGATGAAATCCATAGAATTCTTCATGAAACTTGTTCCTAATTAGTCTCCTAATTCAATGTAACCAAGATTCAAAATACAATGACTAATACCAAAGTCCTTAGCAATTAATCCTTAAGTTCCATGCCAAACCCCTAACTCCTTAGGTGATTTAGACCTAGAAACTCTGAGTTAGATTAGTGAATCTCTACAAATGCAAGTATTAGATCCATTCTTGGAATTAAAGCCTTTCACAATTTCAATTTAGATCTAGGATTTGAACTTGTTTCCACACAATTAGAAATCCTAAAAGCTAGGTTGACCACTCCTAACATGCATCTAAGCATAGAAATGAAATAGGATCACAATAATGAAAACAAGGATGAACACACACACTAAACCAAAAGGGGGGGTGAATTGGTTTAAACTTCAGACTTTTAAAACTTTGTACAATCCACAACAGAATTTAGATCGTATCACAAATATTGCTTGGTAAAAACTACAGTTTTTAATCAATCAAGACTCACCCTTCACCTTATACAATTTCAGAAACTTTTTCTGTTGATCTTGAAAGAGATAAACCACAAGGCAAGTTAGATACAGATAACAAGATTCAGAAACAATTTTAACACAAGATCTATACTGGTTCACCCCTCAAAAGAGAAGCTACATCCAATGTCTTCTAATCAAAACCAGATTAGAGTTCTACTAAATTAAATCTATTATTTACAAACTATTACAAGTGATTACCTTTATCAAACCTAGATAAAGAATCTGAAATCTAACACCCTATTAGACTTCTAATCACAAAGAACCAGAGAACTCTACTCTATTCTTTACCTCTAGAGAACACTACTCTAGAACAGCCCTAAAGAAACTCTTTGATCTTAGCCTTACAAAAATTTAAAAGATACAAAACAATTCACTAGATAATTTCAAGAGAGATACAACCTGTGATCCTTAGTGGATGAATGAATGAATGAGTGTTACCAATAAATTCCAGGTTGCATGAATGCACATGATCAAAATCAACTCTCTTGAAGTTCTTTTGAAGAACCTTGTTTAAAACATCATCATCAATGAAGCATGTAATCTTTTGATCCCAAACAAGAAGTGTATCACTCAGAAGATCTGTTTCTTGAACCTTTGAAAGCTTAGAAAGTATTGGGTAATTCGTAAACTCATATTGCATGTTATATCTCAAAAGCATAGACCCAATAGCTTTAAATAGAAAATAGATTTAACAGAATGTAATCAATTAATACATAATTGTAATCGATTATTTTACATAATGTAATCGATTACTATGCCAGGTAATCAATTAAAATGTTCTTGAGACAATTTGGAAAACTTTCATGAACAATGTAATTGATTATACCGTGATGTAATCAATTAAATCAGTCAGTCTCAGTTATGTAATAAGCCTTTGTAATCAATTACAGTTGAGTGGTAATCGATTAAGGCAGCCATGATCAATTTAAGAATAAGCCTAGGTAATCGATTACAGTTGTGTGGTAATTGATTAAGGCAGTCATGTATGTTTTGTAAATTGTGCTACGGTTTGCTTGTAATCGATTAAAGTGTCCTTCATGGCTTTTTCAGAAATAACACAAGCTGGCAATCGATTACGATTGGTGAGTAATCGATTAAGGCAGTGCACATTTTGATTTTTCAAAACCTAAGCCATGAGAAATTTCTTTTCAAATGCAAACATGTAATCTTATATGCTTTTCTTAAGTCATGAATGCATCTATATGATTATGCTCATGTAATGCAAGGATCACAAGGCAAGCTTCTTTAACAACTAGACAAATTACAAATGCCTTCAATTTGATTGGCATGTAATAAGCTAAAACTCTAAAGCAAAAACTTCATCCTTGCCTTGATCTTCTTCTCAACTCCCCCTATATCCAACAAATAACTACTAGAATTGATCATAATACAAAGATTACATACTCAAATTATATTTCAATCACTCAATAACTATGAAATTTAGCTCATTTGGATCATGAAGGATCCAAATAGAACCTCAAAAAAGCAATAACAGAGAAAGAAAGAAAATAGAGAGAAAAGATAGAGAGATTTTATATCTCATAATTCACAAATAAACCAAAATTCTGTACAAATAATGTTACAAGCTCTTTAAATATAGTTGAGATTTCATTAAATTTTTGTGCTTTAGAGGATTTTCACGACAATGAAAGCACAATTTGCTGCAACTAAATTATACTTATGAACTAAGGACTCTACACTTCATTTTCATGCCTCTGGACCCTATTCGTTGGGGTGAAAAGTTGACTCATTAGGGTGAGTTTTTATTAAGTCAGAGGTTTTCAGCTTTGCAGAATTGTTGTGGTGAGGCTTAGCTTCACTATAGCGAATCTTCATATTTTCAACTGATCAAGGGTCCTGTTTCGCTATAGCGAGATAATTTTTGCAGCTATTTAATCTTTGATGATCAAAATCTGCTCTTGTAACATCTAAATTTACACAAAAACATCAAAAAATATCTTTTTAAATTTCTACAACCAGTTTATACATTTTATTAACAAAATCCACAATTATGAACAAAATTTATACATAAAAGTTTAAGATAATTTCTCACAAAATAAGGTTTTAAAACCAACTATCAAAATACCCCAAACTTAGACAGTTGTTTGTCCCAAAGCAACAAAAAATCCAACAAAGGGTGAAGAAAATATTTGCAAAAACACAACAGTGGATAGAATAATCGAGCACATACATCACCACATGACCAAGGGAATTACATGTGAAAAAATGTTCACAAGGATTCATCCAAATCTTAGAGGCAAATCTTTGAGAGTGAAAAGTAAAACATCTTATGAGTGAAAATTGACTACTTTGCATGACCGGTCACAAGTCAAGTGTTTCACTCAAGTTATGATTTTCCAACGTTATCACTCTTACTCAGTCACACATTGAAATGTGCTAACTCATTCTAACTTTTTGTTTTGTTTTGTTTTCTTGAAGACCTTTCCTTTCTTTTTATTTATTTATTTCTTACTTTTACTTTTTATTTTAGAGAAACATGGTCTCTTTATTTTTTTTGTACGCTTGCCAATTTTGATTTTATGGCAACATTTCCTTGAGGTGAAACCACCCCAAACTTATGTCAAAACTTTATTTTGAAACATTTCTCTCTTATCACTAGAATAGGGAAACAATGATTTTTTTCATTGGCTTTTATTGAAAAGTTTCAAAAATAAATATTTTTGTATTTTTGGCTCAAAAATGGTTCAAGGGTTAAAATCATAATTTTTTGGTGACTTTTTTTTCCGAAGATACTAAAAGAAAATAAACAAATGTCTTGATCACTTTCATGCTTCATGTGACATTCTAATGATATAGGAATCAAACAAAATCAATGGTAAACACTATAATGGTTACACACATTCACTCACTGTGTAGGTTCACACCTCACAAGATATAAGCATATTCATGAATTTCATCACATAATGCCACACAACCAATGTTATCCAAATGCACCAATCAATTTAATTCATCCAAGTTCAAACATACACAAGCCCCTATGGAATTAGCATAATTATCAATTCATCATGTGTTGTGATGTGTTCAATCATTTCAAACCAAGCAAAGGAACTAGCAATTATCTATTTTATTAAAAAAAATTACAGTGGGGTTCGCTATAGCAAGATCTGCTCTCGTTATGCCATGATGAACCTTGTATATTTAAACTTTGTGAATTCACTACCATGAGTGTGTGATTCGTTGTAGCAAAAGGATACTTATTAATTTCTTAATCAATGTTCCTTGTTATACGAAATTCACCATTCCCTATTGCAAAATTATTAACAAAACAAACCAAATAAAAAATAAGAACATACACAAAAACATATTTAAAACTTGTAAATCTCAAAAATAAATAAAAATATTCAAATTCTACAAAACATTACTAAAACTAGAATTAAATTGTTTAGAATCAAAGAGGATTAGAAAGAGAAAGAGATAAGGGAGAGAAAGAGAAGAAGAGAGAGGAGAAAATATATGATCATTCAGTAATCGCCAACTTTTCTCCATTGTTGTTCTCTTGAAGAACACCCCAGTAATGTCATTGGTAGCATCATCTCCAATCTCAGCATCATCATCAACATTAATTCTTTCATCAACTCCAGATTTATTAGCTGCTTAGTGGAAGGTATAGGATCAACATGTGTAGACTCAGGAGTTTTCTTCTCAACATTGGTAGGAATGGCAACAGATGTTTCCTCAGTGGCTACCTGCTCACCCCCTTTGGCCTTGAACACTATTAAGGATTTTTCTTGTGGTCAAGTGTAACCAAGTTTCGAAATAGTAATAGGACTTGCGTCTAAGTCGTCTCCCAAATAACTAGTGTATATTCGGGCAATTCAGACCTAGAAACTAAGGTTTGGTAAAAGTATTTATCAGTTGATTGTATTGGAATGCATAGACAATTAAACATAAGAGTGAAAGCAAATAAAGAGAATAGTTAAAGAAAGAATCATAGTATTTTTGTGAGAATTGATGATTTGAACAACTAGGGTTAGACTTGTTTCCCCCTCTTTCAATGTAATAATCTTAATCCATTTAGTTATTTATGCAATTTATCACCAATTTGCAATTATATTCTAACCCTAATGTCATAGGTGAAATAGTCTAAGTTATTTAAATTAATTCCCAATGTCTTGGAAAATCAAACTAAGCAACCAACATAAACGTTTAAGAATTAACGAAGCCTAATTGGTATTTACATATGTCTAGAATCAATCCCAATTAGGTACTCTTCTCAGTTAGGGAGTCAAATAAATGTCTATTGGCTAAACTATTGAATCCTAAGATCAAACAATAGGTGATCAGTCTAAAACAAGCATTAAGAGAAAAAAAATAATAATAAATTTGAATAATTGTATTAAGAAAAAGTATTACATGAAATCATGTTCAACAGTTCCAACCCTGACATATAAGGAGGTTAAATGATCATAGCTTGATTACAATGTCCAAATTCAAACATACAAACGTCTAATCAATCTTAGCTAAGAGCCTTAAAAATGGTTTTGTTTTCTCTCAGAAAGTTGTTGTTCAAACGCACCAGGATGTCTCTTCAATTAGACCTAAGGTCTTTTATATTCTTATATGGGCTTGGACCTATCACAACCTCCTCACTTAAATGTAAGTAACATCTCAATTAAGCGAGGCCTTCTATTCTTAAATTCTTTAGCTTTTGACTCTCCTTACACTTAAGCGACGTCTTTGTGTTCCTTTATTGGCTTGATTTCCTCACTTAAGCATCTTGGGGCTTGGGCTTAAGTGAGGACCTCCAATGAATCCAAAGTTGTTCACTAACTTAGTTCGCTTAAGTACATAGCATGTTGTGCTTAAGCAAGCTTAACTTTATAAAACTTCTAAATTCCTCTCTGTCAATAGTTGTGCTTAAGTGAGGCCAGTCAGTGTCTCCTTCAATTAATTTTGTCTTGGTTGGCTTAAGCGTATAGCAAGCCACGCTTAAGCGAGCAGAAATCCACTTGTCTTTTTGACTCAATTTCCTGTGAAAAAATACAACAAAAACATCAATAAGACCTAAAACTAACAAAACAAAGATTCTAAGTGATAATTCCTAATCTATCCTAATTTTTTAGTTAAAACAAGTCTTAATGTATCAAAAATGCTAGATATTTGTCTCAAATCATGTGTGAAATTGAATTACATTTGGCGATTATCCATGGTAGGTTCACATCTGTATGTGGCTAGGCAATATCAATGGTGATATCTATACCTCTTCTAGCATAGAAGGCAGTGATGAGACATGGAAGGCCAAGTGGAGAACCTTTCTTCCTATCCATTGTGAATATGTCATGAGAAATAGTTTTCCCAATGTCAATAGAAAGGTCCTTTAGGAAGGCATAGAGAAAATGAGCTCTTTCCATAGGAATATCTAACTTGTGGCAGTTAGGGACAATGTTGTCTACCATGAAAGCATTCCTAAACTGAGCTAAGCTAGTCATGTCTACTTTGTAAAGTCTCTTGGCTGCCCCCCCTCCCCCCCATCCTTGAGATGTCTGTTAGGGAGGCATAAAAGCTCTTTTATCTCATTAATCATTGTCTTTTGCTCTTCTTTTGAGCTTTTCTCCTTGTCAAGCCATTATTCATAACCAGATTACTGGCCTTTTCTTAGCTTTCCCAACATATTATTGATGGAGATAGCATCATATTTAATAAAATGATTCCTCGGCCAAGCTTTCATTTCCATGTACCCATCATTAAGTACAACATTTGCATAAAACTTTCTAACTGGTTCACTGCAAACACCTGATTCCATCAGCTGGTTCCATCCTCTAGCCTCAAAGACTTCATATTCTTTAGGGAACTCATCCTCTTTAAGTTATATTCTTAACTCAGTATAGATCTCCTTCTTGAATACTTGTTGAAGAACCTCTTAGTGTCATTAGCAAGTTCATCTTACACTTGAGATTGTTAGACTTAGAAGCTTTAGGAGCTTGCCTTGATGAAGTACCCTCATATGGCTGCTTCCTTTTCTTAGAGGAAATTGGCTCCTTGTATGATTTCCTATTTGTTCTTGCCATCTAAAAAGTCACACACACACACACACACAAAGAATATATAGAATTTATTTTGTTAGAAAATAAGGGACAAATAAAAATCCAAGAGAAGTCGAAAAAGCATCTTCAGCATTATAGGGTCATTTTGCCCTGGTAAGATTAGGCCTTGCAATGGTGAATTTAACTCTTGAAGTTTATTGAATCCTATAGAAGTGCATTTGCCAAGGTGAAACATACACTTGCCATGGCGATTTGGACCCCTAGAGCTAAGATAGCCCTTAGAAGTCACTTCGCTTTAGCGAATGATATAGCCTCGCTACAGCTAAATGGATCTTGAAACCAAAAAAGATCTCTAGAAGTCCTTTTTCCCTGGTGAGATGAATTCTTGCCAAAGTGAAAGTTACCTCTAAAGATTTCTTAGTCCCTATGATTCATTTTGATTAAGCAAAAGCATAAGAGGCCATAGCGACCCCAAACTTAAGATCGGACTATGAACTGCAGAAAATAGACAGTGCAGGTAATGGAAAGATGGAAAAGTGATAAAGGTTCTATTATATCCTCTCTTATTCAAAACAAAAAACTTTAAAACTATCCTACATGCATCATAACTCATTTGAAATAACAAATATCACACTAGAAGGAGTGGTAGAATAGTGTGTTAGATAAATATGAAAAAGAAAACACAAAGAGAAGTTTATAACATGAAGATATGATTAAACCAAGTTACTGAAGGTATCTTCTAGTGGATGAAAAAAAATTGTTGAAAACAAAAGACTATCGTCCAGTGCTTAATGGAACATAGTTTTCACAAATTTTTTTCAAAAGTAGACTTGTGTAATGAGGTGTATCAAAACCAACACAAGAGAATACTAATAAAATAACTTTGGAGAGAAGTAGAAACACTCAAGTTTATACTAGTTCACTAAAGCAGAGCTACGTCAAGTTCTCCTTTACAAACTAGTAAAGGGTTCCACTAATCAAAGCTTGATTACAACAAGTATTTTGTCCTACCACTCCTGGTTATAACAATATTCTCAAGGCCACTTCTGGCATACCCTTAGACTCCCCTGAATCTAAGACACCTAAGTATTGTTTATCACTAATTCACTTCTGTTTTCATAAACAACAATGTTTGAATGAATGCAAAGATTCAAATCACTCAATAAAATGGATAAACACTTACGCTCGAATACAATGAAATAACTTTGCTAAGGATGAACAACTTAAGCACTATAATGTATGACAAATTTTGGTTCATATGCTCTTGCTTGTTTTCTCTTCTTTTTCTGGTCTTAAATAAAGAGTTATGTTACGAGAATTCATGTTTTCTTTGATATGATCGTTGTCTCATAGTTGAGGGCATTGCCACATGTCACGTTCTTGTGGAGAGAGAAAGAATAAAAGTACAGACAACTACATGGGCTCATTTCTCTAAAGTTCTAACAACTTTGAAGAATATTCTTTCATAATTCTTCTATTATGTCCTTTCTTGCTTGAAATTCAAATGTTAGCAATTCAAAATAAGAGAGAAAAAATGAATTAACTAAAGATGAGTTTTTGCACTTCCCTTTTTGCCTAACATGAATCTAGTACATGATTGGATGTCACTTATACTTAATATAAAATAGTTTGGGTAAATAAAGAAGTCCATTGGATGCGAGTAAAATAAACACTGTATAGATACTAGTTTTCACAAAATAGTGGATGCTAGTTTATAACAACTCATTAGGCACTGGATGTTACTCTTACTAAAACAAGTTCCACTATGAATGGATATAACTAATAATAACATTAAGATTGAGGATTATTATCATGTTTGTTCATATGTAGTAAGTCTTTTTTCATTTAAGAATAACTCACTAGTCTATCAATAATTTATATCTTTGTAATAATCAAAATCATGGGCAAGGATGGATTGTCCAGTTGTAACTAATTGGACCATCCAAACTTAACAATATTTACATTCAACACACACACATACACACCTATACTTTTTTTGTTTGATTTCATGGAGAATGGAATTGTTGCCTGGGAAAAACCAATTTTGGCATGATTATGCACAACAAATACCCAAAAATTCAACAAAAATCCTAACAAGCACAATATGTACAAGCATAAACTGAAAATACAATGAATACTTATTCAAATAAACCAAAAGGGGGGGTGAATTGGTTTAACCTCAGAGTTTTAAAATTTCCTCTTAAAATATGTAACAGCGAAAGATTTCAAAAGGACCATATCTTATTTAAAACCAATTGCAAGTCACTTTACTTCATCAACCAAATAACACTTGTGCTGAAACCAAATTTATATGATAAGCAAATTCTCAACTTCAAGAATTTTAATGAAACATAAACTGAAATTTAAATGCACACTAGATTTATACTGGTTCACCTCTCAACCCCAGAGGCTAGATCCAGTTTCCTTCCAACCCAATCTAGGTTAGAATTCCACTATAACAAATATTTGTTCTTTACAAGCTTACAAAAAATGATCTTTTTTACCCTCCCTAGGTAAAATTTAAAATCTACTTCCTATAGACTTTTCAAAAGATCAAGAATCAGAGATCCCCTCTCTGTTCTTCCCCCTAGAAAACCCTTTCTAGAAAAGCTTTAAAGAATACAAATGTTATATGGAAATTCAACAAAATTATACAACAAATAACAACAAAACACAAGCTTTAGGTTCAGGAAAGATATCACCTCATATTCCTCAGCAACTAAAATGATATGAATGATTCAATCAACCTGAGATAATGACTACCATGCTTTCTTAACACTTCTTTAATCACTAGCTTGATTAGATGTTCTTACACAAAGAGTAACAAGGCTCAACACACAAGTAGATCTTAACACATTTGATTATCTTACTAATTTCAGACTTTGAACACTTGAAAGCTCTTAGAGAATGTAAAACACAAAGTATTCTCGAGTATCTCTCTTTTCTCTTGCTTAGACTCTCTAAGACTCAACTTTTCTATTTATAAAAAAACTGTTTCAACTAACTGTAATCGATTAATTCGTTACAGTAATCGATTATTTTATACATATAATCGATTATATTGTTCATCATAAATCTGGAAATCTTGAACGAACATAATAATCGATTATATCACCATGTAATCGATTAAGCCAGAAAAACATAGTTCCACAATATACACAAGTAATCTATTAAGTACTCATTTAATCGATTAACACAGAACATGACTAAAACTTAACAATGTATATTTAATCGATTACAAACATCTGGTAATCGATTAAACCAGATGAACATGTTGTGTAACATTATGCAGAAGCTTATGCAATCGATTATATCCCAAGATAATCGATTATACCAATAAGTTCCTAATTTCTGTGTAAAGCTTATTTAATCGATTACGAACCAGTGGTAATCGATTAAAACAGTGAAAAAAATGTTTTATGCAATTTCTAAATGCCTTTATGAAATTCTATAAATTTGCTTATTACTACTTGATTAATTCCTTTTAAATGAATGTGTGGATGCATGAATAATCAGCAGTTAATGAGGATTATAAGGTTTTATCTCATGAACCAAGCTTTAAACAAAATTACAAATGCCATCATATTGAGTGGGCATGTAAAATATCAAAACACATTTGCTTCCATTATCTTTGAATCTTTTGCTTCAGCTTCTTTGATTCTAACATAAACTACAATGCTTCCTAAGCTAGCCTACTTAAGACCCCTAATTCCTACCCTAAAGTTCAAAAAATGGAAAAGAATTTGCAATGATAAACCTAACTCTATGCAATGTAATCAACTACTTATGTACAATTTATTTTTAGCAATTTATCAAATATGGATTATTTACAAATTAAGAAAACAGTAAACTACTCAAAAGCATCTAAAAAAACTTACATAAACAGTAAAATGGAAAATATGCAAGTGAGAAATGAAGATGGAGTGCCAAACAAATGAAAAATGGATTTGGTGAAGTGAAAGACTGTGGTTATGAGTGATTTAAGTGAGAAATTGAGAGAAATGGAGTGAGGGTTAGGTTTCTATTTTGAAAAAGCTTCGAAGTGGAATTGTGTGAATGAAAGAAATGAAACAAAATAATGTCCATATACACTGTAGTGAGTCGTTACTTCGCTTTGGCGAAAATGGTTGCATCAATCCAATTGGACTAGATGTAACCCAATTGGCCAAATGGATTTCATATCTTTTTTGCTTTAGTGAGTTGTCAATTCACTTTGGTGAAAATAGATAGAAATATTAAGCTCAAATACCACTTATTTAAATCTTACATATTTATATTTATTTTGTTTTTATTTTTATCATTTTGTTGGTTGTCATTACAAAGCTCTCACTGTGGCGAAATCCTTCTCTGCTAGAGCGAGCTTACAAGTAGGGAGTTGTCAATTTGCTGAGGTGATTCTTCCTGTTACAACCCTACTTTTAGTGTTTTTTTTTAATAAAAAAAAGGCTAAATGCTAAACCAAAAACAAATCAAACAAAGAAATAAAAAAAAACAAGCCAAATCCTTGGGTTGCCTCCTAAGCAATGCTTCGTTAATGTTACTAGTTTGACGCATGATAGGAAATTTAAGGATCTCCTTCTATCTTGCAAGTTTTTAATTTTCTTCAGTGTTGGCTGAGAAATTTTTTGAGTTACTCTCAGCCAATTGGTTGGCAAGTTGGCCAACTTGGAACTCCAAACTCCTGATGGAGGCTTCAGTAATTTTATGGTTGGAAAGAGATACTTGTATGAATTGTAAGGGTTTCCACTAGCTTTCTTGCCTTCTCATAGAGGTTCTACCTTGGCATGGCATTAAAACTACCCTCTTGCTCTTGAATTATGCTTGGATGAGGTTTATAGCCTTGATTGTTGTAGTTTTGGTAGTTGTGTTACCTCTTCTTTCTACTCTTATTCTTATTGAGTGTCTTTGAAATTTCTAAATCACAAATCAATTGCTTGAATGTGTTGCTTCTTAATGTATAGGACCTGCGCATGTAATAAGCTACACATTTAAAAAATATGTCAATTTACAAAGAATCAATTGAATTAGAGTATCAATAATCAATAAGCATGAAAGAAAGAATGGAATATAAGTTTAAAGAATGTGATCTAAACTAGCTAGAAGAAAACAAAATTTGCCAATTGCTTAAATGTTGAGACACAAGTCCCCAGCAATGGCACTAGTTTCTTGTTGAGCTTTAGACATAATAGGCAAGTGAACCTATTCAAATTTTAGAAAGAAACAATCAATATAAGAGTTATCATCTCCACATAGACTATAAAGGGAATCAATTTTTTTTTACACGTATTCACTATAGTTTTGTCAATTCATTGAGCCAAATGTGTGGAGTTTCAGTTTTGAGAAAATAAATTTTTTGTTGTAGGGAGGCATCAATTCGCTATGGCGAAACTAAACTATTTTTGGATTTCAATCATAATTTGGAGCAGAAATTGAAATCAAATAGTTTAAAGTGTTTCTAAGATAAAATCCATAGAATTCTTCATATGAAATTGTTCCTAATCAGCCTCCTAGTCCAACGTAACCAAGATCGAAACTACAACGAGTAATCCTAATTCATTAGCATTTAGTTCTTGAGTTCCAAACCAAATCCCTAATTCCTTAGGTGATTTAGACTTTGAAACATAAAGTTAGATCAATGAATCTCTACTAATGCAAGTATTTGATCCATTCCTGGCATCAAAACCTTGCACAATTTCAATTCAAATCTAGGATTTAAACTTGTTTCCCCCACAATCCAAATTCCTAAAAAGTTAGGTTGATCACTCTTAACATGAATCTAAGCATAGAACTGAAGTAGGATCACTTAATGAAATACCTAAAACACACTAGAAGGGGGGTTGAATAGTGTGATGGATAAAACTTAGTCTTTCAAAAACTATAAAAATATTTTCTTAAAGCAATTATCAATGGCAAAGGGTTTCATCCAAAGGGTTCAAAATAGCTTTGTGCTTAGAAAACCAGTTCGCAAAACTTGGATATGATAGTGTAGAAGTGACTTAAAGAAAATAACTAGTTATATAGAAGCATTAATGAAAACACAAAGGTTTTATACTAGTTCACTCCAACTCTTGGGCTACGTCAAGTTTTCCTTCAAACCTTGAAGGGTTCTACTAATCAAATCTTTGATTACAACCAAGTATTCTCTATGCCACTTCTAGCTATAACGAGTATTCTCTAGGCCACTCTTGGCACTACACTTAATCTTCCCCTGAGATTAAGACCCAAGTATTTTTTGTCACTAAGCCACTTCTGGCTTTCACAAACAATATATGTTTGATAGAAAAAGTATTATAATCACTCAATGAGTGTTTACAAAATAAGCTTGAATACAATGAAACTCACTAACTTAGTGTTAGACTTTTGGCAAGCGTACCAATTGTCGTTGTAAGTTACAAAATTTATAAAAGTTCGTCTCCACAGGGACTTGATTTGTACTCAGTTAATTCAAATAAAGCTTAACAGTTTAATAGTTATGTACAATGAGTGTGAATGGAGTTTCATGTAATGGTGATTTAACAGAAATTATGAAAATTAAGAAGAAACAAAAATAATAAATTTAGTACGAATGATTACGGATGATTACGAGAAATTACGGAAGATTACGAGATTAATTCAAGAAAAGCGCAGGATTGGATTTCATCATTCATACCCTTAGTTTTCAATTAATATTATCATGCATAAGTTATTTTCTTTTATTATTGATGCACACATAAAATCATCCCAAATCAATTCCTCGTATTTAAGAATCCTTAAGAAATATTTATCAAATATCGATCTCTCGCATATAAAATAAACACCCTTAGCATTGCAATCATGTTCACGTGTTATTTGCAATCTAAACGGTACGCCCTATCCCTAGTGATCTTAACGTAAAGAATAAATTTATTCAGTTCAAGTTTTAAGAGTACTTCCCAGTTAAACTTAGAACCTTATTTCGTGAGACTATTGATCAAGTAGAATTAAGCATTAAGTACGGAATAAATTTATCAATAATAAATATAAAATACTCATGCATAAATAAATATTAAAAGAGATACTTGAGGGTAAGAAGATTACATCCAATCCTTTTGCGAGAAATTAGCCGAGCATGATGAGAACCTCCCTAGAAGAATAGTAGAAGAAAAGCATCATCACCATTCTTTTTCGGCAGAGCTTCCGCACTATCACTCAACTTTCTCACTAGCCTAATCTTTCTAATACAAACTTTAGAAGAAACTAAGGCCTTGGGAGCACCTTAGGAGCAAGGGAGAAGAAGAATGGAATAGCAAGAAGTGGGAAATGCTTTGGGGTTGCATGGCTATTTATAGATGGAGATCTGCTCGTGTTTGGTCACCCAGGCGAGCCTTTTATGTATTTTCCATTCGCCCAGGCGAGCTAAGGCCCACTTGCTGATCCACTTGGCCCACTTGTAATGTCCACTTGCTGAAGTCCACTCGCCCAGGCGAGCCATTTGCACTACATTCACTCGCCTGGGCGAGTTAAACGTACCTTCTGGAATAAATTTTTGGGCCTTCGGCCTGAATTTCTTTCTGCACTTCCCTTGTTTGCTTTTTGATCCCTTTTTGCTTGTTTTAAATGTACGAAAACTTCAGAATATCCGAAATCTTGCAAAATAAAAAAGAAAATTGGATGAATCATCAAGAATTAAAACACATCATTAATGTTAAGCGCTAAATGCAAACTAACTAGATTAGGGCAAATTTTGATTGATATTCTTAGTAAAACACAAGATAAGTGCCTTAAATGTAACCCTATTTTCACTAAAATATGGCACTTATCACTTAGCAATGCTAAGATTCACTCAATTTGCTCAAGTTTCCTTTGTTTAGTGAACTAACAGTGTTACAACACTTGTTCATTTTGTCTTAAAATATTCTCTTGTTTTTTTAATACTTTTTTTAACACGAACATCTACAGGCTTTATATAGACTTGAGAGCTTTGATCCGTTGAGTGATCCCAACTAGTTGTTGTCTAATAACTTTGGCGCTTGACATGAGGTCACTAATGTGCAGAGAGAGAATGGGAACCACAAACACCTTCTGCAGCATTTCTTTAGAGAAGTACAGTTTGCCAATGTCGCCTAGTGCTTAAAGAAGGCTTTTAGCGTACAGATCAAAAGAAAAATTAACAACATAAGACAAAAGCAATTAAGAATGTCAAGACAAGACATTGCAAATCTTCCCGTTTATGCTCTAAAGGACGAGTTTCTTACTAAGTTTGTAGACGTTACTTTCTTGTGCTTGTTTTCAATTCTTGAGGATTGAAGCTTTTTGCATTGTGAGTCAAGTGCGAAAGCACTTGTCTCCTCATAACTAGACACAGAAGAAGTATCGTCCAGTGACTAGTACTTTGCCTATCATCCAGAACCCTTATGTTCAGGTTTTTTTGCTTGTATCTCATAGAGATAAAATAATTTGTAACTTGCATGAAATATTAGTAGATAATATTTATAGTTTGTTAACATTAAAACCTTAAGGATATAATTGTTTGGTACAATCCAATGTGACTTGGACACAGCCAGACTCAACAATTAACTATGAGAATTGATCAGAAAACAAAGATTATATATTTGAATTCTACCTTCAATCACTCAACAACTGTGGAAGTCTAGCTCATTTGGATCGTGAAGGATTCAAATAGAACCTCAAAAGAGAAATAATGGAGGAAGAGAGAGAGTGTAATGACCCGCCACGTTGCTATTGTATTCTAACTCTTAACTACATTATTAATGTATTTTTTTTTTTGATAAAAAGAACACCCCTTTTCTTTATTATTCAATGAAAACTGTGGTAAATTTTTTGCAATCACATGCCGATTATAAACATAAACAAGACACGTATGAAACATTCCAATTGCATACATATATCTGCATATACGAAATATGTTTTAATTGTAAGTACAATTATCCCTGTTTGAAACATACAAGTGTTTTACAAGTGAAGTAAGGGATCAAACATCAGGGGTGCAACTAGCAAAACATGTATGTGACTATCAAAACCAGGGGTGTAACCAGCAAAGCATAACCCCTACCCGGGATCTGTCACATCGACATCCCGACAACTCGGCGGCTCCAACTAAACAGTTGTCATCTTCCTGGATCACCTACTATTGTCCATCTGCTCACACGAACCGGGTTCGCGATCATCACAGGTACTCGACCACATGGCACAACAAAGCAAGGGTGAGTTCATCATATAAAATAACATACGAAAGGCAATATCAGTCAAGGAAAAACAATCCAAGCGTCATAGCATCACCACAAGTCCAGATATATCAACATGCAACCAACATAAACAACATCCAATAACATTCCACTAATCGACTTAAAAATGTCTAGCATGATGCATGCTCCTGTCTCAACTCTAAGCATGCAATGTGGTACCATCCCGAAAATAGGCCAAATCCATGGTCCAAATGATAGTTGTAGTTGACGTCGGGGTCACTCTGTTGTGCACGGGACTCACCCCCCATGGTGATCAGCCAAATAGGTGTCATAAGGATCTCCCTATAGATGTGGCCCCCAGTACATCGCGTACTATTACAGTCAATCATTCTATTTTCGTCATGCAAATGAAGTATGTCTCTCATGGGTGCCATCAACGTATGGCCCGGCACAGGAACTTCTCGCCCTGGCTAGGATCTCCATACCCTCTCATGTTACATACATACTGCCCCAAATGAGGGCCGCCCTAACACGGGCTCACTGATGCACTGACCGTGGCCCTTGCAAGGTTCACCACTCGATCCCGGCATCTCATGTGTATATACATAGCCTCTCACCATGGCTCTATTAAGGTACCAAACATCTCAAGCCATCACATAGGCTGACCTCAACGTAATTCACATACGTCATCCACAAACACTACATATATATGACTCGGCCAACCTTTCTCGGCAACCAACATCACAAGCACATATATATATAACTCGACCAACCCATCTCGGTAGCCGACATCACAAGCACGTATATATACAACTCGGCCAAACCATCTCAGCAGCCGACATCACAAGCACATATATATACAACTCGGCTAAACTCATCTCAGCAGCCGACATCACAAGCACATATATATACAACTCGACTAAACCCATCTCGGCTGTCGGCATCACAAGCACATGTATATACAACTCGGCTAAACCCATCTCGGCAGCCGACATCACAAGCACATATATATACAACTCGGCTAAACCCTACCCGGTACTTAGCACCTTCACGAACACTTCTGCGAAGTGTCTTGGGAACTTTTCAGCATCAAAATGCCAGCTCCACACACATGCGAGGGGAGTTCTTACAATATCAACTCCTCCTTTCCCAGAATACCATCAAACCACACCAGAACATCATTAAATACCAACACAAAACACCAATCAACAAACATAGAGCATAACTCATTCTATTCAATAAAACAATCATAGCTTACTGGAAAACAACACACACACGGGACATGCAACCATCGCCCTGGTCGGACTTTCTGGTCCTCAACCATGCTACCTGAAACTGTTATTAGACATGATAAGATCCCCTTACCTAACCAAAGGTTCATTCACGAGCTTTATGATGGTTTGTCCTAAGCTTCCATTCCTGCCACGAGGTCCGTCTCGACGTCAGGATTCAGTGGTGGTTCTTACAGGCTGAAAGTAACACAGAGGGGGTTGAGAACGAGAGGCTTTCTGGGTGACCTTTCAAGAGAGAGAATAGAGAAAATGCAAAGGTAGAAGAAGGAAGAACACGTTTCCGCTGCGCACTCCTACCCTTACGTACTCAATTGATAGGGCAGGTTTGCCCTTCGTGCAAACGTAGTAACCGCCGGTCAACACGAATAACTATCAACCACTAACACGCATACCAAGGTGAGGCACTCAACAACAATTATCATACAATAAAACATGTAATTAATCACACATAAAATGTCCAGATTAGCCACTTAAAACTCGGGGTGTTACAGAGAGAGGGAGAGAGTGAAAGAGAAGATAGAAAAGAGATAGAGAGTTCAAGATTCTATTTCTCAAAATTCACAAATGAACCAAAAGTCTTTACAAATGATGTTCCAAGCTCTTTAAATAGAGCTTAGATTACTTTAAGTTTTTGTGCCTTAGAGAATTTTCGTTGTAGCGAAGGCATAATTCACTACGCAATTACAGTTATGAACTAAGAACTTTGCACTTAATCTTCATGCATTTGGATCTTATTCGCTAGGGCAAGTTTTTATTAACTCCAAGGTCTTCAGTTTTGAAGAATCATTGTGGCGAGGCTCGACTTTGCTGTAGAGAAAACACATCTCGCTTTGACAAGATCATCTCTACGACTCTTCAATATTTGATGATCAAAATATGCTCTTATAACATCCAAATTAATTTACACAAAAACATCAACAACTATATTTTTAAGTTTCTACAACCAATTTATACAATTTATTAGCAGAAACCATAATTATGAACAAAATTTCTAAAAAAAAATTAAAATAATTACCTACAAAATAAGGTGTGTAAAGCCATTATCACATATACATAGGCAAAAATTTGTTTCTTTCATGAATAAGTCTTCGAAATATGTTTAATAATTTTTCTTGAATATAAATTTAATAAATCTAACCGTAAATTCTATAATATCATTTTAATGATTACGTACGTTAAATTTTAATTAAATATTAATAAATATGCAATCTTATAGTTAGTATTTACTTATAGATTAAAAAGTATATATAATATATTAAAAATAATTTTAAATATGTAAAAGTAATTATATATTTAATTCACTTACGGTTAAATTTATATCAAAAAAAGTTTAATATCTCTAAAGGGAATTATGTATGTATGTATGAATAAACAAATGAATGAATGAAGGTGACTAACTCCATTGTTGATAATTGGTAAAACTGTTTTTGATGTAAACAACTGAACCCATAGTCATTAAGTTTTCCCAAATCTACCTTGCAATAGAACCCAAGCTTCAAGCACTCCTTGAATTGGGGCTGTTTTAGAAGTTTAAATTGTAGAAAATGGAAGATGGAAGAAAGGTTAGAGATGAAGGTGAAGACACCATGGAGAAGCTCTCCAATAAGTTTAGGAAGAATCACCACAATAGCATTGGGAAGCCATTAATAAGACTCAAAAAGTTCTTGAACAAGAACAAAAGAGAAACTCTCACAACAATTTTCAGAAATTGTATTAATGAACCAAAGTTAATTACATTCAGTTTTGGGCACTTTATATAGGCCACGAAATTACAAGCTAAATGAAACTAAAATGTAATGAAAATACAAGTGAAATGAAACCTAAATGAAGCTTGAAGTGCAAGCTTTCCCTAAGTGACCTTTGGCTTCCAAAACATGTGCAGTTGCAATCTTAGACTGGAATAATCGATTAATTCGCTCTTGTAATCGATTAAAACAGTCAGGGACTGAAATAATCGATTACACTAGCCATTTAATCGATTAAAGCAGTAAGGCCTTGATTCCTGTTTGCAACTGAAATGTCATAATCGATTACAAGGCCAAAATAATCAATTAAAACAGTGACAACCTATTTACAAGTGTTTGATGACTTTCTTCTAACAAGTGCTGAAATTTATTGAATTAAATTGGATTTGAGACATCAAAATCCAGCCTTGATTTAGTGTGCAACTTCATGCTTGCCCAAGTTAGCTTGAATATGGTTTTGAAGTGCTTGAATCCTAGCTCTTATCATTGGTCCTTTGAAGCTCACCAAAGGAAGTGCTTCAAACTCTCCTTCTAGACCTTTGGCTTGTCTTGACCTCCATCAGTTTTTTTCATATTGAAGTTGCAGAGTGCGTATACTTTTCAATATTTTACAATTTAATTTTCAGGAAATTTGTTTAACAATCAATGAAGTATGGAGAGTCAGTATTTGAAGGTACAATTTTGAGTGGTGTGACTAAACCAACTAATAGTCCACTTACCTGTTGAATCCATGCCTGTTGGTTGGTCCGATCTAATTTTTATAAACACTATTGAACAACATTTTTCTCTTTTTCTAATATCTACTAACAATTTACCAATTTTTTTCACATTATATTTTTAATTATGATCATAACTTTTTTTACTGGAATTATGATCATCATAAAATGATGATAAATTAATTGTTAACTAATAAAATACATTAATTATGTCATATTACTTATTTATTTAAATTTATGAATATATTACTAATTAATTATAATAAGTTTCATTAAAATACACTGAGATATACTGTATTTTTTACAGTAAATTATAAAATTATAAAATATTATATAGACTTATATATGTTTTTTTACAGAATTTATATATGTTTTTCTACTTAAATTGAGTAAAACCATTATAAATGATAAATTCTTTTCTTTATTAAATATTTTATGTACTTTTTTTGTGAACATTTTAGGTAGCTTTATACTCAAATTTAGAATTTAAAATTAATGGTTAAAATGAAATATCTTCATATCAATCCACGTGCTTAATAGTTGTAAAATATCATATACAACAAAATTATTAACTATTATAATAATTATTTTAAAGATTAATTAAATTTTTAATCCTCCAGATTTTTCAAATTCCAATTTTTAGTTCTTCAACTTTTTTAATAATTTTAGTTCTTCAATAATTGATCGTCAATGATTTTAGTCCTTTAAATTTTTTCCCATTTTTAGACCCTTATTTATTTTTATTATTCAAAATTACTTCCTATTTTGTCCATTTTTAATATCTCATTTTTTCGATATTTGGGACTAATTTTCAACAATAAAAATAAATAAAGGATTAAAAGTGGGCAAAAATATTTAGAAAGACTAAAAAGTGATGAGAAAAACTTAATAGAAAATTAAAAGTTGTCCAAAAAAACTCGTGGAACTAAAAATTGGAAGCTAAAAATTTGGAGAGATTAAAAGCTTAATTAACCCTTGTTTTAAAACACAAATTTATGATCACTTTTAATTAACAAACAATATATACTAGCAGTATATGAAATTAAACAGAACTCGTTAATAATTTCATACACTTGATTAATTAATTATTAAATCATTATTGTTAGCAATATAAAACAAAATAAGGAATTTGTGCAACACTAATTTTCCAGGCCCAAATTAAAGGCGAAAGCTGCACAAGCAAGCAAGCAAGGCAGCAAAAGCTCCCACCAGGCACCAACTTCGCCAAATAAGTTCAAAATTTTCTTTCTCTTTCTCTCCCTGTCTTGTTGGCGTGTCTATAGTTTGGTCTGAATCTAGCACTTTCTCCCACCAAAGGTTCCAGTACTCTCTCTTTACTAGAAAAAAAACCAAATATAATATTCATAATGTCTCCCGTACAAATGAATGTACAATTTTTAGAACATGTATCTCAATTGAAGTTACATTTGTTGCTATTTTCAAAAAAATTATTAAAATGGTTATTTGAATTACTTTAATAAATTTTACAACTAAATTAATTTAAACCATTTTTATTACAGTACTTAGTAATAAAAATATATTTAGGATATTGATTTAATGACAATTAAATTTGAAACTTTTATTGGTCAAACTAGGAGAGACAAAAACTTCAAAGAAATCATTTCATTGTGTAGATCGATTGATATGGAAATATTTGAGTTTGAGTTTGAGTTCTATTATGGTCCTTTTTTTTATTATGATCCTAACTACTCAACTTGAACAGAATTGCAGAAAGAAAATACATGTGTTCTAAGAAAATCAAAAGCATTACACTCTATAATTTTGTCAATACTGTTAGACGTAAGAAATATGTGCCATGCAAATATACAGCTAGCGTTATTGTTTTTTTTTTCTTCGAATATTTATTTCTATTTATGTCTCACAATTAATTTTGATTCCAAGTTTCAGCCTCTAATTATTATTTGTGACTTTGCTCCCTACTAAGGCCTACTTGTCGCCATTGATGGCTATTAAACTGCTGCATAGGATTGCTCCTCAGTTGAGACAGTAACTTTTTTTCATTCTCATAATAAAGTAAGGATATGGGTAACCATTGTTCTTATGACATTGGTTAACAAACTAAAAGAATAAAGTATTTATTGTATAAAATATAGGTGAGCCTAAAAAAATATGGATGACACAATTTTTCACTTTCCAATAAAAATATTTCTACTTTTCTTAACCAGTGGACGTCCTAAGTATTTGGCTTAAAATAATCAACACGATGTTTCATGTGCATCTTCCTAATTCTTAGAACGGCAAAAAAATTTAAATATAACAGTTTTAAAAAAAAATTACAACAATATTGCACTTCAAAAGTTATTTCCAAATCTATAGCAATTGAATGCGCCAGTTCAGGACGTGATTAATCACGTCAGCCCACAACGTGTTTAAACACGTCCACCTTAGACGTGATCCAGCACCATTCATGTCCACACTGGACGTGACCCAACCCCAGTCACGTCCTCCCAGGACGTGATCCAGCACCGAGCTCCCTATATATTTGCACCCCATTCAGCATTTGCACCCCATTCCCATTCAGCATTCGTATCCATTATCTGCACCCATCTTCAGCATTTGCAGAGCTGTTGGTTATCTATTTGGATTCGAGTTTTAGTTCGAGCAAGTAAGTGTTAAATTACATGAAATATATTATGTTGTTGTATATAACGTAGGTTTTATGACCTAGGTTTTGATTGGTTATTTATGTAGGTTAAGGCCTAGGTTTATTGAGTTACAATATTATTAGTTAGTTACTTAGATTAACATTAAGTACAACCTCAAGGTTATGATGTTGGTTATGTAGGTTATGACCTAGGTTTAGGGTTTAGGGTACAATTAGTGGTGACCTAGGTTTTCATTAGTTATTTACGTAGGTTATGAACTAGGTTTAGGG
>CM023958.1:17488862-17510188 GCA_013407115.1 Glycine latifolia | reverse complement strand
CTAGGTGATAACCTATGTAGCCTCAACCCAAGTCCTAACCTAAGTAACTAATTAATTAAATCCTAGGTCATAACCTACGTAATATTCTAAGTCACTAACAATTTCTAATTTTAATATTCTTTAAGACAACAATATAACATATTTCTAATTAAAACCTAGCCTTAACTATTAATATTCTAAGCCAAATAAACCTATAAACCGTAAACCTAGGTGATAACCTATGTAGCCTCAACCCAAGTCCTAACCTAAGTAACTAATTAATTAAATCCTAGGTCATAACCTACGTAATATTCTAAGTCACTAACAATTTCTAATTTTAATATTCTTTAAGACAACAATATAACATATTTCTAATTAAAACCTAGCCTTAACTATTAATATTCTAAGCCAAATAAACCTATAACAACTAACAAGTAACAATTTCTAATATAAGTTACTAACTATTTCCTACATTAATAATAACTCCAGGCCATCAACAATATAACATATTTCATGTAAATTAAAAAGCATATATTTGAACAACACTTACTGGATTGACAGAGTTTCCCTGCACAAAGCCTCAAATAACCACTCGAATCTAGAGAGAAGTCAGAGAAAACAACTTTAGAGAGATAAGCAACTATGTAGAAATGAAGAAAATGAAGGAGAAGGGGCTTAAGTAGTGAGGAGCTGAATCACGTCCTCCATTGACGTGAATGGAGCTTGGTCACGTCGACCATGGATGTGATTAAACACGTCGCCCCTGCACGTGAATGATGCCTGTATCACGTCTGCCCATGACGTGATTGAACGCGTCCTCCATGCACGTGAGTGACTGCAACAGATTTGGAAATATCTTTTAAACTGCAATATTGGTGTAATTTTTTTTTTAAACTGCTATATTTAAATTTTTTTGCCTTCTTAGAACACATGCACAACTGGGACATCCTTGAATCCTTGAATGTGTTTAAAAACTCCATTATGGATCTGGAAAGTTGAATAAAGTAATATAAAATATAGAGACAGCTTTAATTTATTTTAAAGAATTATTCTGTCACGGTGTCACACTTGTGAACATATATTAATTCCTTTATATATCGTTGTGTTTTATTTCCTATGTGCTAGCTCCAAATTGGGGAGAGAGCTTTTGCAGCAAAAGGGTCTTGTTCAAAGCCTTTGGTTTTCAGTTTGAAAGCTTAAAAATGGTTCTTTTGGATTTCTAATAGCACATGTCATGGATCTGGAACGTGGGATTGTTCAGAACTCTGATAAGGTGAATTGGGCATGCTAAAAAATGTGCAATGTTTTTCTTTTAGTATTTTTCTTTTTTGTTATTGTTGTTGTTGATTTGAACCATGTTAGTCTTGAACCAGAATGTTTTTCTTTTTTTTTTTTTTTTTGTAGAGGAAAGAATCATGGAAAAAGGTGCTAACTCTGGCATATCAGAGTCTTGGAGTAGTGTATGGAGAGATTAGCACTTCACCACTCTACGTGTACAGGAACACATTTGCTGAAGACATTGGTCACTCAGAGACCAATGAAGAGATTTATGGTGTTTTGTCTTTGGTATTCTGGACTCTCACATTGGTGCCTTGGTGAAGTATGTGTTCATAGTGCTGAAAGCTGATGACAATGGTGAAGGCGGCACGTTTGCACTATATTCTTTGCTGTGTCGCCATGCCAAGGTTGGCTTGTTGCCTAATTCTCAATTGGCCGATGAGGAGCTCTCGGATTACAAAAAGCACAGCTGTGGCGTGGCACTGGAGAGAAGCCTTGCCTTCAGGCTCAAGTCCTTGTTGGAGAGGCACAAGGTCTTGCAGAGGATTTTGCTGGTTCTGGCTTTGTTAGGGACTTGCATGGTGATTGGTGTCGGAGTCCTTAAACCTGCTATTTCTGGTGATTATGAAATATTTTTTTTGTCTTGATTTGAAATATGTACTTTTGGTGTCTGTTAGTTACGCTGTGTTGTTTGAATTGAATGCAGTTTTCTCAGCAGTGTCTGGCCTTGAGCTTTCAATGTCCAAGGTGCATCACAGATGTAAGTTCATCAGCAAGACTTTCAATGTCCAAGGTGCTCTTTCAGGATGACCTTTATCTGTACCTTGAAATTAAAATCAGATAGATTATCACATAAAAGGACCTCATTAATCTGGCCTGCATGCTTGTATTGTACCCTTTTACAATGCATTTAGCATGCAAGTTAACAAGGAGTTTGATAATTGGGTGGATCATGAAATGATGATTGTAACTTCTAAGTAATATATTCATGGTGATTTTGTGAATTTTGATACAGGTATAGATCATTTCTGACATTGCCTGAGATGTAGCTTTTTTGATGTTGCAAGAATGAAGAACCTTAATGCAAATGATAGTTTTCTTCTAGACTTTGACTAGTGAAATTTTTATGGTGTCAGAAGAAACAGAAAGTGAATCATTGTGAATAGGTTATTCCAGTTTAAGGCAAAAGCTTATTAGATTGGGTTTTCCTTACTTGGCAATCCTCCAATAGTTCTTCTAAGAACTTGGTGAGTTTATAGTTTTATTTAAACTAAATTTTTCAGAGGTAGGTAGGAGGGAGAGGGAGAACTGCTTTGATTTTTTGTGATTAATTTCAGACATTCATTGAAACTTAAATTATGTGGAAAAAGAAATTCTCATATTGACAAAGATCTATAATGATCTTCACCTACACGGCTCTTTTTTAGTGATTTGTTGATTCAGCATATATGTATTTTATCTGCCAAAGGAAATTCCTTTTGTCACATTGCTTTTGCTTCCTAGCTTGGGAATTAGGACTACCACAAGGCCAAAGTGGACTTGCATGTCCGTCACAAATTTTATTCTCTGTTTGAAAATCGGTTTATGTGTAAAGATCTTGTGGGAAAGGATAAGTTCATAAGAGAATAAAACAAATTAAGAAATAAAAAAGTTGCTACCCACCATAAGCCTTTGAAATACCACTTAGCGCTATGGATTAACTGGCATGGGGTTGCTCAAGCTTAAATAAATGGTTTCCAGTTTGACTCCTAAGAGCCCTAGGTATGCAACTACGTTAAATACTCGAAAAGACAGATTTGGCACCCTTAGTGATCCTACTACCCAACTTGAACAGGATTGCATCCATTAGAAGATACCTGTAATCTCAAACAAAGAAAATTAAGCTTGTGAAATGTGAATTGAATTGATTTATGTTTGCTTACTGTATATCTAGTTGTGCTTTTCTTTGCATTTAGAAATCTGATACCACTCTTTTATATGGAACATTACTCACTAATAGCACTTGTAAAACTTGACAGATGTAGAAGTTCCAGATGCCTGCATCATATTGATAGGCTTGTTTGCCCTTCAACGTTATGGCACACACAGGGTTGGCTTCTTGTTTGCCCCCATAGTTTGTATATGGCTCTTCTGCATCAGTGCCATTGGTATATATAATATCTTTTACTGGAACCCTCATGTGTACCAAGCACTCTCTCCATATTATGTTTTTCAATTTTTAAAGAAGACTAGAAGAGGAGGTTGGATGGCCCTTTGTGGAATTTTGTTGTGCATAACAGGTTCATTTCTTTACTTGGTGATTGGTAAAATCAGATTTTATGCCAATTTTTCTGTTTTCTAATGCCTTCTTCCAATTTTACAGGATCAGAAGCCATGTTTGCTGGTCTTGGGCACTTTTCCCAGCTATCAATCAAGGTATGCTTTTTTAAACTTGTTTTCTGTTGACATGTTGAAACAGTAGTATACCATGAATTGATTTGAAGCTTGACATGTTGAAATTTAACTCCAATTGGGTCACTCCGAAAATTGTAGCTAGTCTTAACTGTTGTTTTGACATGATATATGAATGGTAGCAACTGTGTCACTAACGTTCCTTAACTTTGAGAGATACATGATCTGTGTACAGTGTTTATTTGGTGTCTCTTCTAGCTTCTTCTTTTTCTATGCAGTTGGATTGATCAACTTCAAAATTCTCATAGGTCATCAGGGCAATATGAGAAGCATACTCTGTACATGCTATTTACTTATTTCTATTAAGTTTGTGTAATATTGCCAGAAATTAATTGCTGGACTTCAGCCATAATTTACCTATACTCTAGACCCATTATTTTGGCTCCTAGTCTTTTAAATTAACTTTGGCTATCTAATATTTTGCTTTCTAATGTTTTCTGAGTATTTCTAACTTTTGTGCATTGACATAACTAATTTTATAGGCATTAGATGTTGGTGAATTTTTGTGAATGTCCTTTTAGCTAAGAATCTAGGTCTAGAAGTTAAACAAAATCTACTGGTTTGTCCGTGTTCTCTAGTCTGCATCATTTTTCTTCATGTCCCTATCTTACTTTTCTACTTTATTCCTCGAATACTTCCTGCATTTATTTTGCTGGTTCCGCCTGAACTTTATTCCATTCCCCACATTCAATTTCAGAACTCTTTAATGATAGTTTTTTTATACGTCTCATTGCTTGTTATATGTCAACAATTTGATGGCTTCTGGGAAAAAGAAAACATTATTCAACATCGGTATTTTGATTTTTCTAGTTCTTTAATTTAATAAATTTTGGGGATACATATTTTGTATTTGTATGATAAATGTTCAAATTTCTGTAGATTGCTTTCACCTCTTTGGTCTATCCATCTTTAATCCTTGCGTATATGGGGCAAGCTGCTTATTTTTCTAGACATCATAATGTTGAGCAAGAGTACCACTTTGGCTTTTATGTATCTGTACCAGGTAGCTAATATAATTTGATCTTTCTGACAAAGGGTAGATGAAAAGCTTATGGAGAAATTATCTAATAATTGAAAGATTTGACTGTTTTGTCTTTCAGAGAAGTTGAGATGGCCTGTTCTTGTGATAGCCATACTTGCTGCGGTTGTGGGAAGCCAATCCATCATCACTGGAACTTTCTCAATCATCAGGCAATGCTCTGCATTAAGTTGCTTTCCTAGAGTTAAAGTGGTTTACACTTCATCCAAAATCCATGGACAAGTATATATCCCTGAGATCAACTGGTTGTTGATGCTCTTGTGTTTGTCTGTAACTATTGGTTCTAGAGACACAAAGCTTATGGGTAATGCATCAGGTAAGATCACTATTACTTCAAATATTGAAACAATACTTAATCAAGAGGATGGCATTTTCCCGGAAGAGAAGTGTTAGCAACACATTTTGTAACATACTTCTTCTAACATACTCTCTGTAATTGGAAATTACAAAAACAACCATAAGACTCATTAAATAATTAAAAAGTGGGATCCACAAAATTTTGTGATTTCTAATAAATTTGTCCATAATAAAAAGTGTGTTATAGATTATGTTGCTGACATTTCTCGTTTTTGAAATATGTAATTAGTATCTCTTTATCATTGTTTGAGTTGGATCTCAACTAGGGAGAGAACCATAGTGTGGTCTTAATTAGCATATACTTCTTTATGACATAGTGCACTGTGCACAACAGGTTTGGCAGTAGTCTCAGTGATGCTGGTCACCTCATGTTTGATGTCACTGGTTATTGTAATCTGCTGGCACAAGAATGTTATGCTTGCAATTGGGTTTGTTCTCTTTTTTGGCACCATTGAGGCCCTGTTCTTCTCAGCTTCTGTGATCAAGTTCTTCGAAGGAGCGTGGGTGCCAGTTGCTTTGGCATTTGTGTTTCTGTCAGTCATGTGTGTGTGGCACTATGGCACTCTCAAGAAGTATGAATTTGATGTTCAAAACAAGGTTTCACTTAGCTGGTTACTCAGCCTTGGCCCTACCTTAGGCTTTGCAAGAGTACGCGGAATTGGCCTTGTGCACACTGAGCTAGTGTCTGGAATCCCTGCCATTTTCTCCCACTTTGTGACCAACCTACCAGCATTCCACCAAATCCTTGTCTTCCTATGCATCAAACATTTGCCAGTTCCACATGTTAGGCCTGAGGAAAGGTTCCTAGTTGGTCGTGTCGGTCCAAGAGACTTCAGAGTTTACAGGTGCATAGGGAGGTATGGATACCATGATTTCCACAAAGATGATGATGAGTTTGAGAAAGACCTTGTGTGCAGCATAGCGAAGTTCATTCAAGCAGGAAGTGGTGGTGGATGCAATAACTCTTCAAATGATGAGCCTGAAAAGGGTGGTGGCAAAATGACAGTTGTTGGAACCTGTTCTAGAACTAGCCACCACCCCATTTTGGTTAGTGAGAATAATGCTCATGAGGTTGATCATGTGGACTTAGCTGAAACATCATCAGAGTCACACAAGGTGATCAAACCAAAGAAAAAGGTTAGCTTTATTGTGCCTGAGAGTCCAAAGATTGACACTGGTGCAATGGAGGAGTTGAAGGAATTAATGCAAGCCAGAGAAGTTGGGGTGGCCTACATTATAGGACAGTCCTACATGAGAGCCAAACCAGGGTCCAGCATGCTGAAGAAGTTGGCCATTAATTTAGGGTATGAATTCTTAAGGAAGAATAGTAGAGAGCCCTCCTATGAACTTAGTGCTCCTCATGCATCCTCTTTGGAGGTTGGGATGATGTACCAAGTTTAATTTTGGTTAAACAAATGATGTAGAGTATGTAATCATCATGTACATGTTATCATCTTGTATGCATAGTCAAAGAGCCATCACCACTTACCAAGTGGTTGTACAAACGTAGTGTACAAATCTTGTCTTTGCTCGTTTTTAGTATACTAGATCACTTGCACATGGCTTCTTCATTTTCATCATGAACATTAGGAACAAAAATAAATCAAGCAGTGACTGAGATAGGAGATTAAAACTTGCTCATATCAAACCTATATATACTAAATAAGTCACACTAAGATTTTTTAAAAATTATTTAATTAAAAAGTCAAACTTTAGACTATTAGAAACGGTTACAGCCTAATAGGTTAACGTATTTATTAATAATAGCAAGAAGAACAATAATTAGTATAATAATTAAAATTTGTCAATGTATATTCATTTACTTAGAAAGAGTGTCTATCTCAGAAAAATAGAATTTGCTAACAGAATCTAGCTTAATTGGTTAAACAATCCATACTTTGTACAGGTGTTAAGGTTATAATTAATAAATTTTATATATTATTATTTATTTTATTATATTTCTAAATTATTTTTTAATTTTATGAAAAATATATATAAGTAGATATGTATGAAATATTTATATATATATATATATATATTCAAGTAAATATATATTCCCACGTGTGTTATATATAGGGGTGAACATGATCCACTTCAATATGCAAATCTGACACGATTTGAAATTTATTTGGACAAATTTTGTTTTCAATGTTAGACCCGCTGTATTTGTTAGGATAGGTTTGTGATACATTTTAAGTCATCCCAACCCATTTTAGTATCTAATATTCTCTTATACATCCAACCACTTTTTATTAACATCATGACAATGAGCGCTCTTATTGTAGTTAGTGCTACTGAATTAGCTGCTTTTTTCTTTACCAACGATTAAGAATTAAGAATTGTTTCCCCTTACTTGTTGAAGTATAATTTTTCAAATAATTGTGTATTAATTATAATTTTTATTTAATAGTTAATATTTTGTATATATAATGATATTATATTTATAATGAAATTATTTATTTTAATGTATATATATATATATATATATATATATATATATTATAAAATATACCTTAATTTAAGTTTTTACTTTTTTACTCATTGTTAAAAGTAGAATTTTCCATCTAAAGTTGGATGGATCATATGTTGGCCCTCATATTTTGGGTCTTGATCGAGTTAGATTTAGGTTTAAAAAATAATCCAATCTAAATTTCTAATCAAGTAAGAACAAGGTTTAACGCATCGCTTGCTTAACCATACTTATTTGAACATTTTATTTGACCATGAACATTTGAACATAAATTTGCAGCTTCTTTGAGGTTGTTAGTGTGTAAAAGAGAAGACTTATGGTGGAGTTGGTTTCGTGTGCTGGTGGTGGTGATTTGGGGTGAGGTTATAGTGGGTGGAGGCACAAAAGAATAAGAATGAGAATAGGCACATTTTCCCTAACACGGAAGAAGAAAATGAGAACGGGTGCAAGAGGGGTTGTAACATCCTGGGCGCTGACGAGGGCGGGGAGTGATCGTCGGTGCAATGAGGCACGGACAAGGAGCGGCTTCTAGCAGGCTTCCAGCGGAATAGGTACATGAATGAATCGAATACACACCCGAACGAGAAGGATCCAGAGGCTGTGCAGGTATGGGACTGTACAGTTGAGGATAATTTAAAGGAAATAATAGGTACTACCTATACCAACAAGGTGCATCTACTTTTCGGTAGCCCATAACTTAAGAACTCCACAGTTAAGCGTGTTTGACTTAGAGCAATTATGGGATGGGTGACCTCCTGGGAAGTTTCTCGGGAAGTGTGTGAGTAAGGACAAAGCACGCTGAAAAGTCTTGTGTTGGTATGTGGGGACATTCATTGATCCTGCAAGTGGTCGGGCGTTACAAGTGGTATTAGAGCAGGGCCTCTCTACCAGTACGGTGTGGTTCGAGGACGAACCGGGCAGAAGCTGGTGGGCATGTAAAATCCTGGGCGCTGATGAGGGCGGGGAGTGATCGTCGATGCAATGAGGCAAGGACAAGGAGTGGCTCCTGGCAGGCTTCCAGCGGAAATGGTACATGAATGAATCGAATACACACCTGAACGAGAGAGATCCAGAGGCTGTGCAGGTATGAGACTGTACAATTGAGGATAACTTAAAGGAAATAATAGATACTACCTATACCAACAAGGTGCATCTACTTTTCGGTAGCCCATAACTTAAAACTCCACAGTTAAGCATGCTTGACTTGGAGCAATTCTGGGATGGGTGACCTCCTGAGAAGTTTCTCAGGAAGTGTGTGAGTGAGGACAAAGCACGCTGAAAAGTCTTGTGTTGATATGTGGGGACAGTCATTGATCCTGCAAGTGGCCTAGAGTTATAGGGGTTCTTACCACAGTGGAGCACACAAAAACAGAAGGGAGATTCGCGAACTTTGACGGAAGTTGGAGGCGAGCGTGGAAAGGAGATTTGTGATGTTGGTAAGTGAGAAAGGAAGGAGATAGAACATTCTCACCCAACATTTTTCAGAGTGGTTTGGATTTAATGATTTAGGGATTAGGGATTCTTTAGTGATTTAGAGGGAAAGGTGAAATGAGAGAATGAGTATTTGATTTTGGATGAGTAGGTTCTTTTTTTGGGTAGTAAAAGGGTTACATACGGCGAATGATAAATCAGTCACCCTTAAAGGTGATCTCCAGCGACACCTCTTCCTTCCCCTACACGTTCCGTGGTGGGCTACAATTCACGTGGTGCACGTGAGGAAAAGGGTTTTTGACGCCGGCGCGAGGGACAAGGAGCAAGGAGCGTGATAGTAGGGGTCATTGGGAGGGTTTTGGATTTGTGGAAAATGAATGCAGAGGGTTTGGAGAGGGGAAAGGATACAGTGGGAAATGAGAGCGCAAGAGAGTAGACGAAGAGGTCAAAAACCTTCTAAGACGATTTTGTAAGATTTTTACAAAGTTGTCGTAGAAAGACAGTCTTCTAAAATGATTTATGGGAAACCGTCGTGGAATGACAATCATTCTAAGATATGGTTTTCTCGAGACCATTGTGGACCAATACTTTCTAAGACGATTTTTAAATAACAGTCATAAAAATATTGAATTTATTAACAAAAATATCACCGCATTTTATTTTATGATATTTTTTTGTCAATCCATGTTAAATAGACGTCGTAGAAACACATTTTTGTAATTGTGTCTCAGTTCAATATCACCAACATCACCATCATCTCATTTCAATATTATCATCATAAGCAATTGTATTCCGCATAATTACATATAAATTCATGCCTGGGATTCACATTGCTCAGGTCTTCAGAAAACACAAATCTCTTACAATAACAATCCATAATATCACGAGACTGATATTTTAGGAAAATTTTAAATTAAGAGGAGAACTATGGTATACAAGACAAACTCTTATGCCCAATTTTAATTTAATAAAGAAGTAAATAGAAGAACATATATAAAATTTTGGGTAAACTCTCCTCAGTAATTAAGACTTTTCCTAAAAATTTCAATCATTGCAACAACAACAACATCCTTCACAATTTCATTTATCAATAACAAATATTTCACATCCCATTAGTTAAAAACACATTTTTTCTTGAAAATCAGCATGCACAGGGACAAACATATATTCCCATAATTGGGTTCCCTGACCCCAAATATGGTATCAAAAGCTATAAACAAACAATAAACTCTCATCACCTATCTATGTCTCTCTGTTAGCTCTTTCCAGCATCGTTTTGAGATTTCTCAGGTTCATGTCCTTTGGTCCAAACATAGAGCTCTATCTACCAAATCAAAGACAATTCAGTATAGATTTTGAAGACAAAGTTAATATCAACATTCAGGGTCAAATACCTTTTCAATTTTAAAAGGGACTAAAATGGTGTTTTTGGAGTCTACATCAAAGAGACATCATTTTGAAATTTCGATCACACCAATATTATCAGGGTTCAATGAAGGTCACAAAAACGACATCATTTTTATAAAAAGACAACTTTGAGAATGTCTCATTTTTAAAGTTTATTCAAAGTATAAGTATAAAAACATCCAATAAAGGAACCCAAATCACAAGAGATACTAAGAAGAGCTTAAAATAACTAAGAGAAGACAAGGAAACCATGGTTACCAAGAAGAAACCACAAAAAGAGGGTTGAGAGCTTCTTTCTCTACCGAATCCTCGAGGTAGATTTTGAAGATTTCACTTCGATTAAAGTGTTCCTCTCTGTGTGGTGGTCCAACAGCAAGCAACGTGACTCGTGGCAGTCACCAGTGGTCGTGGGTGGTGGAGGAGGAGGTCTAGGGCTTTGGGTGAGGGTTTGGAGAGAGAGAAAGAGGTGAAAAATAATGTTTTTCACACCGATAAACGTATTTATAATCTGTAGATCTCGCTAAGAGAAATTCCACTTCTGGCACTGAGGGCGACATTTCACGCTAAGCAAATTTTTTTCTATGTGTGGAATTGCGCTTAGCATGCTAGTTGCGCTAAGAGAGATGTTCAGAGAAGTTATTTCCAAATCCCAACAATCAAAACGTGCAAATGTGGATTGCCAATCTACAATCCAAGTTTGAAGGCAATCCAATGGTTAACGAGTTTGAAATTATGGTTTTACCGAAATAGGTTTTGAGTCAAACTTGAAATCACACATTTCCAACACAAATCAAACAAACTCCACATAACCTAGCATCCACACCAAGCAATTGCACAAGGATAATTCACACAACACTTTAACTTGTCCAAATTAATCAAATAATCAAATAACACAAGAAATACATCAAACATTTATTTTCAATTATCGAAATTTTAAGGCATTACAACTCTCCCACCTTTTTTGAAATTTCATCCCCGAAATTTACTTGACTCAAACAAAGCTGGATAGGCTTCTCGCATTTGACTCTCTAGTTCCCACGTTGCGTCCTCTCCTGATTTTCCTCCCAAGATCACCTTGACCAACATAATCATTTTCCCTTTAAGTGCCTTGTTTACCTATCCTCGATCCTCAAAGGCAATGTTTCATATGTCAAGTTCTTTTTCACTTAAATGTTATCCAATTCAACCACATGAGATGGATCATGGATATATTTATGGAGTTGAGACACATGAAAGACATTGTGGATGTTAGAAAGAGATGAGGGATAATCCAATTTGATATGCCACAGGGCTAACTCTTTTGAGAATTTGGAAGGGACCAATAAAATAAAGTGAGTTTTCAGGATTTCAAGGCTCAACCAACCCCATTCCACAGAGTGACTATCAAGCATACATGATTACCAACCTCGAATTTCAGGCATTTCCTCCTCTTATCTTGATAACTCTTCTACCTACTCTGAGCGGTCCTCATTCTCTCTTGGATCAACTTGACCTTCTCAGTGGTTTGTCGTACCATTTTAGGTCCTAAGGTGAGGCTCTCTCTGGTTTCTAGCCAGCATAGACGTGTCCTACACCTTCTACCATACATAGCTTCGTAGGTAGCCAAGCCAATTATAGAATATAAACTATTGTCATAGATGAACTCTATCAATGACAGAAAACTCTCCCAACTCCTTTTTTGTTCTAATACACATGCCCTCAAAAGGTCCTCTAGCGACTGAATGGTCGTTCATTCTGAGCATTAGTTCGAGGGTGATAGGTTGAACTTAGCCTAAGCTTGGTTCCCAACGCTTAGTTCAT
This sequence comes from Glycine latifolia, assembly GCA_013407115.1. Taxonomy (NCBI): domain Eukaryota; kingdom Viridiplantae; phylum Streptophyta; class Magnoliopsida; order Fabales; family Fabaceae; genus Glycine; species Glycine latifolia. The sequence goes on along the minus strand of CM023958.1, from coordinate 17,497,976 downwards.
ACTCTCCCAAAACCTAGAGATGAATTTAGGATCTCTATCAAACACTATGCTAGACGACACTCCATGTAATATGACAATCTCACAAATATATAGGGGGGTCAACTTCTCTAGAAAACCTTATATTTATGGGATAAAATGAGAAAATTTGGTCAATCTATCAACAATAACTCAGATAGAATCTAAACCTTTGGGGTTCTAGGTAGTCCTACAACGAAATCCATGCAGATATTGTCCCACTTTCACTGGGGTATCTCTAAGTGTTACAACTTGCCTGAGGACCTCTGATGTTCTATCTTAGCCTTCTGGCATACTAAACACAAATACACAAACTCACTAACCTCTGTCTTCATGTTTGGCCACCAAAACATCAAGTTGAGATCCTTATACATCTTGGTAGCACCAAGGTGGATGCACAAGTTGCTCCTATGCCCTTCCTCTAAGTTCATCTTCCTAAGGTCAGGTATGTTTGGGACACAAATTCTATCTCAAATTCTCAGGACTCCATCTGATCCCACATTGAAACTATTATCTCTCCCTGACGCTATGACTTCTAATTGAGTCCTCTGATAATCGATGTAGTATCGCTTCAAAACAATTAAACTACGCTAATTTTGTAGAACAGGATTAACCTAGGTCGACTCAGAGACACAATCAATATGGTTCCAACTTCAATTCACTAGTAAATAATAGGGGGATTTTTATCAAACAGTTTGCTTACGTGAATAAAAATTGTAGAAAAACGTAACAAAATAGAAACTAACAGAATTGATAAAAGGTATTCTAAAATAGATTAAAAAGCATCAATCCAATTCACCAAACCAAGAAATATGAATTATCATAGTTCTCAGATCATGATTTTGTTACGAAAGTTCATTCAATTTCATTAGAAGCAGTTCAATCAAATTAACCCCTAAATTAATTGAAACCACAAACCTAATTGAAATATCATCCAAATAATCTGTGATTAAAATTCAAAATTAGGAAATGAATCCATAACCTAATCCGCTATCAATCCTAAACACATTCATAATCATGAAAATAGAATAGAGGATTGAAGAAGAAAGTGAACATTTATACAGAATTTAAAATACCAAACCAGAACTCAAATTCTCCTTGCTTGGGCTTGGATCCTTGGATTGATTGATTGTTTCACCTTCCATGATCATCATCAATGAAAGCCCCACGAAATGAGTGCAAGAAAATGGAAGAACATAAAGGAAAATGAAGAGCAATGAAAAACAGTTGAGAGAAAATAAGAGAAAGGGTTTTAATTCTAAAAACTTGTAAAAGTCACTACAAAATGTGTTGTGCTAAAATGAAGTGTCCATCCAAATAACTAAAATGACTTAAATATAGTGACTGATTCAGTAGGAAAGGATGGGTCACAATGAAGCCCAACTAATCTAACTAATTACTAATTACACCAATTTCCCAGCCCAAAATTCAAGTGCAGTAGTTTTGACTTCAAAGTCTAAAATGACCCTCAAAATGACAGAATTGGCCTCGGCTTATCTCTGACAAAATTGTAGATCTTTTCCTTATCTTTCCAGGGGCTACTCATATGCGTCATTTGGAGTTTTGTAGATCTCTTTAGGTCCTATGCAAGGAAGATAGGTCAAGTAAGCAAAAACTCCAAAAATAAGCAACAATTATCAATTAAGCTCACTTGTTTGCCTAAGGCAAAAACTGAATTAGAATGGGAAAACAAAAGTCCAAGAGAAGTCAAATAAGCTAAGAAGAATAGAAAAATATTAAACTAAAAATACTCAATCATCCTCATAAAAGGATCAGACTTATGATCCGTTCTGATCTCTTCTAGCAACTCACTAGCAATTCTCAAAGCTCTCAGTCTTACACTATTAGGGGTAACCTCACATGCAAGGCTAAGTTCCCTAAACTGTTCTAGCTGATCCAAATCCTTAACCATCAAGGCACATATATGTAGGGATTTCCAACTCAAAGCATCAACCACTACATTGGCTTTGCTGGGATAATAGCTAAGCTCAAAACCATAGTCTTTAAGAAACTCTAAGCATATTCTCTAATGCATGTTCAGCTCTTTCTGACTAAACAAATACTTAAGGCTTTTATGATCTCCAAACACTTCAAACTTAGAGCCAAACAGCTAGTGCCTCCACATCTTAAGATAAAAAACTACAGCAACTAACTCTAGATCATGAGTAGGATAATTCCTCCCATGAGTCTTAAATTGTCTAGAAGCATAGGTCACTACTTGGCCATTCTACATCAACACTCCTCCTAAACCTATCTTTGATGCATCACAAAACAGCTCAAAGGGCTTTCTTGGGTTAGGCAAAACTAACACAAGCGCAATCGTCAACTTTTCCTTAAGGATTTGGAAACTATGCTCACACTAGGCATCCCACACAAAAACTTGACCCTTATGAGTCAGCTTGGTCAAAGGCAAGGTTAACTTAGAGAAACCTTATATAAATCTCCGATAATATCTCGCTAAACCCAGAAAAATTCTAATCTCAAACACCGACTTAGGACTCTCCCACTTAAGAGCAACTTCTATCATAGAAGGATCTATGATAGCCGATTGTTGCATTGTTTCAAAACAAATAAACTACGCTAATTTTGTAACACAGGATTAACCTAGGTCGACTCAGAGATATGATCAATTTGGTTCCAACTTGAATTCACTAATAAACAACAGGAGGATTTTTATCAGACAATTTGTAGGCAATGAATAAAAATTGCAAAAACACAAACTACAATTGAAGAAAAATGTAGAAACTGACATAATTGATAAGAGGTATTGTATAACAGATTAAAGAATATAAATCCAATTCACCAAACTAAGCAATGCGAATTATCATAGTTCTTAGATAATGATCTTGTTGTGAAAGTTCATTCAATTTCATTAGAAGTAGTTCAATCGAATTAATTCCTAAATTAATTGAAACCACAAACCTAATAAAAATATCATCCAAACAATCTGTGATTAAAATTCAAAATTAGGAAATGAATCCATAACCTAATTCATTTTCAATCCTAAACACATTCATAATCATGAAAATTGCATAAAGGATTGAAGAAGAAAATGAACATTCATACAGAAATTGAAATACCAAACCAGAACTCAAATTCTCCTTGCTTGGACTGGATCCTTGGATTGATTGATTGTTTAGTCTTCCATGATCATCATCAGTGGAAGACCCATGAAATTAGTGCAAGAAAATGGAAGAAAAAAAATGAAAATGAAGAAGAAAACTAAAGAATAATGAAGAACAGTTGAGAGAAAATGAGAGAAAATATTTTAATTTTGAAAACTTCTAAAAGAAACTACAAATTCTGTTTGTGCTAAAAATGAAGTGTATTCTTTAACTAACTAATTGCACTAATATTTAGTGACTGAGTCAGTAGGAAAGGATGGGCCATAATTAGGCCCATCTAATCTAACTAATTACTAATTACACTAATTCGCAGCCCAAAACTCAAGTGCAAAGGTTCTAACTTCCAAGACTAAAATGACCCTCAAAATGACAGAAGTGGTCTCCACTTATCTCTGACAAAATTGTAGATCTTTTCCTTATCTTTCTAGGGACTACTAATATGCGGCATTTGGAGTTCTGAAGAACTCTCTAGGTCCTACACAAGGAAGATAAAAACTGAGTTAGAGTGAGAAAATAAAAGTCCAAGAGAATTCAAATAAGTTAAGAAGAACAAAAAATATTAAACTAAAAACACTCAATCAATCTACAACTATACTGCCTCAGGATATCACATGTCCTAGGAAACTAACTTTCTCTAACCAAAACTCACATGGCCAACTTAGCGTAAAGTTGTCGATCCTTAACCGTTTGCAGCAAAATCCTCAAGTGCTCCTCATGCTCTTCTCTAGACTTAGAGTATACCAAAATATCATCTATGAATACTACCACAAAAATATCGAGATATGAGTGAAAGATCCTATTCATGTAATCCATAAACACACCAGGGGCATTAGTCGCACAGAAGGGCATGACTAGATACTCGTAGTGACCATAATAGGTCCTAAAGACAGTCTTTGAAATATCATCAGACTTTAGTCAGATCTGATGGTAACCTAACCTAAGGTCTACCTTGCTAAACACACAGACTCCTACCAGCTAGTCCATAAGGTCGTCTACTCTAGGCAAAGGGTACTTGTTTTTAATTGTCACCTTATTCAACTGGCGATAGTCTACACATAACCTCAGGGTTCCATCTTTCTTCTTCACTAACAACACTGGTGCTCCCTATGGAGACACGCTGGGTCTCACAAACTTCTTATCCAACAACTCTTCTAAATGCTTCTTAAGCCTAGCTAACTCTATAGGACACCCTATATGGAGCTATGAATATGTCTGGCACTAGGTACCAACTCTATAGAAAATTCTCCCTCGTGGATGGTAAACAAGATATATCCTCAGGAAACAATTTTGGAAACTCTCTATTAGCAGAGAGGTCACCTATAGAAACCTTGGTCTCTACTTCCAAGTTAGACAGGATCATGTACACTTGAGCATTTTCATTCAAAGATGTCACAACTTGGTCGGCAAAGATAAACATCCTATCCTTACTCGCTACAGAATCACCAACACCACAGTTTTATCAAATTAGTTTAATGAGACATGGTTGGAAGATAACTAGTCTATACCCAAAATAACATCAATTTGGCTTAGAGGTAAACAAATCAGATCAATTGGGGTCTCTACCACAAGATCATCACTCAAAGAAGACACATAAAACTTAAGTTTATCCACACACAAGCAAGGTATAAATGAATGGGCGCACCAAAATCGAATAACACAAGTAATAAAATCCCACTTATGAAACATTTAACTTGGATTAGGTCTTTGGATTTTGAAGCTTCAGCACCATTAAGAGTAAAGACTTTTCATGTTGCCTTCGGGCTTAGTCATTTAGACTCCTATCATTCTGCTCCTTCTTGGGATATGGATTGTTTCTCTAAATATGACCCTTATGAATATAGTTAAAGCAGGTTATGTCTTTTTTTGCACAATTTGAAGAAATGTGTCTTGGCTTACCACACCTATAACAAGCTATCTGAGTTGAGAAAGTAGTGGGTTTATTACCACTACCACTAGAAAACCCTCTAACAACAGTCCTTTGATTGTTAGGGAAATTACCATATTGCTTAGGAGAGAGTCTTCATCTCAGATCCTACATATGTTCGCTGGTAGAGGGAACTGACAACCACATTGATAATTCAAAGCTTGCTTCACCTCAGGTCGTAAGCCATTCAGAAACTTCACACACTTTTAGCTTTCATCATCTCTTCCTTGGTAATAAGGAAAATACCTCACCAACTATTTGAACTTGGGTACATATTTAGCCACAGTCGTGTTCCCTTGCTTAAGTTCTAGGAATTCCATCTTGTTGGATATAGGGGGAGCAACTTGAAGCTTGAAGCTTAGGCAACAGAAGATTGTTTTGAGCTTTTCACATGCCTTGAAGAATGTAATGAAGTGTATAAAGAGGCCAATCTGTTGATCCTTACATTGCACACACTTAATCATTTATATGCTTAAATGTTTTCATCAAAGAATTAAAGCAATTTTTGAAAAGGAACTCAATAGGCAATGTTTTTGGAAAAATGCAATTATCACTGGTTTAATCGATTACACTGCGAATTAATCGATTATTTGCTTCGTTTTTTAAATTTGGAAAAGCTTTGAAGAACAATTTAATCAATTACCATTGCTTTTAATCAATTACATAGTGTTAAAAGAAAATCATGCTTCACTGCTTTAATCGATTACCATTTCCTGTAATCGATTACATAAGATTCTTAGAAAAGCTTGTTACACTGATTTAATCGATTACCATTTCTTGTAATCGATTACACAAGGCTTTTCAGGAATCCATGAATCACTGCTTTAGTCGATTACAGCTCATTTTAATAGATTATTTTGCTCGTTGTTCAAACCCACAAATGTTATGAACACTTTAATCGATTAAGTGACAATTTAATCGATTACACAAGGCTTTTTAATCGATTAGTTGGCGCGTTTAATCGATTACAGTTAGTTGAAAAAGTTTATTATAAATAGAAGTGAGGCTTGGCTTGGTTTTCAATCTGAATACTTCGAATTTTCTGAATACAAATAAGCCATCACAAAGTTAGAAAGTGATTTTCTGGGTTAAGCTACTTCTTGTCCCACTCTCTAATCTTCATGAGTATTGAATGATTTCTTAGGCAAGAGTTTTCAAAGAAGAATAGGAGAGCATGTTCTGAAATTTATTTGTTCATTCAACTCTAATTGGTAACTCACATACATTCATATTCATTGGATCATCAGGTTGTTTCTCTCCATTCTCTTTGGGTGTAAACTTGTTTTGCAATTTTGTTATTTTGATGCTATTGTAATTTGTTCTTTGAAGCTTACACTAGAGTAGTGTTCTCTAGGAAAGAACAGAGTAGTGTTCTCTGGTTCTTGTTCTCTAGAAGTCTAATAGGGTTTTAGATTTCTTGTCTTTATCAAGAGTTGATAAAAAAGGTTTTGTAATAAAGCTTGTCAGAACTGAAATTTATAATAGTGAAACTCTAATCTAGTGTTGATTAGAAGAAAATGGATGTAGCTTCTTTTGTGAAGTGAACTAGTATAAATTCTTGTGTTAATTTTCTATTCCTTAAATCTCTATCAGTCATCTTGCTTATTTGTTCTTGGCATTTTTATCATTACTCAACAAGTTCACTTTTGAGCTATTGATTTCTTGAACTGAGTGGTTTGATTGATTAAAAGTATTCTTGGTTTTAAAAGTGATTAAGATCCTTACTCTGATTTGATAAAGAAATTTCAAAAGATCAAGTTTTAACCAATTCATCCCCCTCTTGGTTTTTGTGGGTATTCCTATTATTTTCACATCTCCTTGTTGTTTCTAACATCTTCATTAAAGTATTTCTCTAGAAATACCCTCTTGAATGTTTCCCAAGTCACAGCTTGACCTTCAGCCTCCAAACATTGGCCAGTGTTCTCCGACCAATACTCAGCTTCTTATACTAAAGTGTATGTGCCAAAAGCAACCTTCTACTCCTCCGGACATGCCATCACTCAGATGATTTTCTCAATCTCTTGTATCTAGTTCTGAGCACCATCAGGGTTGTACCCTTCATTGAAAGCAATCCAACCCTTGATACTCAGCAGCACCATTAGTTTCTCTTCTATTTTGATTCCCCATAGCCTGGGGTAAGGCTTGGAGAGCATCATCTATTGCATGATCATTCCGTCCAGCCATCACTCCTTATGCACACAAGAAAAGAAATAAGACAATTTTATACCTATCTTCAGTTCCTACTTAAGTTACTGTTGAGAGTTGATGCTTCAAGAAATCACTCCTTTACAACAGTTCTGTCTCGAGACGTTAATGCTAACTCTCTACCCTTTGTATTCTTGACTTCTTGCCAAATTGTCCCATTGCACTTCACAAATTATCTAGATGGCCAATCTAATAGCTCGTGACAAGGCATTGGAACCCATGGTATAACAAACATTAGGAATACAAACCTATTATGATAGCACCAACATATCTCCATATTCAACATAAAACAACAATGTGAGTGAGTTCCAAACACAAACAGCTCAGGCAGACTCACAACTCACTAGTCGTAAGGTTCAACCAAGTTCTGATACAACTAATTTAATGACCCGCCTCATCGCTACGATGTCACTACTCTAAAACATAACATTTTGATTTTAAGTGAAAGCTCCATTAATTTGATTATGGAAACGAGGGTAATTTTTTTTGTGATGTACATTCACCAAACAACAGACAAATACGTAAATAAATACATACATATATATATATATATATATATATATATATATATTAAACAACTATACATCATTCACATGTCATAACATAATTTAGTTTTTACATGTATCTAAACCTGGGATTTACATAGCCAATAAAAAGGAATCAAGAAACCAACTAATGAAGAGGTTATAACAAAACACAACTCTCCCATAATATATTCAAATGTTATCATGTCAGCTTGGCAGCTCCAACATAGGAATTCCCTCCAAAGACACCTACTGCTTGATAAGCGTTTGTTGTGTGGCTTCAAAACAATTAAACTAAGCTAATTCTGTAGCACAAGATTAACCTAGGTCGACTCAGAGACACAATCTGTTAGATTCAAGAAGCTGAAGACAAGGAATCAAGGTTGATAGAAGGGATTTGGTTTTGATATTTTTTACATGCCCACTCAAATTTGATGGCATTTGTAACCTTGATTAAAGCTTGGTTCATTAAGATAAATCCTTATAATCCTCTGCAGCTATTAAGTAATTCATGCATACATACATTCATACATAGGTTGATAATCATATTAGATTGTGCAAATGAATAGAATTGCATAAAGTGCATCTAAACAAGCATAAAATGATTTTACACTGTTTTAATCAATTACTTAAGTAAAATAATCGATTACCAGCTTGTTTGAATTTCTGGAAAATTGTTTAAGAACAATTTAATCGATTACCATTTCCTTGTAATCGACTAAATAGTCTTGACACAAATTTATGAACACTGGTGTAATCGATTATCTGAGGAAATAATCGATTACATAAGGCATCTGCATAATTCAGCACAGCAAGATGAACTGGTTTAATCGATTACCAAATAATTGTAATCGATTAAATAAGCATTGTAGTATTTTACACATATTCTGGCGTAATTGATTAATATGAATTATAATCGATTACCTCTGCTTGTGAAGTAAGTATGTCATTATGGTGTAATCGATTACTTGGTAAAATAATCGATTATTATGTTAATTCAAGATTTCCAGAACTAAGATGAACAATTTAATCGATTATCAGTGCGGAATAATCGATTACTGATGATAAAATAATCGATTACCATAACGAAATAATCGATTACAGTCTGTTAAATTAGTTTTTTTTTTATAAATAGGAAAGCTGTGTCACTGAAATAAGACAGATAAAAAAAGAGAGCTTTCATTCCTATCATTGTGTTTACATTCTCTAAAAGTTCAAAAGGGTTTAAAAGTTCATTTTTAGAGAGTTGTTCAATTGAGTTAGATTCAACATGGATGCTTAGTCAAAGAACTCATTGTGTGTGATCATTCATGTAAATTGG
>CM023958.1:17463764-17475413 GCA_013407115.1 Glycine latifolia | reverse complement strand
GAAGAAAAGAATGGGCCATGAACAACCCATCAATTCTAATTATTTATGCTATTTACACCAATAAAAGTCCAACCTGCAGCCCAAAATACAAGTGCAGTGGTTCTGACTTCAAAGCCTAAAATGACCCTCCAAATGGAAGAATTGGCCTCGGCTTATTTCTCATGAAAAGCCACAGGTACTGATTGAGCATTTTTAACAGAGTATTTTTATATTCTTATTATCTTATTTTACTTCTCTTAGATTCTTATTTTCTTACTTTAACTAAGTTTTGGTCTTAGGCAAATAATTAGGCTTAATTGATAAGTGTTGCTTATTTCAGATTTTGTGCTTACTTGACCTATTTTCCTTGTGTAGGACCTATAAGATTCTACAGACCTCCAAATGGAGCATATGAGTAGTCCTTGGGAATCTAAGGAAAAGAACTACAACTTTTTCAGAGATAAGCATGGGCTAATTCTTCTGGTTTGAGGGTAAAATTAGGCTTGGAAGTTAGAACCTCTGCACTTGAGTTTTGGGCTGCAAGTTTGGGTTTTCATTGATGTAATTAGCATAATTAGTTAGTTTAGATAGGCCAAATCAGAGTCCACCCCTTCATTCTGTTTAATCACTATGTGTTAGTGTAGCTAGAAGTTATTTAAGGACACACAAAAATAGAATTTCTAGCTTCTTGTGCAAGTTTTCAGAATTAAAATCTTTTGTCTCTTTTTATCTCAATTGTTCTTCATTGTTCTTTATTTTTCTTCTTCCTTTCATCTTTGTTCTTATATTTTTCTCACACAAATTTTGTGGCTCTTCCACTGATCATGGGAAGGCTAAAAAATCAATCAATCCAAGGATCCAGTCCAAACAAGGAGAATTTAAGTTCTGGTTTGGTATTCTAATTGTTGTGTGAATGTTCATCTTCTTTTTCAATCCTCTTTTTGATTTTCATGATTATGAATATGTTTAGGATTGAAAACTAATTAGGTTATAGATTTGTTTCCTAATTTTGAATTTTAATCATAGATTGTTTTGATGATATTTCAATCCGGTTTGTGATTTCAATTGATTTAGGAGTTAATTTGATTGAACTGTTTCTAATGATATTGAATGAACCTTCATAATATGTTCATTATCTGATAACTATGATAATTTGCATTGCTTGGTTTTGTGAATTAGATTGATATTCTTGAATCTGTTTTGCAACATCTTTTATCAATTTTGTTACTTTCTGCATTTTTCTTCAATTCTTTTTTGTGTTTTTGCAATTTTTATTCACTGTCTGCAAACTATTTAATAAACCCCCCTGTTGTTTATTAGTGGATTAAGTCAGGAACCAAATTGGATTGTATCTTTGAGTCGACCTAGGTTAATCATGTGCTACCGAATTATCTTAGTTTTATTTGTTTTTTAGCGATTCGACAATTGTTATCAAAATTAGCGTTGTTGCCGGGGTTATGGTTTATTGTGTGCCAACTTTAATGTATTCATAATTAGATAATAGTATAGGTACAATTGATATTAGTATAGTATAATTGCATCGGTCAAAAAAAAAGAAAAAAATTGTTTCTAGATAATAGATAGATAGATAGATAGATATAGATGTAAACAAATAAAATTGAAAAATTAAAAAATGATTGTTAGACATTTACTGTGATAAGTTTTTAATTTTAATTTTATTTATTATTTTTATTATTATTATTTTATTTTAAAAAATAAAACCAAAAAAAATTCAAAAATCAAAAATGATTTTTGGATATTTATTGTGGTGTTTTTGAATTTTAGGCAATTTTCCATTTTCTATATTATTTAAGCAAATATTGTGAACAACATTCTGGTATATTAGTTTATTATTTCTATGATTTCTATCACTGACGAGTTGAATTGTGCATGACTAGGTCCAAACTAGGTGAGTTGCATTCATACGATCCTGAGATAGATAAGACATTTCTCAATTTGAGCAGAGATAATACAAGTATAGTTCTGGATAGTAGTATAGTGCATTATGAACATTCTACTTCTAAACCCTTTTTTTTTTATTTTGAACATTCTGATTATGAAATTGATATTAATACAATGGCTGACAACAATCAAACTCCTAAGAAATTGGCTATACCTAATGTTGTTTATCAACCTTGGTGTATTCAATATCTTGAGATAGAGGTTAGTTATGAGCTAAAATCTGGACTAATGCATTTGCTTCCAAAGTTTCATGGTCTTGCAAGTGAAAATCCACATAAACATCTTAAGGAGTTTCATGTAGTGTGTTCCACCATGTGACCACATAACATTCATGAGGACTATGTGAAGATGAAGACATTTCCATTCTCTCTGGATGGTGTGGCTAAGGACTGGTTGTACCTTTAACCAGATCCTATCAACAGTTGGATAGATATGAAAAGAAGATTTTTAGAGAAATTCTTCCTTGCATCCAGAACAGCATCCATCCGGAAAGAAATCTGTGGCATAAGGCAGCTACTTGGAGAGACATTATATGAATACTAGGAGAGGTTCAACAAATTATTGATCCAATATTTTTATGAAGGATTGATGTTAATGGACAGGAATATGATTGATGTAGCCAGTAGAGGCGCTTTAGTGGGCAAAACTCTCATTGCTGCAAGGCAATTGATTTCCAACATGGCAGCAAATTACCAGCAATTTGGTATTAGGGTAGTTGCACCATCCAAGGCTGTTGCAAATGAAGTTTATGTGGTTGCTGATAACCAGAGGTTGGAGAATAAACTGACATAATTAATATCCCTTGTAAGACAACTTACCATTGGTCAACAACATAATGTGATGGTAGCCAAACAACCAAGGTTGTGTGGTGTCTATTGTGTGTCTGATCATCCAACAGATACATGTCCTACTCTCCAAGAAACAGAACAAACTGCTTAAGTTTTTGCCATACAACCTGGACAACCATTTAGATCTCAGCAACAACAGTATAGTCCCTACTCCAACACTTATAATCCTGGTTGAAGAGATCATCTGAACTTGAGGTATGGTTCTGGTCCACAACAACAACGGCAAACACAACAACTGCAGCCATTCAAACAACAACAATATCAAACTACCACCAGCAAATACCAAGCTCCCCCATTCAGACAACAACAACAATTACAACAATCTACACCTACACCTGCACAATCTGTGCAGAGCAATTCTGGACCTTCCTTGGAGGACTTGATGAAGCAAAAGGTAACCATCAACACTCAGTTTCAATAGAATGTGAGTGCCACCATCCAAGACCTGCAGACTCAGATTGGATAGTTAGCTACAACTATCAACCAGATGCAGCAACAAGGTTCTAGCAACATTCCAACACAACCAATTATTAATCCAAAGAACGTAAGTGCTATTACCTTGAGGAGTGGCAAGGAGCTTCCAAATTCAACAGATGTTGATGCCAAAATAGATTCTGAATCCCACTATTCTTAATGTGGTGAAGAAGGAGGTGATGAAGATACTAGTTGTAGGGATCATCTATCCTATTTCAAATAGCACATGAGTTTCACCTATCCAATTAGTCCCTGAGTCAGGAATCACTATTGTGAGAAACCAGGATAATGAGTTGATTCCGACTAGAGTAGCCAATAGTTGGGGAGTTTGCATTGACTATATGAGACTTAACCAGGCAACTCGTAAGGACCATTTTCCTCTCACATTCATTGACCAGGTTCTCGAGAGGTTGGCAGGTAAATCACATTATTACTTTCTTTATAGTTTTTCAGGTTACATGCAGATTCATAATGCACCGAAGGACCAACACAAGACCACCTTCACCTATTCTTTCGGCACATTTTCCAACACCAGGATGTCCTTTCGCCTATGCAATGCTCTTGGAACCTTCAAAAGGTGCATGATGAGTAACTTTTCTGATTTATTAGAGAGTTACATGGAGGTGTGATTGAGTGTTTTAGTTTAATATTTTTCTATTCTTCTTAGATTATTTGACTTCTCTTGGAGTTTTATTTTCTCACTCTAACTCAATTTTTGTCATAGGCAAACAAGTGGGCTTAATTGATAATTGTAGCTTATTTTTAGATTTTTTGCGTACTTGACCTATCTTCCTTGTGCAGGGCCTAAAGAGTTTTAAAGAACTCAAAATGGCTCATATGAGTAATCCCTAGAAAGATAAGGAAAAGATCTACAATTTTTTCAGATATAAGTCGAGGCCAATTCTATTATTTTGAGGGTCATTTTAGACTTGGAAGTCAGAACCTCTGCACTTGAATTTTGGGCTGCGAATTGGTGTAATTAGTAATTAGAAGTTTTTAGAATTAAAATCTTTTCTCTCATTTTCTCTCAACTGTTCTTCACTATTCTTCATTTTCTTCTTTATTTTCATTTATGTTCTTCCATTTTCTGGCACTAATTTCGTGGGTCTTCCATTGATGATGATCATGGAAGGCTAAACAATCAATCAATCCAAGGATCCAGTCCAAGCAAGGAGAATTTGAGTTTTGGTTTGGTATTTCAATTTCTGTGTGAATGTTCATTTTCTTCTTCAATCCTTTATTCGATTTTCATGATTATGAATGTGTTTAGGATTGAAAACGGATTAGGTTATGGATTTATTTTCTAATTTCGAATTATAATCATAGATTACTTGGATGATATCTCAATTAGGTTTGTGGTTCCAATTAATTTAGAAGTTAATTCGATTGCACTACTTCTAATGAAATTGAATGAACCTTCATAACAAGATCATTATCTGAGAACTATGATAATTCGCATTGTTTGGTTTGGTAAATTGGATTGATGTTCTTTAATCTATTTTTCAATACCTCTTATCAATTCTGTCAGTTCCTACATTTTTCTGTAATTTTTATTCATCGCATGCAAACTGTTCGATTAAAATTCCCTATTGTTTATTAGTGAATTGAAGTTGGAACCAAATTGATCGTGTCTCTGAGTCGACCTAGGTTAATCTTGTACTACAAAACTAGTGTAGTTTAATTTTTTTGAAGCGATATGATATCAGTTATCAAAAATGACGTTGTTGCCAGGGACACGGTTCATTGTGTGCTAACTTTAATTCACTCATAATTAGATAATAGCATTAGTAAAACATAAAAGAAAAAAAATATTTGCATTCACTGCATATTTATATCCTGTTACACAATTGCACTTTGTTACATATTTTCATTATTGTTGTTGGTTGTTATGAAGTGTGTATGAGGTTTTGGTGTAAAAAAAACATAGAAAAATAGGGGGAAAACAGAGAAAATAATAGAGTAGTAGTAGAAGGAGGAGTGGTGTAGTGTAGTTGTGTTGTGTTGTGCAATTTGTTGTCCAGAAGTGATCTGTCCTATGGAGTTTGGCTTGAAACTTGGTGTCTGAAGTTTATCCCTCATTCTAAGCAAAAATAACCCCATTTGGGGTTTGGTGTGGGTCAAAATTTGTAAATTTGACCTCTAAGTAAGAGTTTAGCGCAATTTGTGTGTTTAACGTAGGGGCATCCTGGTCATTTCATAGCAAACTATATCAGAATGGGTTAAAAATTTACCAAAATGTAGAGAAAATTAATACATCATTTTGACCTTGTGAAGGACAAACACGGTAATCTGGGGTCCAAATTCCCAAATTCAATGATCTAGGCCACTTTTGAATTTATTTTGTATTTTCATGATTTTTAAAATCATCAAAAAAAATTACAAAAATAAAGCATGATTTTTAGACATTTACTGTGGTATTTTTAATTTTTTTTAAAATTGTTTCGGGCAGTTTTCCATTTTTTGTTTCATTTCAGCAAATATTGTGAATAGTATCATGGTAGAGTAGCTGTCTATTATTTATGTGATTTTTGTCTCATGAGTTGAACTGTGCATGACTAGGTCCCAATCAAGTGACTTGAATTCATATGATCCTGAAATCGATAGGACAATTCACAAATTGAGCAGAATTAATAGTAGTCTAGATGAATTTGATAGTATAGTTCTAGATAGTAGTATAGTGTCTTTTATTTCTGAGTCTATTTCTAATTCTGAACATCTTGATTCTAAAATTTTTGTTGATACAATGTCTCATAACAACCTACCTTTTAAGGAATTGGCTACACCTGATGTTGTTTATCAACCTTGGTGTATTCAATAACCTGAGACTGAGGTTAGTTATGAGCTAAAATCTGGACTAATCCATTTGCTTCCAAAGTTTCATGGTCTTATAGGTGAAGATGCACACAAGCATTGTAAGGAGTTTCATGTAGTGTGTTCCATCATGCGACCACATGACATTCATGAGGACTATGTAAAGATGAAGGCATTTCCATTCTCTCTGGATGGTGTGGCTAAGGACTGGTTGTGCCTTCAACCAGATCCTATCAACACTTGGACAAATATAAAGAGAAGATTTTTAGAGAAATTCTTCCCTGCATCTACAGTAGCATCCATCTAAAAAGAAATATGTGGTATAAGGCAGCTGCCTGGAGAGACATTATATGAGTACTAGGAGAGATTCAACAAGTTGTGTGCTACCTATCCTCACCATCAAATCAGTGAGCAATTATTGATCCAGTATTTTTATGAAGACTTGATGTTGATGGACAGGAGTATGATAGATGCAAACAATGGAGGCGCTTTGATGGACAAGACACATCTTGCTGCAAGACAGTTGATTTCTAACATGACAGCCAATTATCAACAATTTGGTACTAGAGGCGCTGCAACAAGCAAGGTTGCTGTAAATGAAGTTTATGTTTCTATGGTTGCTGATAACCAGAGGTTGGAGAATAAACTGACAGAGTTGACATCCCTTGTGAGACAACTTGCTATTGGTCAATAGTAGAACGTGATGGCAGCCAATCAACCACGGCTATGTGGTATCTGTTGTGCACATGATCATCAAACAGATGCATGTCCCACTCTCCAAGAAACAGAATAAGTTGCTGAAGTTTCTGCCATACAACCTGGATAGCCATTCAGACCTCAACAACAATATAATCCTTACTCCAACACTTTTATAATCCTGGTTGGAGAGATCACCCGAATTTAAGGTATGGTCCTGGTCCACAATAATAGACACAACAACAACAGCCATTCAGACCTCAATAGTAGCAATATCAACCCTCCACCAGCAAATACCAAGCTCCCCCGTTCAGGCAACAACCGTAATTCCAGTAGCCTGCACCTACACCTGCACAACCTGTGCAGACCAGTTCTGGACCTTCCTTAGAGGACCTGATGAAGCAAATGGCAATTAGCAACATTCATTTTCAACAAAATGTCAACGCCACCATCCAAGACCTGCAGACGCAGATTGGATAGTTAGCTATAACTATAAATCAGATGCAACAACAAGGTTCTAGCAACATTCCTGCACAACCAGTTATTAATCCAAAGAATATGGGTGCTATTACCTTGAGGAGTGGCACGAAGCTTCCAAATTCAACAAATGCTGGTGCTAAAATTGATGTCGGTAAAAAAATTGATGATGGTTCCAAAACAGATCCATTTTCCTCTACCTTTTCCTTCTAGATCCATTAATGTAAAGAAAGTGGAGTTTGATTCTGATCTACTTGAGACTTTCAGGAGGGTGGAAGTCAACATTCCCCTCTTGGATGTCATCAAACAAGTTCCAAAATATGCAAAGTTCTTGAAAGATTTGTGCACCTATAAGAGGAAGCTGAAAGGAAATGAGCAAGTGAAGATGGGCAGAAATGTTTCTGCAATTATAAAAGGCAAAACTGCTAATGACATTCCACTATCCACCTTGCCACAGAAGTGCAAAGATCCTGGCACTTTCACTGTCCCTTGCACCATTAGAGATTGTACTTTTGCAGAGGCCATGCTTGACCTTGGAGCTTCAATTAATGTTATGCCCACATCAGTTTACAGACCACTACATCTTGGTGATTTGAAACCCACTGGTGTTGTCATTCACTTAACCAATAGAAGTGTTGCACTTCCACTTGGACTTATTGAATATGTGCTGGTGCGAGTTAAGGATTTGATTTTTCCTGTAGATTTTTACATTTTAGATATGGAGAATAAGTCTTCCAGTAGCTATGGTCCCACATTGATCCTTGGGAGACCATTCTTGATGACAGCCAGGACCAAAATTGATATGCATGCAAGAACTCTTTCCATGGAGTTTCGTGATGACGTTGTCCATTTCAACATTTTTGAGGCCATGAGACACCCTGTAGTGGACCATTTTGTCTTTCTTGTTGATATCAATGATGTTGCAGTAGATAGTGTGGATTTTTTACATATTTACTTTCTGATTTTTCTAATTTTGATCTTGGTTCTTGTAATTGTACCTGTGATGATTCTGTTGTTCTGTGCAGTATTTGTGCAGAGATTTCCTCCGCACTTTTCTCTGATTGTGTAGCAGATACATGTATAGATACATGCTCTGATTCTCCTATCTCCATTCCCTCAACCACCAATCTTTCCTTGCCTTCCACCATTCAGCCACGTTCCTTGGAGCTGAAGTCACTACCTAAGCACCTTAAATATGCATATTTAGATGATGCTCAGAAGCTACAAGTCATCATATCTAGTAACCTGTCACTTGAGCATGAAAAGAAGTTGTTGCATGTTTTGAGAAGCCACAAAAAGGCAATTGGATGGACACTTGCTAACCTTCCTAAAATAAATCCTTCCATTTGCATGCATCGGATACTCTTGGAGGATGATTCTAGGCCGATGAGGCAGCCACAGAGGAGGCTGAATCCCACTATTCTTGATGTGGTGAAGAAGGAAGTGATGAAGTTACTAGTTGCAGGGATCATCTATCCCAGTTTAGATAGTACTTGCGTTTCACCTGTCCAAGTGGTCCCTAAGAAGTCGGGTATCACTGTTATGAAAACCCAGGATAATGAGTTGATTCCGACTAGAGTAGTCAATAGTTGGTGAGTTTGCATTGACTACAGGAGACTTAAAAAGGCAACTCGCAAGGACCATTTCCCTCTCCCCTTCATTGACCAGGTTCTGGAGAGGTTGCCAGGTAAATCACATTATTGCTTTCTTGATGGTTTTTCAAGTTACATGCAGATTCATATTGCATTGGAGACCAACACAACACCACATTCACTTGTCCATTTGACACATTTGCCTACAATAGGATGTCTTTTGGCCTATGCAACGCACCTGCTACCTTCCAAAGGTGTATAGCGAGTATCTTTTCTGATTTATTAGAGAGTTGCATGGAGGTGTTTATGGATGATTTTACTGTTTATGGTTCCTCATTTGATTGATGTTTGGATAGTCTCTCTAGAGTTCTTGATCGATGTATTAGGACTAACCTTATTCTTAACTTTGAGAAATGTCATTTTATGGTACATGAGGGTATAGTCTTAGGGCATTTGGTCTCTAGTAGAGGTCTTGAGGTCGATAAGGCCAAGATTGATGTTATTACTTCTTTACCACACTTATGTGTAGGGAGTGCGTTCTTTTCTTGGAGATGCAGGTTTTTATAGGAGCTTCATCCAGGATTTAAGCAAAATTTCACTGCCATTGTCTAAGCTACTCCAAAAGGATGTAGACTTTATGATTGACCAACCTTGCAAAAAGGCATTTGAGGAACTGAGAAAGAAGCTTATGACCTCTCCCATCATGCAGACTCCAGATTGGGAACTTCCGTTTTAGCTCATGTGTGATGCCTCTAATTATGCACTTGGAGCTGTGTTGTCACAAAGAGTTAACAAACTATCCCATGTCATTGCTTATGCTTCACGCACTTTAGATGCATCCCAAGTTAACTACACCACCACTGAAAAGGAGCTTCTGGCTATTGTTTTTGCTTTAGATAAATTCAGATCTTATTTACTTTGCTCCTATATCACTATCTTTACTGACCATGCAACTTTGAAGTACTTGTTGAAGAAACCTGATGCTAATCCTAGATTGATCAAGTGAATGCTTCTTCTTCAGGAGTTTGATATTTAGATTAAGGACAGGAGTGGTTCAGAAAACTTGGTTGTTGATCATTTGAGCAGGATTAAGGGACCCACTGAGTCCTTTCCTATTAAGGATAATTTCCCTGATGAGCATTTGATGCATTTGCATTAATCGCATGTTACACTTTGGTTTGCTGACATTGTGAATTTCATTGTTGCATTTGTTATTTCACCTTATGCATCTAGGTCTCAAATAGATAAACTGAAGAGTGGTGCTAAATATTATGTGTGGGATGATCCTTATTTATGAAGGTTTGGTAGTAATCAAGTTATTCGCAGGTGTGTGCCAGATCATGAGATTCAATCTATTCTTCAGTTTTGTCATGGCACACCTACCAGCGGTCATTTTGGTCCTCAGCGGACCGTTAGAAGGGTATTGGACTGTGGGTTCTATTGGCCCACCATGTTCAGAGATGCTCATAAATTTACCACCACTTGTGACCAGTGTTAGAGAGCAGGAGGGACCATTACACATAGGCATGAGATGCCCCAACAGTCCATTATTTTCTGTGAGATTTTTTGTGTGGAGTATTGATTTTATGGGTCAATTTCCCGTTTCTCATGGTTTTTATATATTCTACTTGCTGTTGATTATGTTTCTAGATGGGTTGAAGCTAAGTCCACTAGAACTAATGATTCTAAAGTTGTTGTGGATTTTGTGAGATCCAACATTTTTTGCAGGTTTGGTGTGCCTAGAGCCATTATTAGTGACCAGGGGAGCCATTTCTGTAACAGGTCATTGACATCTTTGCTTCAGAAGTATGGGATTGTGCATAGAGTTGCTACAACTTATCATCCCCAAACTAATGGGCAAGCAAAGGTTTTTAATAGATAGATCAAGCAAGTGTTATAGAAGGTAGTGCAACCCAACAAAAAGGATTGGAGCAAGCTACTTGAAGATATTTTATGGGCTCACAGGACTGCTTATCGAACACCTTTGGGGATGTCTCCCTATAGAGTGGTTTTTGGTAAGGCATGCCACCTTCTAGTGGAGATTGAGCACCATGCTTATTGGGAGGTGAAGAGTTGTAACATGGCATTTGATGAAGTGGGTATGAAAATGAAGCTTTAATTGCAAGAACTTGAAGAGATCCACTTAGAAGCCCACCAGAACTCCAAAATTTACAAGGAGAAAGTGAAGACATTTCATGACTCTAGGATTCTTAGGAAAGAAATCCATATTGGCCAAAAGGTGCTCTCGTTTAACTCTCGTCTTAAGCTTATTTCTGGTAAACTTCGATCTAGATGGGATAAACCTTTTGTTATTACTAATGTTTTTCACCATGGTTCAGTTGAGATTAAAAGTGAAGTTACCGGCAAGGTCTTCAAAGTGAATGGTCACCAACTCAAGCTATTTCATGAGAGCCCACAAGTGGAGGAGGAGCTTGTGTCATACCTCTCTTTGGTCTTGCCAATTTTATATGATGATGTGCCTTGAATGACATTTGGGGAGTTTCCTTTTCCCTTCTTTTATTTGTTGTCTCTTTTTTTGCATTTCATTGCATGCTCACTGTTGCACATTCGGCAAGTGCACCGATCGTACAAGTAATAAAGTGATAAGAAAGATATCGTTCCCACGAGGATTGTTGACCAATTAAATTATAATTAATATCGATAGGTTGGATGACAAATATTTACGAGAAATTGGTGTTGAGTATATGTAACAAATTAAATTAAAATCTAATTATGAACATGAATATTATGGACAGACTATGAAGGGTTGTAATGATATATGTGGTGAAGTAGCTAGGGCAATTCACACT
>CM023958.1:17342980-17453764 GCA_013407115.1 Glycine latifolia | reverse complement strand
AACCAGAGTGATCAGTTCCAGATAGATAGAAACATGCATTCAATAAGATAAAGTGAAATAACTTGATATAAATGAAAGATAGCATCCAATCCAATCCAAAAGAGGTTACATTCAGTGCTTAGCCCTAACTACAATATGAAACTAGCCAAACCTCATTGTGGGTGGCTGTGTTACAAAAAATGGCATACCCAGCTGAAGTGCAAGGAGAACAAGATGGAGAAGAACCTCCACTTGAGCCTCCAACTCCCTTAAACCCTAGCTTAGGCACCCAAGCTTTCTAAAACCCTATTTTGTGTTGTTTCCCTCCAAGAAGTCGTGCATTCAATGCTGAGGGTTAAGTATTTATAACCCAGCTTGTGAAGTCCCTGTTTTGCCCTTGACAGCTTTAATTACAGAGCTTCTGTCGACTTGTGGCGCTGATGGCGCCAACTTGCAGAATGAATGGCGCTGATGGCGCCAACTTGGCGCTCATGGCGCCAGATGACAGTTATAATGGCGCTCTTGGCGCCATCCTGGCGCTAATGGCGCCAGGTTCCAGAGCTGATGGCGCCCTTGGTGCGGCTTTGGCGCGGATGGTGCTGGCTTCCAGTGTTCTTGGCGCTGGTGGCGCCCTTGGCGCAGCTTTGGCGCGGATGGCACTGGCTTCCAGTGTTCTTGGTGCTGGTCGCGCCAGATTCTTCTTCACAACTTGGTTTTCTCTGCTGATTCTTGCCTTAATTTGATACATTTGATTGATTCCCTGCCAATTTCAATATCAGTATAATCTCACATAAATTGGGCAATTATCAATGCTTAATGTTCAAATTCTTGCTTCTAAAAGCCTAGGGAACCTTATATGCTAGGTGCATATCACTCACATTGAGGATAATGTGCATTTCAAGTGTGGGGTGAAGGATTAGAAAATTTTGTTTTCTGTTTTTACATTATGTTTTCTGTTTTAGTTTTTGAGCCTGTATGTTGTATATGTTTGTTTTTTGTTTGTTGTTTCTGTCTGTTTTCTGTTTTCTATTTTTGTTTTTTTTTGTTTCTGTCTGCTTTTGTTTGTTTTTGTTTTTGTTTTTGCCTGTTTCTATTTTTTGTTTCTGTTTGTTTTTGTTGCTACTTTTGTTATTGTTTTGCTGTATTTGTTTTGTTTTGTTTTTATATTCAGAAAATAAAAATTACAATTTAGGCACTTTTTCATGTTTTCATAGGATTTCTAACTTGTATAAATTGTGAGAAATGTACTAATTTTGGTTGAATTGAAAGGTTTCATGCTTGACATGAATCATTGTTGCAAATTGTTAAGTGATAAGTAGGCTTGAGAAATAGAATTTAAGATGGATAATGTGTGATAGAATTATCGCTTGTGAGTTTTTGGGCCTTTGTGGATGAATCACATTATTTCATTCATGTTCTTTCACGTGTGATTTCACCCTTGTTCTAGATTACTCTATGTTTTGCCTTGCCTCTTTTGACATTCCTTGTTTCAATGCTTTGATTGAGATGATTTAGGCCTTCTTTCTTTTACCCACTAGTCAAATAAAACTATCCTTGCATTGATATCCATTGTCACCCTTTTTGAGCATTTAACATTTTATTTCTTGTGTAGCTCATTACAAACTAAAAAATGGAAAACCATGTTATCCTAACTTTAGGGAGAAAATGGGCCTTGGAATTGTTTTGGGAGTGGGTTTCAAATAAGTGTCGGGTATTTTTATTTTGTTTTGAAAAGAAAAGAAAGAGTTTAAAAAGAAAAAGTTCAAAGAAAAAAATTGTGTATAAACAAAGAAAAGAAATGCAAGCAAAGAAGAAAAAAAAATGCAATAAAAGTTATTGTAATTCATTTTCATCCTTTTGATTTCCTTGTTCTCTACCTTGTTTCTTTGTTTCCACCCGTCTTTTTACTTGTTGTCTTACTCCTCATTACCCCTCTTTTCTCTTAGTTTTAGCCTAAATATCATTCTCTTATCCACCCTTTACCTAAGCCATACATTACAAACCTATAAAGTCCTTTTGATCCTTTGATGCATGTGTATTTCAAGTTGAATGAATTAGAGTCTTGTCAAAATTTGGATGTGCTAGTTACATGTGGTGTTTGAGTGTAAACATAAACCCATACACATTAGAAGAGGTTGAGTGTTGTTCTTTGAGAGATTTCTATCACCTTGGTTCATTCTTAATTTTAACTTGACTACGTTTGCACTTTATGATCATGGGTTCATGGATTGTTTGTTACCTTAATATCATTCTTCCATTTTTCATCTTTCTCACTTTTGTGCATTGTTAGGATCCATTGAAAATGTGTGTGCCTTGTTGATACCTTTCTTTTAGTTTGTGGTTCACTTTAGTTTAAATTTTTCTCTTAATCTTTCTTTTAGTTTTGCCCAGGAGTGCAAAAGTTTAAGTGTGGGGTATTTTGATTGAGTGTTTTTAGTTTAATATTTTTTTTTTATTCTTCTTAGCTTATTTGACTTCTCTTAGAGTTTTATTTTCTCACTCTAACTCAGTTTTTGTCTTAGGCAAACAAGTGTGCTTAATTGATAATTGTTGCTTATTTTCAGATTTTTTGCTTACTTGATCTACCTTCCTTGTGCAGGACCTAAAGAGTTCTACAGAACTCCAAATGGCTCATATGAGTAGTCCTGGAAAGATAAGGAAATGATCTACAATTTTGTCAGAGATAAGTCGAGGCCAATTCTGTCATTTTGAGGGTCATTTTAGGCTTCGAAGTTAGAACCTCTGCACTTGAATTCTGGGCTACGAATTGGTGTAATTAGTAATTAGTTAGATTAGATGGGCCTAATCATGGCTCATCATTTCCTATTGACTTAATCACTATATACAAGTGCAATTCGTAAATGAGATTTTTACCCTTCATTTTAGAATAAATAGAATTTGTAGTTTCTTTTAGAAGTTTTTAGAATTAAAATCTTTTCTCTCATTTTCTCTCAACTATTCTTCATTGTTCTTCACTGTTCTTCATTTTCTTCTTTATTTTCATTTATGTTCTTCCATTTTCTGGCACTAATTTGGTGTGTCTTCCATTGATGATGATCATGGAAGGCTAAACAATCAATCAATCCAAGGATCCAGTCCAAGCAAGGAGAATTTGAGTTCTGGTTTGGTATTTCAATTTCTGTGTGAATATTCATTTTCTTCTTCAATCCTTTATTTAATTTTCATGATTATGAATGTGTTTAGGATTGAAAACGGATTAGGTTATGGACTCATTTCCTAATTTTGAATTATAATCACAGATTATTTGGATGATATCTCAATTAGGTTTGTGGTTTCAATTAATTTAGGAGTTAATTCGATTGAACTGCTTCTAATGAAATTGAATGAACCTTCATAACAAGATCATTATCTGAGAACTATGATAATTCGCATTGTTTGGTTTGGTGAATTGGATTGATGTTCTTTAATCTGTTTTACAATACCTCTTATCAATTCTGCCAATTTCTACATTTTTCTGCAATTTTTATTCATTGCGTGGAAACTATTCGATTAAAATCCCCCTATTGTTTATTAGTGAATTGAAGTTGGAACCAAATTGATGGTGTCTCTGAGTCGACCTAGGTTAATCATGTGCTACATAATTAGCGTAGTTTAATTGTTTTAAAGCAATACGACATCGGTTATCAAAACTAACATAGGACTACATTCACCTGTCTATTTGGCACATTTGCCTACACCAGAATGTCCTTTGGCCTATGCAGTGCTCCTGAAACGTTCCAGAGGTGTATGGTGAGTAACTTTTCTTATTTATTAGAGAGTTGTATGGAGGTGTTTATGGATGATTTCACTGTTTATGGTTCCTCTTTTGATGCATGTGTATTTTGAGTTGAGTGAATTAGAGTCTTGTCAATATTTGAATGTGCTAGTTACATGTGGCGTTTGAGTGTAAACACAAACCTATACACATTTGATGAGGTTGAGTGTTGTTCTTTGAGAGAATTCTATCACCTTGGTACATTCTTAATTTTAGCTTGACTATTTTTTCACTTTGCACTTTCTGATCATGTGTTCATGGAGTGCTTGTTACCTTAATATCATTCTTCCATTTTTCATCTTTCTTAGTTTTGCGCATTATTAGGATCCATTGAAAATTGTGTGTGCCTTGTTCATACCTTTTTTTTAGTTTGTGGTTTATTCTAGTTTAATTATTTTTCTCTTAGTCTTTCTTATAGTTTTGACCAAGAGGGCAAAAGATAAAGTGTGGGGGAATTTGATTAAGCATTTTTAGTATAGTATTTTTCTATTCTTCTTAGCTTACTTGACTTCTCTTAGATTTTTATTTTCTCACTTTAACTCAGTTTTGGTCTTAGGCAAATAATTGGTCTTAATTGATAATTGTTGCTTATTTTCAACTTTTGTGCTTACTTGACCTATCTTCCTTATGTAGGACCTATAGGATTCTACAAAACTCCAATGGAGCATATTAGTAGTCCTTGGAAAGCTAAGGAAAAGCGCTACAATTTTGTCAGACATAAGCATGGGCTAATTCTACTGGTTTAAGGGTCAAATTAGGCTTGGAAGTCAGAACCTCTACTTGGAAGTCAGAACTAAATTGTCACGAAAATAAAATGGTTGTTGTGGTTGTATGGATTGTTTTTCTTAAAGATTTGGCTTCAAAATAGAGTTTTTTAGGTGTGAAAATATGGGGTAGCATGTAAAATTTATGAAAAACTTATTCATGGAACACCTATAAAATTGAAAGTAAGTTTAGGAGCGAAACTTTGCAAAACTAGACAGCAATTTAATTTCAGACAGTAGACAACCTATCTTAGTAATTTTAAGCTCGAAAATGGTTTAGAACGTAGAAAAACTGTAAGGAAATATTAGGGAGCGCTAATGATAGTTTAAGTTATATTTGTAGGCTAATAATCTTAACACACAATTGTTGAAATTAGAAGAAGAATTAGTAACAAGAACGCTTTGTAATTTGTACCTCTGGATGAAGTTATCTTATGATTATTTATTCTAGAACTATTGGTCAATTTGTTAGATTATTGCTAAGAAAGATTGCAAAACCTGATGATTGTTGTATGTCTTGAATTGTGGCAGTTCTCTCCTAATAAAGCTAATGAGATGCATATAAATAATTATTATTTTTGAATGATTAAGACCAAGAGAGTATGAACTCGACAAATTATATTTGCAGTGTCCGACCCCCAGCAAATTGTTTGATATGATTGTTAGAGGGATGTAAGTATAGTCGTTATGTTGTCCCATAGATTTGTGTGACAAGTGGTCTCTACGGCTTAAGAAGCCAAGATTGGTTCCCTGAGAGTAGTACATAGGTATAAGTCTCGTCTCTCTTTCTTGTTTGTTGATTGTACGAGATTGTTGATGTAAATGGCACAAGAACTATGCACACAATGCGGTGACAAAAGCAAGTGGACTAAATGAAGAGTAAGGAACCGATGGTTCTATTCCATCTGCGAGAAGGTGAGATTACGTTGGGAAAGTGGATGATGGATTGAGATACATTAGGGTATAGTCGGTGAAGAGGTTCAAAGAACCTAGGAGAATTAGCGAGTGGTGGACTACTTGGCATTTGACATGGGGAACTCATAGGCCTTACTTTGCTACTCCTGACAAGCTTTGAGACTATGTTTTTTCAGTTAGGAGCTTGGAAATCGGTGTACATTGTATCTATATGTGACGATCACTCCCAACTGTCATCCATGTAATTTTTTAAGACAATTAACTCCTGGGAAGCTTGGCGACAAAGGTTGGGCCCTACTATGTGACAAGTGTGCTAATTATGCGTGTAGGATCTCAAAAGTGTTGTTTGCTAAGAAAAACCACACATAGTGGTTAAGTAGGTTGTATTTCTTTATTTGTTTTTTTGTTTGTGGCATTTGGAGGAGCGGGGTATTACCCCTTACAATCAACAACTTTCAGGTATCAATGACGTCAAGGATGTCGACGCCCCTACTAGTCTAGCATATTTCATAGAGGGAATGTGTATGGCCATGTTAGGTAACACGTACTACGTGTTATACATGTCATACTCAGGTACATGTAGTTCTAGTAGAATATCTGAATGTAACATCCTCTACTATAAATTATACTATAACCTGCTACATTTCGTGGGGATTCACATCTCCTTCAGAGCTTCGCTACTATGATGACATTCACTTGTACTTTGGACTTGAGGAGCCTCATCATGTTTTGGAGGTCAGGTTGACTCCAGTGTGTTACGACAAATAGGGTAGCGTTCTTAGCTACCGCATGGAGCTAGTGAGCATAGGTGAAGTTATCAAGGATAAAGAAGATCATTCTTCTATGACATCCTAGGAGATTAAGGAGTACAAAGAACTATTGTAGCAGTTAGAGCCCTTGTTCGAGGAAGAGTATGACAATCTTTCTGATGGCATGTCTTAGATATTGTTCAGTACTTCTAGTATGTAGTGGTTTGCTCTAGTCTTAGGTTTCTTTTTCTTATTTTGAAGGATGGTTTCTCCGAGTGGAAATATTTTGTTGTAGCAGTTATGTATAACTTATTTCACTTACTTTCAGACACTTATGGGTTGTATCCGTATTTATTCTTCTTTGACATTGTTTATGTTACATTATTTATGTATGGAAACTACGTGGGTTTTATATCTGTACCTATTTAATAGATAAAGATTTATAGCTTTCCGAGTGACGTGTTTAAAATATATATATTTACCAAACTAGAAGTAGAGATTAAAATTAAAGACACGTATTTCGACAATAAATTAAATAAAAAGAGTTTTTCAAGCAATATCTTTGAACTAGAATTTGACGTGTTACATTAGTGTTATCAGATAGTTCGTCCTATCAAGACGAAGGTACGAACTTGTCCCTTGTTTGTGTTGTGTGCTCTTATATTCTTGTGAAAACAAGATAAAAGATGAATGATTGTTTGTCTGACTTACTTGGTATTCCAAGTAGGGATTTGTGTGAATTGATTGCTTGTGATGTGAATATATTTTAGGTAGCGAATAGGTAGTTACGTGCATATGTCATTATTCTTTGGAAAACTAACAAAGTGACTTCAGGGAATCATGGCTGGGAGACCCAACTACATGGCCACTCAGCTTTTAGCTCATATGACACAAGTACTAGAGACTCTAGTGCAAGACTGTGATGTTAAAACGATCGAGTATCATGGGTTGTCTACTTTCACCAAGAACACTCCACCTAAATTTTTAGGCAACTTTGACCTGAAAGGAGCTCAACATTAGCTTTCGTAAGTTGAAAATATCTTCATGACATTAGGATGCTATGAAGAGAACAAGGTGACTTATGCCACTTACATGTTGAACGGAGAAGCTGATGATTGGTGGAAGTTTGCTAGTCAAACCCTGCTAAGTGACGAAGGAATCATAGTGTGGGCTACATTCAAGGAGAGTTTCTTGGGTAGTTACTTTCTAAGGGACTTGCACAAGCAAAAAGCCAGAGAATTCTTGGAGTTAAAGCAAGGGAGCATGATTGTAGGGGAATATGCTTCAAAGTTCAATGACATGATGAAGTATTGGTTGTATGACAGGAATGGGAAGAATTATGAAGATATTTGTGCTCAATTTGAGAATGGTTTGAGAGCTGACATTCACATTGTAGTGAGCATGTTCCAACTCACTGATTTTCCCACTCTAGTGAGCAAATATTGTATCTATGATACTAGTGCTAAGAGGAAGCAAGAAGAGCCTAAGTTTGGAGGCCCACAAAGAAATGACAAGAGTGAAAACAATATGAACACACACAATAACCAAAACGGGGGTGAATTGGTTTAAACTTGGTCTTTTAAAATTCTTTAAAGAATCAAAGTAATCAAGATCGTATCACAATTGAACCAAGAATGCTTCACCCAATCAAACCACTCAGCTCAAGAAAGAAATCATAAAACTTACACTTGCTGAATA
This sequence comes from Glycine latifolia, assembly GCA_013407115.1. Lineage (NCBI taxonomy): Eukaryota > Viridiplantae > Streptophyta > Magnoliopsida > Fabales > Fabaceae > Glycine > Glycine latifolia. The sequence continues at coordinate 17,445,884 of CM023958.1, read as the reverse complement.
AGAAAGATAGCACCAAAGAATCACAGATTAAGACAACAACAAAATACTAAAGGAAGTAGTCAACACAATGGTTTATACTGATTCACTTCTCACCCTTGAGAACTTACATCCAGTTCTTCCAACCACAATGGTTAGATTTCCACTAATAACAAAAATATTCTTACAAGCTTTTTACATAATCACTCTTAATCATACCTTGATTAAGAACAAGACTTCTAACACCTTAGAATATTTGTGATCAAGACATAGAGGTCACCCACCTCTACTCTTATCCCCTAGGAACACCTATCCTAGTAAAGCTTTAAGAAATCCTATGTTATTAATACAAAAAAAAATCTCAAAAGAATACACAACAAAGTGTAAAAAAAGAAACCACCTTTGATCCAATAAATGAAGTAGGCAAATGATTTACCAAACTTGGATTGAAAGATGGAAGAAGTTGTTTCAGAACCTTCTTTACAAAACTTCTTTTGAAAGCTTGCCCAAGAAGAAACCCTCCTTTGAAATCTTTGAATCTTGAGGATTTTGGGACTTTTACAGAGTTAAGCACTTGAAACCTTTTATTGCACAAAAAGCTTAAGAATGAACTTTGTAATTTCGTTGTTATTATTCCAAAACACCCAACAACTATTTATAGAAATCAGTTTGTAAATGTCAGTAATCGATTAAAATGTCAATGTAATCGATTAAATACTCTTATGTAATCGATTGTTAACACATTTAATCGATTAAAGTGTTCTTAAGCTTTCTGGAAAAGATTTATGAACAAAGTAATTGATTAATTCGTCATGTAATCGATTAACACAAGCAATATTAAATTCAAACACGCGCCAAGTAATCAATTACCACAAATCATAATCTATTAAAGCAAGAAGACTATTTTGTGATTTTGTGAAGAGTAATCGATTACCATTCTACTGTAATCGATTAAAGTGTTCTTGAAAGCTTAAGTAATAGATTACCACAAGTTGGTAATTGATTAAAGCAGAGAAAAAATGTTTTTCCAAAACCTTAAACTTTGAACACTTTGGCTTTTGTGCAATCATGAAGACCATTTGTTTTAGAAAAGCTTTTTCAATAAGACTTGTGCTTTTATGAAAAGATGAATGCAAAAATTATTAATATAAGCAAATGACAACATTTTTTCTATATAAAAAACATATGACTACTTTATTGTTAAATTTTCTTTTTACCCTTAATTGACTACTCTCTTTTTCCCATGAAAGTGAGTAGCTATCAACAAAACAAGGCACACTCATTGGTTGAAAAATGATCATATCTTAAATTATTTATTGTCATGGGTAGTCTTGAAATAAAATTAAGATTTATGACAAACCAACTAATCCAACTCCTTTAATTGATATTGATGAATTAAGTAATTATTTCTTATATATAGCACCGAAGGTATTAATTAATAGATGAAATATTGCTTAACTAGCTGGTGTTTTATGTTATTGCCTCTAGTCTTTAATATAAGCAATGAGAATATCTTATTTTTTGGTCTCAATATAAACAAACCTCAATTACATATGTCTTATTCAATAAGACTATCTTCAAAATAATCTTCATTTAATAAGGTCAAAGATTTTTTTATGTTTGATATCAAGTTTCAATGAAGGATAATATAGAAAAATGTTTATTTTTAATTGGAAATGACACAAATTTTTTTATCCATGGGAATCGAAGACAATGTCATGGAATTTATAATGACTCACGCGCATCCTACTCAACCAACTGAGCAAGACTCTCTTGATAAAATGATACAATTTAATGAAGTTAGCTAATTTTTTAATAAGTTGAAATATTCTTTAACAAAATTGTATTATGACATATTAATGAACATTTTTATTTTTAAAATTACCAATTAACCAATATATAAGTAAGTGGTTAGCTTAAGTGAAGTAGTGTTACATATTAACCTTATGAAAATTAAATAACTATTAGCTTAAAAGTGTTGTTTTCATTGTTCTTCTTCTATGGTCCCCTACCATGCCTACATGTTAGTAGCATGGTAATCCATCAACTTATCATTATGGTTCAATTATTAAAATTCTTTTTGCAGCTCAGGAATGGGTAATAAGGCTAGAAGAGAAAAACTATAATAAAGACATGAATTAAGACTTGGCAAAGTTGTCATTATTCTTTATCGATGACAAATTTTGTTTTTGTTGGATAATTCTATGTGATTTTGTGGTTATATCCAAATATGTTGTCCAGCTTTTTATGGTGACAAAAGTAAATCACATTTTATAACCTTTTATATCCATTTTCTTAAAAAAAAAATCCAATACTTATAAAGTTCGATACAACTAGCAAATTATTGATTGTCTTTTTAATATGTTAATTGTGAACATTTTTTTTATTTGAGTGTTTATGAAAAATTATTGAAATTAATAGAAATTTTTTAATGATTTTTACAATTCAAATAAATTAGTCTACATAAAAAGTCATTAGTATCAACTTTGAATCAATGTTGAAACGATTGTCGTTAAAAATAGGTCATTTTTTACATCAGTTATAAAACTGATGCTGAAAATCATTATTTACATCGGTTCTTCCCAAAATTGATGTAGGTATGTGGTCAAAATTGTGTAATATCTTAAGCACTTCCTACATCAGTTCTGTCAAAACTGATGTTGAAAGTCGTATACTACATAACATCGATTTTGACAAAACCGATGTTGTATAGCACATTTCAACATTAGTTTTGACGATGTTATTTTTTCAACTTTTTTATGTTTTTTATGTTTGTTAAATGAAAACAAACCTACAAATTGAAACCATAACCAGTCCAAGCAATATTAATAGTATTCATATATTAATATTAATATATATATATATATATATATATATATTCAAATTATTATTGAATAAATATTATTAAATAAAGAAACACTTAATGTGCAAACATAAAATATACTAAACATAAGTTTAAAAAGTATATGCAACAAATATATCAAACTACCTCAAACAATGATCTCAATACATAAATATCAAACAATGAAAATACAAGAAGTCATCTCAGGCCAATGTTTAGTGATTTATAGCTATAATTTTTCAATTCTATTATCCTTATGTTTTAAAAGGTGACTTCTTGTTGGTCCATGAAAGCTAATACATACAGGAATAATTACATGTTATAGCATGTTTAGTGAACTTATTGGGAAAGAAACATAAGATTTGCAAATTTAACAAATATTGTAGTCTTTTCCTAGAGTTGCTAGCACTTTAAAATATAACCCTTGTTTTTACTATAGACATTAGGGTGCTATAAGTACATCCTTAAGGAACAATGGACAAACCTCAATTGACTCAACATTTATGGCACCAATTGTAGCAAGTGCCATAAACCACTAGTTAGAAACAATTCAATACTATAAAATTATAATAATCCAATTTAGAAATGCTTGGTTTGAGTATGCATAGTAGAACTTGACCTCATATAATGAGAAGTGGAGTAGAGCCTTATTAAACACATACCTTAACTTGCAAGAGGTTATAAAACAAAATCGAAAGCAAACATCCTACAAGATACACATGATTTAGCTACTGTGGCCATTGCCTGTAATTTACTGCCATAAGCATGGAGCCATACACACAAATATGACAACACCAACTTATCCTGATGCAACTACCAACAATAATGAAAACAGTGCAGGTATTATCACTAGAAGATGTAGAATCTGGGTCAATGCATGAATTGTTGAAATCATCCAAAAGATGCAGGGGAAAACTCACGAACAGTGTGATGGAATTAGCACTGAGAACCCAAAATCTAACTAGTGTTTCCATATCAACTTGTTACCCTAACAAACGTGAACTACTCTCATAAAAACTATTCTACATAATTGTAAAGATGACTTCATCTAAGCACAATAGTAAAGAAATGAAGTCAAATCACTAATTATTTCCAGTTTAGAAGAACAAAAATAATCATTTAGCTTTTCACTACATATGTGTGATTGTTTTAATAAGCCATCAATAGTGTCACTATGTCACTCCAAACTCCATGCACAACAAACCCCTACCCCAAACTTAGAGGCTTTAAACTAGTCACTCCAAACCCAAACCAGTAATGGATAGAGCAAATAACAGAACTAAAACACTATGCAATAACAAATAACTAGAACCAATAATGGACAAAACCAATTCATGGCCTCTGCTCATAGAACCTGTATAGTTCGGGGTTCGCAAATTGACATGGCATGGGATGTGGCATTGGAATATACATGTCAGCCCTACTCGTCAGCCCTACTAAAGGAGCGTGGATGCAACTCCCTTAGTAGTCGGGTTATTAGGCCAATAAACTAGTAATATATATCTATATATATTTGAATTCTAATGATGATGTTATTATTCCCTAATCAAAGTTGCAGGTACCTACTTATCTACTAACAATGAATTATCTATAAGATTTGTTACCCTATTGCAACAACCCCTACAATCAAGGACCCAAAGCTCCCATCCAACGCTATAAATACCAAGTTTTGTCTCCCTATTTCAATTCATTCTCAACCCACTCACGTACTTACTTGAGCATCAGAGTCCTTTGTTTTGCAGCCCCCCCTCGTGTTCTCCTAACAGAGGGTACTTACAATCTAATGTGTAAATCATGGACCTTATCCAGGCTATGTCTGCCCTGTGTTAATATGTAGGTGTCCTAGAGACAATCTGATTTATCAATTGAACACCTTGTACTATTTATTATATAATGATTAATAAGAGCAAACTTTATCTTTATCATATTTATGTCTCACCTATATTTATAGCAATATGTGTTTAAAGATAAAGGTCCTAGGAATAGAACAAGTGTACACTCGAGGATCTATGATAGGGATCATGATCATGAGGGTTGGAGGACACTACATGTCTATTGCCTAAAGCTTGTTCCTAGTCTTGAATCATCAAGAAAGGGCATTGATGATCTCAATAAGACTAGTACGACATCTTCTACTTGTATAGAGATACAAGGTAGGGACCTTGTAACGACCCAGATTATAAGTTGCTAATCTGGATGCTTGATGCGTGTATTATATTAATTAAATTACATGTGATATGTTGATTGATTAATTTTTTATTTATAACTTGTTATTTGAGTACTTTTGTCTTGGTATACGTGCTTGATGGGTATTGGACGTAAGTCAACTCTACTGTGTTGTGGTTGCTGGCTGTGCACGTTACGAGAACGTGCTATATCAGTTGTGTTTATAAGCAGCAGGCTGGCACACCAACAAGCTTACTCTTCCTTCTTCTACCTTTGTGTTTCCTCTGTTTTCTCTCTAAAACTCACCCAGAAACCCTCTCGTTCTCGACCCTTTCTTTGTTATCTCCAACCTACGAGAGCCACCATAGCTGCTACAGAATTCTCGATGCTGAGAAGAACCTCGTGGTCGGAGCTGAAGGTTAGGACAAACACACTGTGAAGCTTGTAAACGAACTCTTGGTTAGATAAGGGGAGTTTATTGTGTTTCTTAACAGCTTTAGGTACCACGGTTGGGGGCCAGGGAGTCCAGTCGTAATGATAACTGCATGTCCCTGGTGTGTACGATGTTTTTCCCAGAAAAGCTACGTCTTTTATGAATGGGATTTGGTATGCCTTATATTTGTTGCATGTTGTTTTGTGTTGATGTTTGGTGTTCTTGTGGGGAGTATATGTTTTAAGAACTCCCCGTGCATATGGGTGAAGTTGGCATTTTGATACTGAAGAGTTTATAAGACACCTGTGGAAGTGTTCGTGAAGGTGATGAGTACCGGGATGGGTTGGTCGGGTTACACGTAGACATAAATCCCTTGTTTGATGTTGGCTACCGAGATGGGCAAGCCGAGTTAGATATACGTGTCAAACCCTCACGTTTTGATGTCGGCTATCAGGATGGGTAGGTCGAGTTGAGTGGGTTACGTGGCATGCATGCATGCAGGACGTAACTTAGTCCTTGTTGGTGGATGTCAGTAGACCGGGTTCCCTACCTGGGGTCGTTCCCTTAAAGTCGTTAAGACTCATGTCCCTTTTTATAAGGTATATCGGGTTCCTTACTCGGGTGATACGTTAGAGCTGTTAAGCTCAAGTTACTTCCCCATAGAGAGAGAGCTACCAGGTTGCTAACTCGAATGAGCTCATGTTCTCTCGGGAAAAGAGCCACCGGACTCCCCTACTCGGTTGAGCTTGTGTTCCTTTTTCTAAAATGACCGGGTTACATACACGTGTCGCCTCTAGAAGCTCATCCTTCCCTTTTCTTAGAGAGACCGGGTTCCTCACATGGGATGGGATGTTCCCTTTAGAATTGCTAAGTCCAAACCCTTTTCTTTGAGAAGTGTCAGGTTCTTTACTCGGTAGAGTTTGTATGCTCTTGGGAAATGAGCTACCGGGTTCCCTTACACCTTGTGTGGGTTGGTGAAATACAAACCTGGGGTCTTACAAGAGATATTTGTTGTAATCAATTATAGCACTTATGCAATCGATTACATAGTGCAGAACCCGTCCTTAGAACTTTACAAGAAACCTAAGGGCCTCTTGACCACCTTGGCAAATCCTTAGCAAACCCAATCGACCTCAATCGAGTTCTTCCGACCTAGTCCATTTTTGCTACCCTTACCTTCTCTTACCCAAACTTTACCCCTCTGACCGACCCCTACCGACCTTGTCTGAGTTCTACTGACCTTGACCAACCTTGTCCGCCTTCGTTCGACTTCGTTCGGATTCTTACCTTGAGACAGTATGCCTAAGTGCCAACCAAGACACCTCGTACTTCACACTGATTCACCTGTTTGTATGTGTTTATGATGACGTATATGATTACATTGGTGGAATTCGAACTCGGCCTATGTGATGGCTCGAGATAAGGAATGCGTCTGGATATACATAAATACCCACGGGGATGTATGACGTTATCTTAGCCAGGTCGGGTTGAGCCTGGTTCTGGGTCATATATTGATAGTGTCGTGGTGATATTCTATGTATAGTAGTGAGATGATGGGACTGGGTGCTGGTAAACCTTGCGAGGACCACGGTCAGTGCATCGTGGGGCCCTTGTATGGGCGGTATGTTACATAGGGGGTGTATGACGGATTATCCTTGCGAGGAAGGATTGTGTTCCTAGCCGGGTCATACATTAATGGTGCCTACGTAACATACGACATTTTGCATGGTGGAAATAGGATGGTTGACTACATAGTACGATAAGTACTAGGGGGCCACGTCTGTAGGGAGATCCTTGTGACACCCATTTTGGCTGATCACCATGGAGGGTGAGTCTTGTGCACAACAAAGTGACCCTAACGTATTGCAGTAATCATTTGTACCATGGATTTGGCCTATTTCAGGGATGGTACCACATTGCATAATGAGAATTGAGTCGGGAGCATGCATCATGCTAGAAATTATGAGTTGATTTATGAGATGGTTGTGGATGTCCATGTATGTCAGTGTTTAATGGATGCTTGGAATGTTTGTATTGATATGTTGATGACCGTGTTCCTTTTGGCCGGGTTGTGCTCATTTCCTGTTGTATGTAGTGTTGTTATTTAATATGATGAAATCACCTTTGCTTTGTTGTACCTTGTGGCTCGGTACCTGGGATGATCACGAACCGGGTTTGTGTGAGCAGACGGCAGCAGTAGGTGCTTTTGGGAGAGGACTGAGTTGTTTGGAGCCACCTTGTTTTGTCAGGATGTTAATGAACATGATCCCGAGTAGGAGTTGCACTTTCCTAGATGCACCCCTAGTTTTTAATGGATACACTCCTTGTTTTGCTAATTACACTCGTGACTTCTATTTCTCTTCTATTTGTAAAACACTTGATGTATATTTTGAGACATAATCTTTCGTACTTGTAATTAAATTACGTCTGGTATGTGCAAACATATATTCGAAATGTCTTATGAGTACCTTTAATTATGTGTATTTTCCATGGTGATGGTCGTCATATGCTCACGAAAAATTTATCATCGTTTTCACAAGAACTAAAAGGAGTGTTCTTTTTATTAAAATGAATTTATATCATGGTTATGAGTTAGTAATACAGTAGCGACATGGCGGGTCGTTACAGATGTCATCGAATATTGTGTCCTACGGTTATACTTTGACTGTACGACTCTATTCGCCTAAAATTGGGAAAAATGGTGTACTCTTAGGTATAACCTGAATACATGAGTATAGATGGACATGCTGAAAGGACTCACAATCCATTACGAGGGATTAGTCATTCACAAGGCCGGTAGGGCTTGGATGACTTCTAGTTGACTCGAGAATCTATGCATAGTAAGAGATCATGAGGAGTCATGATCTGTCTTAGAGTCAATAGAAGAAGATTCATAGTTCCTGTGAAAAGGCTATATTTAGTCAATAAAGAGAGATGATACTTTATCCTTGCTCTCGACTAAATGTGAATGACTATGTAAGGGACAATGGAGACACGCTATCAAAATTAGAAAGATAGATCACTTGATCAACTCAATTAGTTTTGGGGCCACAGAGCATTGCTAGTGTCTTATGTGGTCATTAAATGAATTAGGCCCGTTAAAAGAGTTTAATTGGTCCAAGTTTATTTATGTAAGTGACTAATTAGGCCTAATGGGTCACACACAAAGGTTATTCTTTGTTGCAAGTTATAGCGAGTTTAGGCCAATAATTAGTTATTGGGCTTTATGAAGACTATGAGTTAAATTGCATTAAAGTTTGACTTCACGCCTACTTGAATCATGCGCCCTATTTGGGGCATTAGTGGTGAAATTGGTTTCTCCACTAATGGGCCCAAATGTGTTGACAAATCTGATGGGCCTTAGGCCATAAATCCTAATAAGTCAAGGAGTTGACTTGACCAAAATAAGTTTTGGGCGAATTCGAAATTTGAATTTGAATTTTGAAATTTTGAATTTTGAATTCAAATTCAAATTCAAATTATGAACTGGGATAAGACTGAATTTATATTTGAGTTTAAATTTCAAATTTGAAATTTGAATTTGAATTTTAAATTCTATGAGGTTAGGTTGTTGAGGATAATTTAAATTATCTAAATGAATTATCCAATAAAGATTGGATGAAGATTCTCTCAACAATATTGTCATTTGAATTCAGAATTCAAATGAGTTATTGTTGCAACAAACTTTGGAGGGATGAGAAAGAGAAGGAGGCAATTTTGATGAGAGGATCTTGATAGATTCTTGTTCAAATTTTCTGCAACAAATGGATAGGATCCATTCACTTGAATTTTGAATTCAAGTCTTGCAAGAGTAGAACAAACTCAAGGATGTTCTAGTAACATCTTGAATTTCGAAAAACCCAACAAATTGGGGCTGATTTGGAGTCCTTATCTCACCTTAAATAGACGCCTATGTGGGAGGATTTTAGAGAAGAAAATTTCATCCACCTTCTTTCTTGATTCTGAATCAAGTTCTAGCTTTTCCTCTCGCTCATCTTCTCTCCTCTTTTGCTGCACCTTCAGCTGACCTCAAGGCACCATTATAGTCGTGAGAAAAGAAACCAAATACTTGAAAGCCTCACACCTTGCATGCACCTAGCAAGCCACCAAGGAGAAGAAGTTCTCACTTGCAAGAAGGAGATAACCATATGGATCACCATTGGAGGGCGTCATCTTCTTTGAGCTTTCAAGTGATAAAGGTATTTCTAAAACCCCAACGTGTTTCAATAAGTAATTCCTAAGCACACACACATGAGGTGCATAAATGGTCTATGTTTTCGCATCAAAAATTTTGTTTTTACCCTCATGTGAGCGTTTTTCACCCTGATATCAGTCAACTCCATATTTTGGTAAGTACATTTCGTGCCCACCTTGGGGTCATGATAAAACTTTCCCACAACCTTTTTTCACCAATAATTAGCATGTGGTCCAGCCTCAGATGCGAGACACCCCTAAAGCGTTATGATTGAACTACTAACCTAGATGAACACCTAGACGTGTTCCTCACCCAAGCTAATCTCTACACCAACGATGATGCAATCTTATGTCGAGTCTTCCCTACATCCCTTAAGGATGCAGCATTGGCATAGTACGGAGGACTCCCTCCAAAATCATTCCACAACTTTGACACCCTTGTTGAATGTTTCAACTCTCAATATGAAACGAGTCTATCACACTGCTTACTTTTACTGATTTGGCCAGTCTGCGACAGGCGGATGATGAATCACTCCATAAGTTCATGGACAGGTTCTGTCGAACTACTATCCAAATCATAAACCTAAATCCTGAAGGGGCATTACACTTCATGCTACTCGCCCTGCGACCTGGCAAATTCGTAGACAGATTGTGTAAATAACCTCCCAACAACATGAATGAGTTGTGCGAATGAGCCAAAGGCTATATTCAAATGGAAGAAATGTTGAGGTTCATAAATGAAGTTCGACAGGGCAGACAGAAACATGATAAAAGAGAAGGAAGCAGTAGGACCGACTCACACAAGTTGGACAAGAAGCACAAGTCTGACAAACGTCAGCCTCTTCCAAGGGGACCAAGGTACGAGCGTTATACACCCCTTATAATGACCATGTGATATATCCGGGTTCGTGTGACGGGGTTGTCACAAAGGGGAGGTTGTATATTGGAACTCAGATAAGAGGTGGGTGTAGATAGCACCTTTTCTAATCCGGGATCGTGTTGTATGTTAGTTTTTATAAGAAGACCGGGTTAGTGCATGACCGGGTTATTGTCACGTAAGTGGTGTATATACATAGCACTTTTGGGGAAAACGTTGTTGTATAGAAAGGAACTTGGACAAGGAAGGGAAGAGTGACCGGGTAGCTATCTCGGCAGAGCTCGTATATTCCTTTTCTTTGAGGAGCTAGTTTGTGATCTCAGATGAGCGATCGGGTAGTGATCTCGGTTGAGCTCGGATGAGCTCGGAGGAGCTCGTATTTAATTGACTTGCAAGAGCTACCGGGTAAAGAGACCTAAAGAGCTCGCAACCCCTTTTTGATAGAGTTACCGGGTTAGTGATCCTGGAAGTGGTTGGGAGGAACCTTGGACTTGTGAAGTACCAAGGTAGGAACTCGGATAAGGTCGGAATAGGTTGGATTAGGTCGAATGAGGTCGGAGGATGAGGGAACATTAGACATACTATAGTACCAGGGACAGGTTCTTATGCAATCGATTACATTATTTGTAAGCGTTAAAACAGTCAGTATTTGCTGTTTAACCCGGACTTAACCTAGTGACACGTGTTGATCCTCTGCTTGATGTTTTGATGTGGGAAGATCCTCATATTACGATATGACGCGTGTCAATTTTTAGGATATTTAAGATATGCACGAGTGAGATATTTCAATAATAACCTTATTTCCACCGCCTTTGCTAAAACACTTTCTCTCTCTTATTCCATTTTCCTCCATTGTTAAAAGTAAGAAAAACTTCATAGTTACTCATTCCTTGACCTAAACACCTTTACAACCAACGTGAGGATTGAAGAGAATCACCTTATAAACTAGTTTCCACCCTTTGTTAGTTGTGAAAACCATTAGATGAGGAGATTATTTCTCCAAAGAAAATGCAAAGTTTCAACCTTTAAGAGTTAGAAGACACTTTAAGGACATTCAAGCTTTTAGAAGTTTTCCACAAGCCTTCCTTGACGTTTTTAAGGTAAAACACGTAAGTTTTACCGTTTTTCTTTGAGTTTGGATTTAAGAGGAAAAATGACCCATATGAGTTAGGGTTGGTTTTGGGTGATGTTTCTTAGGAAAAGTATGTTTAGGAAGTTGTTGTGATGAAGGTTCAACCTTGAAAGCTAACTTTTCTGGGTTTTGGGTATTTTGCTATGTCCAGATAGATCTTTGTGGGGTTTACAAGTCACTGGTTAGTGGTAGATGTTTGAGACCTGGAAAAGAACGGGGTTCTTTTCATGAAATGGTTGAAAACCTTTCTTGATATCTTTCTTGCCTGGTGTAGGGCTTGATAAAGAAGATATCGGTGGTTGTAAACACGAGGTTGAGAGGGCTGGTGTTGTGATCAAAGAAGGTAAGCTCCCCGTTCTTGGGAATTTGTTCCCTTGATTGTGTTCCATCATACTCCTGGGGGTGATGGTTGTTGGATGTCATGGTACATGTATTTACATTGTGTGTTATTATTTTGATTGAAAGCATACATGTAATGGAGATGTGCACTAGTTGTATAATTTGTATATTTTGATATACATTTGTGCATGTCTGTGATGGAATGACATATTGGTGGAATTAACACATGGAGTCTGTGGTCTGGGATTTCAGGCCGGGATACATGATTGTGCATGAGAGGTGCACTGGAAGATATACAAGAGTGCACAATATGTGTACTGGCTGTCTAACTTGTATATCTGATATGCAAGCACTAGAAGATATACAAGAGTGCATAATATGTGTATTGGCTATCTAACTTGTATATCTGATATGCAATTGTGCATGATATATGCACTGGTTGGCTAAGTTGCATATATGTACTGGAATGGCACGTTGGTGTGATTATGTACATGTGTTGTTTTATTAAAAGGCCGAATTGGCTATGTTAATTGTAATGCCAATATAAATGTTATGTACTGTGAAAGTGAACCAGGGGGAGGTGAGACTCCAAGAACCCTGAGTTTACTGAGATTGTATCTCAACCCGATTGGGGATTATATTTTATTGCAGGTAAAAGCCAGCGAGCTGAAGACGAGGTCCGGGGTAAGAGACCCGAGTAGGGGTCATTTGGTGGATCTCTATTGAGAGGCCAGGTAGGGCAGGGCCGGGTTAGCTGCTAATCGAGGATCCCAGACAAGAGGCCGAGGTCGGGTTCGAGGGAGCAAAAATCGGAAGGCGGTTTTGAGCAAGCCTGTTGGCTCAATTTTGTTGTATATTTTGTAACCCGCTATGGGTTTTGTACTATATGTACTTTGTGGAACTGTACCCGGGTGCTGGGTTGTATACAAAACTCCATACATAATGTTTTGTGATATTGTTAGACGTCTTATTTATTTTAATGCTTTTGTGTTTACTTATTATGTTAAGTTATTGTTGCGCTTATGACCATTATATAATGTTAATGAACCGGATGTAAATGGGGTTGTTACACCATCCTCAAAGAAGACAAATTTAATGTTAATAGCTATATTAATTAACTTTATTAATAACCATATATTAGTTAACTACTCTCTCCGGTCTCAAATATAAGAAGAAAAAACGTCTTTTTTATACGTGTTGTAATTAGAAGAAATCACATTTTTTTACTTGAAATAGAGATTTATATCCATAAATATATGAGTCTTTCTTATCTGCATAATTGATAAAATTATAAGATAAAACATGTATCTATATTGTTTTCTAATTCATTTGATACTACTATCTCTAAAATATCATTCATTTAATTGGTATTTTAGTTTTAATGACTCTTTTTTTATATCAAGTTCCAATGAAAGATAAGTTTGAAAAAACTTAATTTTCAATTGAGATTAATACAATAAAATGTGATTAACTAACTTTTTTAGTTAATTTTTTTCTTATATTTGAGACATCATATAATTAGAGACAAAAGAAGTACTCTCTTTGTCCCAAAATAAATGTCACATTTTAGAGAAAAATTGTTCCATAATAAGTGTTGCATTAGTTTTTTAATGTAACATTAATTATTCTTTTTCACTAATACCCTTAATATATGTCACTTTAGTTGTTGAATCTAATATTAATACTATCCTCTTTCATCTATGGTTAATTTTGTAAAACTACTAATCTTTTTTACCTATTTATTAGTTTTTCTAATTTTTAGATGTATTAATTATTTTTTCCTACATACTCTTAATTATTCTTTCTCCAAACATTAATGAAAACCAATTGAGTGGATAGTAACACTATTTACGGTGTGGTTTGGTTTGATTTTTAGACAAAAAGTCATCCGAACCAAACATAAAATAAAGATGCAATTTGATTTGATTGGATTTAAATATAACATCAAAGTTGAACCAAACCAAATCAATTTTTGCAATTTGTTTTGGTTCGATTTCATGATTTTATTATTTTTTAATTTATTATCATAATTTAAAGCGCTACATAATTATTATATATGCTATATATTTTTAAAAATGAGTTTTATTTTTTTATTAAATTTTTTAAACATATTTTAGTTAAAATTATTATCTTCACTTCTATTTAGCATTACCATAAAATAATATTATCAACTTTTTTTGTAACATAATAATAATTTGTGTGCATCACTTGATGATATTTAACAATATTAGTGCATCTTTTTTAACATATGAAAGTAAAAGATACATCTTGATTATAAAGCAAATAAAAAGTAATAAATTATTTAATACTTATTATTAATTATCACAATAAAAATTAATGTAATTATAATATGAAGTTTGTTCAGTTTGATTCAATTTTTCATAACAAGATTTGAAAATTGAATCAAACTATACAAAATATGCAATTTTTTAGATTTTTTATTTAAGTGATTTTCAAAAAAATTTAGATCGATTTGATGGTTTATAAATGATTTGATTTTATTTTATTTTGAATATATCTAATGAATAGAAAAATTAGAAAATGATAATTTTAAATAATAATAAAATAATTAAGAAATTTAACATGATTAATTAAATTAATTATTATTTTTAAAATAAAATTAATTAAAATAATCTTATAATCAAGATAAGAAATACAATTAAGTAAAAGCTTACATGCATCCGAGGGAAGTGGCATGGTGTTGGTACAAGTACGTGGAGCTGAGTCAGCCTCGCACGCTCCACGAATTAACAATATTTACATTTCAATCGTTTTTCTTTCTTTTCCCTCTCCAATATTTCCCCCAATACCACTACCCAATCATTCATTCTCATTCATTTCACTGCCCCCCTCCCCTACTATGTCCTATCCTTTATTATTATTTTCACTTACCACTAATGCCCCTTTACTATTTCCACATTCATCAATGTCAACTTTCTTCATTAATTATTTCTAATAATTGCCATCAATTATTTCACTTTTACTATTTTTTTAATCAATATCTTTAACGTGCTCTAATAGTATTTGTCAAAAAATTATTACTTAATAAAAGGCTTTAATTTATATACTCTTGCAATATTAGTCAATTAAAAATTATAATAAATATAAAATTTAAAGTGATTATCATTTAATTAAAAGAATTTTATCATACATAATAATTTATAATTAAATAACATCATAAGAGTTATGTGAATAAATTACACTAATACTCTTGAATTTCTGGATATTTCACATAAATTTATTTTTTTAAATAGCAACCTTCTTTATATAAGTACACATTTTAATGCTTTTCAAATAATTAAGGAGTCGTTAGACTTTACTCAAATTATTTATATTTTTATTTGTTTAAATCACAAGTTTTTTTTTTGTCAGCGTTTAGATCATAGGAATCATCTATTAAAGACAATCATATTTCAATCAAATGTTGTAAATGCATATACTTTTTACTCTTAATAAATTTACTCAAAGAAGATATTATTAGGCTATTGTTTGGACTCAAATTAACAAATATAACATTTTGGTCAACCAAAGATGATTTAAAATCTATGATTGAGTGATGGTGTTATGACAGATGCATGAATTACATTCATGTACGAAAAAATCTTGCCTGTTACTATGGGTGATGATTTTGTTGTAAAATTAACATATGTACTTGCACCTTTTATCTACAACATCAATAAAATTGACCTTAATATCCATATACAGTTGCGCAGTTAAATCAACATGCATTTTTCATGCAGGGGTCCGGGCCACATAAAGCGAGTGTAGAGTTTCTTTCCCCTCCCACATGAAACGTATTTGTTTCAAAGAAAAATAAAAAAAAATTAAGGTGGATAATTGTTTTAAGGATAATTAGTAGTTGCTTTGATTTTGATTTGAGAGAAAAGATTGTTTATCTAAATCTAAAATAGAAAGGGCAACACCTGTTTATGCGGTAACCTATCTCCAAAGGGTTTAAAAAATTTGGAACTACACGAGACTTTTTGTGTGTTCAAGAATCGGAATTATGAAGGGTCATTTATTCATGCATGATACGTGAAATAACTTTAAAAAAAATACCGTATATAGTATATACCCGCATGCATACACAATTTTTTAAAATTTTCTCTCCAGATAAAAAGGACCCGGGTGACAAAGGATAATGTATTTAACAACCCATTAATAAATTAATATATTTTTTTAAAAAAGGTTTAGCAAAGAGGATCACCACTCTGCAAGTTGTATAAGTTTGACTATAATTAGATAATTATTTAATAGGGATAAGAGGCCAGGGCATCACCTGGCATATAGTAAAGAATATATTGAATGGAAGAAACGATGTGAATTGTGAAATGTTGAATGATAGTACGTTATATTAAAGAGAGAGAAAGAGTTATGTATTAATATATAATATTAATTTTTGGTCATTTTATTTTATTCAATTCAGAATTTTGATTATTCTATTTTAAAAATAATATATTTTATTATTTTATTTTAAAAAAATCTATAATTTTAATTTTTCTATTTCAAAATATAAATATTTGATTTTATATGTTAGAAAATTCATAATTTTGATTCATATATTTTAGAAAATCTATAACTTTAGTTAAATATTTAGTGTTGTTTATGTTTTATTTCTTATTTTGTAATTAATTCATTTCTTGATGATATCTTAAATAAATATGTTTGGTTTAAGATTTAATTAGCTAGATAAAAAAATAAATAAAATTGATAATTTGACCAAAATTATAAAAATTTTAAAATATGAGGGACTAAATGTCTTTATTTTAAAATAAAAGGAATAAAATCACATTTTTTTTAAAATAAAGGACCAAATATTTTAATTTTGAAATAAAGATATCAAAATTAAGGATCGAACAAAAGAAGGAACCATAATTGTATTTAAGTCTAAATTTTTTTTCATAATCATATAATCATAATTCATCATATATAATAAATTTATTAATTTTTAAAATTATTATCTTAAAATAATTTAAACGATATAAAACTATTTTATTTTATCTCATTAGTATATAGATATTATACTTTATATTAAACTAAATTTTCTTTTATAAGCTGTTAAGGAGTATGTGTTTGTACTTCGTTATGGTAAAATGAACTGTACTGTATTTGAAAATTTAGAATAAATATTCAACCTCACTTAATGATAAGGATGCGGATAAAGGATTCCCATTTGACCCATATAATAATTAATATTTAAAATCAAATCAAATACACACATGGATGTGTAAAAAGGATATATTAAAATACTTACAAAAGGCAACAATAAAAAAATTAAAGCTATAATAATTTTTTTTTATCTCATCTGGATTTTTTTTAATTTCAATTTGGTGTCTTAAAGTTAAAAAAGTATTTTAGTCTTCTTAATTAAAATATCTTTGTTAGACAAAAATGTCCTTTTTTCCAGTTTTTTTTTTAATTAATGATGTTAATTTTGGTTAACATTATAAACGTTCATCTAATTT
The DNA here is from genome assembly GCA_013407115.1 of Glycine latifolia. Taxonomy (NCBI): domain Eukaryota; kingdom Viridiplantae; phylum Streptophyta; class Magnoliopsida; order Fabales; family Fabaceae; genus Glycine; species Glycine latifolia. The sequence continues at coordinate 17,428,460 of CM023958.1, read as the reverse complement.
GATTGATATCTTAAAAAAAATTCACATGTCACCAAGTTGATTAACGTGTTTGTACACGTGTTGATATGATCATTTGACGTAGAAATTCATGTATAATAGAAGCTAAATTGTGTGGCTTTTACGTGTGAGTTTGAATGTGGGTGGGTTAATGAAATTAATTTTAAAAATATATAATTTATGTTTTAATATTTTATTATATAATTAAATTATGAATAAAGTATAAATTTTTGGATTTAATGACAAGAATATTTATAATCAAATTTGGACTCTTCTAATGAAATCAAATACATGAAAAATCATTATAACCAACAAGTCATTGGTTTGAGTGGTCCTAGATTCAATCCTCTTGAGCAAAGTCTTGGATTCGAACATTGTAGATAGAAAAAAATGTAATTAAAAGAAGAGACTCTATAAAAGATGTTCAGTCAAATTTTTATGTGAAAATTAATCATTAATAAAATTGATAAATATTCTATATCAATGTGATGATGATAAAAAAAATAGGAAAATCCTTTTATGGAAAAATTATAAGATATATAAGTTTTAAATGATGACACAAACACACTATAAATTATTTTAAATGTGGTTAGTAAAATTAATTTAAAAGATCAAAATAAAACTATTTTAAATTTAGAGGATTAAATTTAAAAATCATATAAAGAACCACAATTATATTTTAGAACAAATAAAAAAATTAAATATAAATAAAAATGGGATTTTATTTTAGAGTTAAAATGTAATTTATATATGAATTTAATGATAATGTATTAACACTATAAATAATTTTTATATGTAATTGAATAGTATTGTGTGATTTTTTTCTCAATATTTATTTAGCGCAAGAAAAAGGTATAATGTTTAAAGGAGAAGAAGTGAAAATAAATAAAAATAAAGATGTCAGAAAATTGAAAAGGAGAACTGAATCATGGTTGGAAAAGCCAACTGCAGTGAAGTTGTTGTTAATGGACACGAGTCTCTCTATCCATCTACATTTCTATCCAACTTGTCAAGCAGACAAAAATTAATGAACTAATTAAAAAAAAATTATCTATCATCCAGTGCCTTGTTTGTTCTCTACAGTAATAACTCCGATATATATATATATATAATTATAATAGAAATTATCCCATTTAATGTATATATTTTATTAGATAATTTTATTTTAAATTATTTCTTAAATTTTAAAATTTTCTTCAAATCTACATTAATTTTTGTCATTTTTAATTAACTGTATTTAATTTTTATTTTTTTATTATTTAAAAATATTAGAGAGACTTACCTCTCTTCCGCAGTATAAATTAAAACAAAAAGAAAAAGAAAAAAAAAATCTAGCAGTTGCCGTTCGTTGTTTTGTTCTTCCCTTCTCCAAGACCGAAACGAAACTTCTCTCTCTCTAAAAAACGCAGTGTCAACTTTCTCTCTCATTGCTTCGCTGGAATCTCGCCGCCTCCCTCGCCGGAAAGGTGAGACTCGGAGGGAGCGAGTCGAGACGACTCGAGGTTACCCTGTTTGTTTCTATGTTTTTGTTTTTATTTGGTTTATCCGTGTTTTGAATTGAATTGCTGGTTCCTGGTTTTTCTGAAGCGTTTATTTGCAGTTGCGGTTTTCTTGGGAACCGAGCGAGCCCGATCGTTCGCGTTTTTGTTCGGTTTGTGAATTGGTGGGTGTTAGTTTGGTGTTTCGGAAGGGAATTGTAAAGCGACGGCGTCGTTTACGTGAAGTTTCATAATGTGATAATTGCTTGAATTTGATTATCAGTATCTAACTCCTGTTAATCTCTTTCTTTCTTTTTTTGGCATATAACAGTTTCGAATCCCAGTCGTTTTTTTCTGGAACTGATTCTCTTTTGTGATAAGCTTTTTTTTAGAAACAAATACGTTCGGAATTTTATATTTTTTTGTTTATGTATTTTATGCCCTATGTTTAGTGCTTTTTTTGGGCTGTATTTTTTTTTTAATTTAATTTGTGGTGTTGGAAATGGAAAGTGTTTTTGAAGAGATAACTGAAAACCATGTGATTTTCCTCTAAATAGATTTTGTTTGGTGCTTTGGCTACATGAGGCTTCGAAGCACTTTTTCAAGAGTAAAGTGATAGGATATAATCAATCAATGTATTTTGATTGAAATTTTGAGACCATTTTGTATTATTTGGATGTGGGGTTTGGGTTTATCATATTTTGATCACACAGAATTAGGGTTTTATATTTCACACATACTGTGAACTTGGAGAATGGTGTGTGAAGTTGGATTCCTACAGAGTTCCTACATGCCGAGATTTACGCTAGCTTTGTAGTTTGAACTGTGGGAATCAATGCCATGAAGATTAGTGCATTCGTATAGTCAGTAATCTGGGGAATAGAATCTGTTTATTATATTTGGGTGTGCCTAAGTGCCTATAGATAAGACGCAATGACATTATCATTTTTAAAGGGAATCCATCTGTTTTTTCTCATGTGGTGGTTCATGATTTAGGATCTACAGTTAAACTAGAAGAGATTTTTCGTAACAAAATTGAAATTTTGTGATATTCTTGGGAGTATCATGGTAATTTCATGTTAGCACTTTTGAGATGTTAACTGCATTATGAATGCTTGCTGTTTGTTAGTGACAGATTTTTGTTTTCTGGTGTGGTGTAAATATTAAAGATGCAATCTCTGTTTACTCCATGTCCATGTGGTACTGTGCTTGTCTTGTACCAAAACTAGGAGAATAGCATATTTAGGATGTGTCTTGTGGAAATGATTATCTCATCATGTATGTCATTAGAGGTTCATTTTACATTTCATTTTTGGCGTTATTCACACTGATTCACAAGTATTGTTATTTATTTGCTCATTTGTTTTTCTATATTGTATTTGGTAGACTGGGGAGAAATAAATGCTATCAAGAGTTCTCTGATTTTGTGTACAACATTTGTCATGACGTCAATGATTATCATCTCAGTTAACATTAGCGTAACTGTTTTCTCCAGATAAATCCATGTGTCAGAGTTGGCATTCCGAGCTGACTTATATTTACTCATGTCATGCCTTTTCATCTTTAATCACATCCTGGTTCTTATTGTTCAGCAGTCCACTATTTGAACCACCTTGATGTTTAAAACTTTCATAAATAGCTATTAATGAAGTAATTTTTATTATAGCAACTACATGAGAACCTTTAGTAAATGTTCCTGAAATGAAGTATTATGAGATTCATACCAGATAACTAGTGTTTGTTGATCCCATGGGGAATGCAGTCCGTCAATTTTTTTTTTTTACTTGGATTCCTATGATATGTTATTTGAAGGATACTTATTGGAAATGTTGTTTGATATTCATTTTTTTTTTTTTTTGTATGAATTGATAGAAAGAATTGAAGAAAGATCCCCTTGTTCAGTCATGGCTTCAAGATCATATGCTAATCTCTTTGACTTAGCTAGTGGAGACTTTCTTGATTTTCCATGCACCCCAAGAACTCTTCCAAGGGTTATGACTGTTCCTGGAATTATTTCGGATCTGGATGGTTATGGTTGTAATGATGGGGATTCCGATGTTAGTTCTTCTGGATGTAGGGAGCGGAAAATCATTGTGGCAAACATGTTGCCAGTGCAGGCTAAAAGAGATATAGAAACTGCTAAATGGGTTTTCAGTTGGGATGAGGATTCGATTTTGTTACAATTAAAAGATGGTTTTTCTGCTGATAGTGAGGTAATCTATGTGGGTTCTCTCAAGGTTGAAATAGATGCCTGTGAGCAGGATGCAGTTGCTCAGAGATTGCTGGATGAATTTAATTGTGTACCTACCTTTCTACCCCATGATCTCCAAAAAAGGTTCTACCTTGGATTTTGTAAGCAGCAACTTTGGCCTCTCTTTCATTATATGCTACCTATATGCCCAGATCACGGTGATCGCTTTGACCGTATACTTTGGCAGGCTTATGTTTCTGCAAACAAAATATTTGCAGACAAGGTCATGGAAGTAATTAATCCTGATGACGATTTTGTTTGGGTTCATGATTATCACTTAATGGTTTTGCCTACTTTCTTGAGGAAGCGATATAATCGGGTTAAACTTGGGTTCTTTCTGCATAGTCCTTTCCCTTCATCTGAAATCTACCGAACTTTACCAGTAAGGGATGAAATTTTGAGGGGATTGTTGAACTCTGATTTAATTGGCTTTCATACTTTTGATTATGCTCGCCACTTTCTTTCTTGCTGCAGCAGAATGCTAGGTCTGGACTATGAATCTAAGCGAGGACATATAGGGCTTGATTACTTTGGCCGCACTATATTTATTAAAATTTTGCCTGTAGGCATTCACATGGGTAGGCTTGAATCTGTGTTAAATCTTTCTTCTACATCTGCTAAACTAAAAGAGGTTCAGGAAGAGTTTAAGGATAAGAAAGTAATTCTTGGTGTTGATGACATGGATATTTTTAAGGGCATTAGTCTGAAACTTCTAGCTGTGGAGCATCTGCTGCAGCAGAATCCAGATTTGCAGGGCAAAGTTGTCCTAGTTCAAATTGTAAATCCTGCAAGGGGCTCGGGAAAGGATGTTCAGGAAGCAAAGAACGAAACATATTTAATTTCCCAGAGAATCAACGATACATATAGCTCTAATAATTATCAGCCAGTCATTCTCATTGACCGCCCTGTTCCTCGCTTTGAGAAGAGTGCCTATTATGCTGTAGCTGAATGTTGCATTGTTAATGCTGTAAGGGATGGTATGAACTTAGTCCCATACAAATATATCATCTGCAGACAGGGAACTGCACAATTAGATGAAGCATTGGGTAGAAAAAGTGATTCTCCTCATACAAGCATGCTTGTTGTGTCTGAGTTCATTGGTTGTTCACCTTCTCTTAGTGGGGCAATAAGGGTCAATCCCTGGGACATAGATGCCGTAGCTGATGCTATGTATGCAGCCCTTACTATGAGTGATTCAGAGAAGCAGTTGCGCCACGAGAAACACTATCGGTATGTGAGTTCTCATGATGTGGCATATTGGGCACACAGCTTTATGCTGGATTTGGAGAGAGCCTGCAAAGATCATTACACCAAAAGATGCTGGGGATTTGGTTTGGGCTTGGGGTTCAGAGTTGTTTCTCTTTCTCATGGTTTTGGGAAGCTGTCAATTGACCATATTGTTTCAGCATACAAGAGAACCAACAGAAGGGCCATCTTTCTTGATTATGATGGTACTGTTGTACCACAATCTTCCATAAGTAAAACCCCAAGCCCTGAAGTCATCTCTGTCTTAAATGCTCTGTGTATTGATCCCAAGAATATTGTATTCATTGTTAGTGGGAGGGGAAGGGATTCACTGAGTGAGTGGTTTACTTCATGCCAAATGCTTGGACTTGCAGCAGAACATGGGTACTTTTTAAAGTATGTCATTTTAATGTCAGGAAGATTGGACTACTTTGTATCTCCCTGTCCGTCCCCCTCCTTTCCCTCAAAAAAAAGTATAACAAGGTTTTTTTTTCTTCTTTTAATGGTTGCAGGTGGAACAAAGATTCAGAATGGGAAGCAAGTCACTTATCTGCGGACCTTGATTGGAAAAAGATGGTGGAACCTGTCATGCATTTGTATACAGAAGCAACTGATGGTTCTAATATTGAAGTTAAGGAGAGTGCTTTGGTGTGGCATCATCAAGATGCAGACCCTGATTTTGGTTCTTGCCAAGCCAAAGAATTGTTGGATCACTTGGAAAGTGTGCTTGCTAATGAACCAGCAGTTGTTACGAGAGGTCAGCATATTGTTGAAGTTAAGCCACAGGTATTTTTCAAATTCCTTAGCCTCATCTTCCTCAATCTGAAACTCCTCAGACTGGAGTGGACTTAATCAAAGCATTGCTTTGCTCTCTACAGGGAATAAGCAAGGGTTTGGTAGCTGAACAGGTTCTTATGACCATGGTTAATGGTGGCAATCCACCAGATTTTGTGCTGTGCATTGGAGATGATAGGTCCGATGAGGACATGTTTGAGAGCATTTTGAGGACAGTTTCGTGCCCGTCATTACCATCAGCTCCAGAGATCTTTGCCTGCACTGTGGGTAGGAAGCCTAGCAAGGCCAAGTATTTTCTTGATGATGCTTCTGATGTTGTGAAGTTGCTTCAGGGCCTTGCTGCTTCATCCAATCCAAAACCCAGGCCTCTTGCTCATTCTCAAGTCTCTTTTGAGAGCACAGTTTGAGTTATTGACAAGTTAAGACAGCATTATTGGTCTTCTCCTGTGAATCAATGAAATTTTTGGTTATTAATCTTAACCTGACAAACAAATGGCGCGGATCTAATTCTTTTTTGGGCTCCTGAACCGGTTTGCGTGGCGTCAATCTCGGAGGTTTTTGTTAAATACTGCGGTTCATTGGTGCCTGACAATTATTCTCCTGTACATGGTAACATCAATTGTTATATTTGCTGGTGCCACCGAGAGCTTTAGTTGTGCTTCGAACTGTTAGATCTTATCATCGCTGTTTGCACTGAACAATGGGGCACCAAAATCTGTATAGTTACAATATTTTTTGTTGCAATACATATTGAATTTCTGGTTTGGGATCTCTTCAACTTGGTAATCTATTTGCAAAAAAAGCGAATATGAGAAGTGATAACACAATTTTTTAAGAATCGTTTTTAATGTGTTTTTATATTGATTAAAATTTATTAAAAATTATAAAATCATTAGTTTACTTCATTAAATAAAAAGTGAGGCTTACAAAATTGTGATTTTTAATAATTTGTTAGGTAATAACAAAGAGTGTGATGGTAGTATTTATCAAATGGATATCATGCCTTTATGGGCATGTAAGTTTTACTATGGAAGAAAATTTTGTCTACCACAAAAAGCCTTTATGGGCATGTAAGTTTTATTTTGAATACACACATATTCTTCTCTAATTATATTTTAAAATATAAACTTAGAACTAAAACATTACATACATATATTTTCACTCATTTTGCCATCATCAATAGTTAAGTTAAAAAAAAAAATGAGAAATTCTCACAAATGTAACTATGAGGCTCAACTTATGATTATAACTTTCAATCTCAACAAACCTTCGTATAACCATAAGTTCATCAGAGACAACTAAAAAACTAGTAGTTTGAAACTATAACCAAAATAAGAGAAAGTTTGAAAGCTAAAATTGAGTTGTTATCATTAAGGATGTGTTTGGTAAGGAGAGATGAAAATGGATGAAAGTTTGAGGAATAAAGGTTGTTAGTTGATTATGTTATATGCATAGTCAATTATCACTACAAGAAAAATGTGTTTTTATGACGCTGATTTAACGTTGGTTGACAAAAAACCATCTTAGAAAGAAACGCGACGGTATTTTTGTAAATAAATACAACCATACTACTACGATTTTGCAAAAATCGTCTTAGAAATTACCATTCTACAATGGTTTTGCAAAAATCATCTTAGAAAGTACTATTCTATTACGGTTTTGCGAAAATCACCTTAGAAAAACTACCATTCTACGACGATTTTGTAAAAGTTGTCTTAGAATGGTTGTCATTCCACGACTGTTTTTTCGAAAATCGTCTTAGAAGACTTTCATTCTAAGACGGTTATGTAAAAATTGTCTTAGAAGGTTTTTCGTTGTTTTTAATATTTTATGTTTCCCTTTACTCTCTCGTGCTCACTGTATTCTCACTCTCCGAATCCCCCTCTAGGGTTCCCAAAAAGGTCTTGTAGTTCGCTGGAATCGATTTCACTTCCTTCAGGCAAATTTGAAACTACTTTGACTCCGGTCTACCACAAATGAGGAAAATAGATAAGCTGAAAGACACTCATCTTCAAGATCCTGCGGTCTAGTGTGGCATGTCCAACAATTTCGCTCTTCGACGAGTCTACACATGGTGAAGAATCGTGAGGCCACCCGCCGATGAAGAATCAAGCGATTCGTCTGGAAATCACGATTAAGCACGACTCGTCCCCGCTTCTGAGAGGAGTGGACGAGGCCCGATCTTCGACTTCAGTTTGGGCCTGCTTCGAGAAGATGATAAGGGAGTCCTAGGACAGCGTGTGCAGTGCCCTCAATATAACATCCTGAAATTTCAATAACTAAAAATATATGTTTGATGTATTTATTTAATTACTTTATTAATTTGGATTAGTTGAAGTGTTGTGTGATTATCCTTGTTCAATTGCTTGGTATGGATGTTAGGTTATGTGAAGTTTGATTGATCTGCATTAGAATTGTGTGATTTCGAGTTTGACCCAAAATATGTTTTGGTAAAATCACGATTCTGTATTGGTTAACCGTTGGATCGCTTTCAAATTTGAAAGGTAGGCTCAATATATCCCACATATGAAAATTGTGACTGTTGGAATTTTAAAAGCATTGAAATTTGTTAAAACTGGGTCAGCTCGCCCAAGCGAGTAGAATTCGCCTGGGTGAGTAAAGTCGGCTACAAAAATGTGCAGCAGTGTGAAACCACGCATTTTCCGCCTTCTTTTTTCCCAAAACCTTCACTCGAGCTCTCATCCTCCTCCTCCACCACTCATGACCACTGGTGACCGCCACGAGCCTTCATTGCTTGCCGTCGGACCACCGCAAGGAGAGGAACATTTGTTTACGATGTTTTTGTGATGGATGGATGTTGTGTATGTACATGGGTTGTGCAATGACCTGTTGGATATCCCTGGGATGGAAGACGATTAGTTTCATAATTTTAAGCATCCCTGGAGAGGGAAAGAGATTGCTTAGAATTCTTAACTATCCACTGGCAGTGCATTGATGGTACCCATGTTTCATACTTCATAATTGCATGGAAATAGTATAAATAGTAGTAGTAAGTACCTGTGGTAATCATTGTCATTTGGTGCTTGTTGATCTTGTATAATAAACTCACCCTTGCAATTTTGTATTGTGTGGTTGGTACCTATAATGATCGCAAACCTTCGTTCGTGGGAGCAGATGAGCAGCACTAGGTGATGTTGAAGGAAAATCCTTTTATTGGAGCCGCCAAGCCGACGTGATAATGTTGGAAATTATTTTGGGAGAGAGTGGTGTTTTGTTATTAACTCTTTCTTAGTTGGTTCCTTGTTTCTCTTTGATTAGACATGTAATCTCAAGCTTAGATATATGTAAAAACTGAATTATGTTCTAACATGTGAATGATATGTAATGGTTTAATATATTTTTATATGTGTTTTTATTTACATATTTGTGCATTTTTTATGAGTGTATTATTGCTAGAAATTTACCCTTATTTTCATAATCAAATTAATAGAGTTTTTCATTTAAAATTAGAAAATTATACATTTAAAGTGGTGATATTGTAGCGACGAGGCAGGTCGTTACACTTGAGGCCGCTGATGGTGGGGCCAAGTTCAAGGAGAATGTTTGGTTTAGGAACGGTGGCGGCGGTGGCATTAGTATAGTCCTTCAAGATGGTGTTTTTTGGGAGAAGGATGGGGTTAATATCTTTATTGTTTACGGTGTCATGCCACCTGACGCATATCGTGCTGCCAAGGGTGCTCCTACTAATAAAAAACCTAGTCATTTGCCTTTCTTTACTGCTTGAATAAGCTCCGTTAGTATCTCTCTAGCATCTCAGCTCAATATTTTTTATTACCTTTTTTTTGGACTAATTAATTTGCCCCACTGTCTTTCTGTTCAAGTTTTACACCCAAAGAACTTGTTTTCCCCTACATTACATTTCAACTATTTCTATTTGAAACCGATGCTCCTAAAGGTAAATTGCATTATGCTTTGCTCATTTCCAAGCTCCTCTTTATATCATTTTAGCGGTATTTTTTGTCATATTACTTTCAACACATATGATGTGATTCACAAGTTCTTTTTTTTATACTGCTTCTTTCATGCCTGTCTTTTTGCTTCCAGTTGTTTGGGCTTTGTGTTTGTGCTTGAGACTATTTAATCATTAATTACTGTATAGAACTAATATGATATGATATTTTCTCAATCTTTTTCAAACTTGGTTACCTCAGGTTCAACTTTGTAGGTTTCTCTTTCTTTCAAATTACTATTTTGTTATCAATTGCTTATGTACATATCACAACTATATATATAAACAGAAACAAAACAAAAACACAACTATATGTATATGTTCGTCTCAAAATCTTAAAACAAATATTAAATCAAACAGATGTTAACATTAGAGCATAAAGTTGTTGAATCCTTCTTTAAATGTGCTGTTATTGATAGTCAAGTTGTTGCTTTCTGTAGATGCTCTTGGTGCACCTAGCACAATGGTGGATTGAAAACAGTATGAACCTCACACAATAACCAAAAGGAGGGGTGAATTGGTTTAAACTTGGTCCTTTAAAAATCTTTAAAGAATCAAAGTAATCAAGATGGTATTACAATTGAACCAAGAATGCTCCAACCAATCAAACCACTCAGCTTAAGAATGCAATCACAAAACTTTCACTTGTTGAATAAGAAAGATAGAACCAAAGAATGATCAATTATAACAGCAAGAACAAATTAGAAAGCAGTATTCAACACAGGGAATTATATGGGTTCACTTCTCACCCTTAAGAAGTTACATTCAGTTCTTCCAACCACAAAGGTTAGAGTTCCACTAATAACAAATTGTTCTTACAAGCTTTTTACACAATCACCTTAATCAGACCTAGATTAAGAACAAGACTTCTAACACACTTAGAACCATTGTGTTCAATACATAGAGATCACCCACCTCTACTCTTATTCCCTAGGAACACCTATCATAGTAAAGCTTTAAGAAATCCTATATTCTTAATACAAAAAGAAACACAAAAGAATACACAGCAAAGTGTAAAGAAAGAAACCAGCTATGATCCAACAAATGATGAATGCAAATGATTTACAAGACTGGAATTAAAAAGGTGGAAGATATTACTTCAGAACTTTCTTTCTACAACTTCGTTTGAAAGCTTGCCCAAGAAGAAACCCTCCTTTGAAATCTTTGAATCTCGAGGATTTGTGGGACTTAACAATGTTTAGCACTTGAAACCTTTTCTTGCACATAAAGTTAATGAAAGAACTTTGTAATTTCGTTATTATTCTCCAAAACACCCAACAACTATTTATAGAAATCAATTTGTAACTGTCAGTAATCGATTAAAACGCTTGTGTAATTGAATAAAACCACTAATGTAATCAATTGTTAACAAGTTTAATCTATTAAAGTGTTCTTGAGCTTTCTGGAAAATGTTTATGAACAAAGTAATTGATTAATTTGTCATGTAATCGATTATCACAAATAGTCTTGTTCTAAACACGTGCCAAGTAATCAATTACCACAAATCGTAATCGATTATCACAGGAAGACTTTTCTGTGAATTTGTGAAGTGTAATCAATTACCATTCTCTTGTAATCGATTAAAGTGTTCTTGAAAGCTTAAGTAATAAATTACCACAAGTTAGTAATTGATTAAAGCATAGAAAATCTGTTTTTCAAGAACCTTAAACTTTGAACACTTTGGCTTTTATGCAATGAAAACTCTTTGTTTCAAAAAAGCTTTTCCATAAGACTTATGCTTTTATGAAAACATGAATGCAAAAACCATGTATGAGCTTTATGCAATGGATCATAGGAAGTTTCATCTCATACACAAATTACAACTACCAATCAAATTGATTTGGCATGTAAAATAGCCTAAACACTTTGTAGACTATGAGACTCAGCTTCTTGATCCTCTTGAGTTCCCCCTGACTCTAACAATCTCCCCCTTTTTGGCTTTGATCATGCCAAACTTCAATTAAACATGTTGAACCTTAGTGTTTTACTTAGTAGAGAATTTCCAGGAGTTTTTACTTAAACCTGAAAAATAATAAGCCTCTTGGCAAGACCAGGTGTTAAGTATACATTGCATAAACTCAAAGCATCATCAGCATGTGTATTGCACCCCATTTCTTATGTAATTGTATATCTAGTTGGATTTAGATTAATGCTTATATTCATTTAAAATAGAGTAATCATTTATCATTTTTACTTAGTTTAGCATCCTTCTCCCTTTTTATTCTTTTAATTACTCAGCATCCTTCATATGTATATGTATATGTTCATTTGTTCATTTTTCTTCCCCTTTTGGCTTATCAAAGACAAAATGTTCCATTGATAATGAAATAAGCAAAGGAAGATGTAAACAACATAAAACAAAATTTTATTCATTTAATATAAAAATGCAGAAACATAAGGTGAACATCAAAGACAGTTGCTAAACATGAGAGAAGGCAAACAACCCAACTAGAAGCAAGACAATACATCCACTAATCTAGAGATTATCAAAATCCTTAAGAGCCATTCTAGTTTCTATGTTCTCTAGCCTAGTAGTAATCTCTTCCAAGGAGGAATGAACATCGGTTGAATGTTCATGATGCAGAGCTATCATTGCATCAATCTTTGAATCATCAAAGATTCAAAAGGGCTCCACTGCTATTCAGCAGGGCCAGCTTCAACATCTCCTTCCTCAACTTCTTGTTCCTCATCTGCACCTACTTGTAGAGCTTGTTCTCCAACCATTATCCACCCATTTGGAGTTTGAATTAAACCCATCTTGTTAAGATGCTTGACAGTGATGAGGTTGGTGATGTTGGTAGTGTTGTCCACTATTTCATTTGACACATCAATCCCAAAGTAGTCAATGAACTTTGAGACTAATACAACATAAGGGAATTGATAGCTAAGCAACCTTTTAGACTTCATCATTGTCTCCTCAATGACTAGAAACCAATTAATCTGAGTTCCAATTTTCATACCATACATCTAATGCCCCGGATTATAAGTTACCAATCTGGATATATATATATATATGTGTGTGTGTGTGTGTGTGTGTGTATGTTATGGTGGTTAATTACATGTTTTATTGTATATATGAAGATTGTTGTTTTGAGTGCCCATGCCTTGGTATGCGTGTGAGTGGGTGCTAGCTGTCCTTATTGACCGACGGTTGTTGTATTTGCACGAAGGGCAAGCCTGCCGTATCAGTTGAGTACTTAAGGACAGGAGCGTGCAATGGAAGCGTGCTCTTCCTTCTTCTACCTTTACGTTTTATCTGTTCTCTCTCTCTAAAAAACTCACCCAAAAAACCTTTCGTTCTCGACCCCCCTGTGTTACCTTCAACCCATGAGAACCACCATCGCTGCCACGATATCCCGACGCCAAGAAGGACCTCGTGGTCGGAGCAGACGCTTAGGACAACATGTCGTGAAGCTCGTGAACGAACTCCTGGTTAGGTAAGGGAGTTCATTGTGTTTAATAACAGTTTTCGGTAACATGGTTGAGGACCAGGGAGTCCAACCATGGCGATGATGCATGTTCGCGTGTGTGTTGTTTTCCAGAAAGCTGTGTTTGTTTTATTGAATGGAATGGGTTACACCTTGTGTTCTTTGGTTGTTTTTTTTTTGTGTTGATATTAATGATGTTCTGGTGTGGTATTTTGGAAAGGGGGAGTTGATGTTGTAAGAACTCCCTATGCATGTATGTGAAGTAGGCATTTTGATGCTGAGAAGTTCCTAAGATACTTTGCAAAAGTGTTCGTGAAGGTGCTGAGTACCGGGAAGGGTTGGCTGAGTTATATATGTGTGTGTGTGTCAAACCCTTGTGATGTCGGGGTCACTTTGTCGTGCACAGGACTCACCCCCCATGGTGATCAGCCAAATGGGTTTCAAAAGGATCTCCCTACAGACATGGGCCCCCAGTACTTCTCATACTATTACAGTCAATCATCCTATTCCTGTCATGTAAATGAGGTATGTCTCTCATGGGCATGCTGAGAGTTGAGTTAGAAGCATGCATCATGCTAGGCATTGTAAGCTGATTTGTGAAATGTTCCTGGATGCGTGTTTATGTTGGTTGTGTGTGGATACATCTGAACTTGTGGTGATATTGTGACGCTTGAATTGTCTTCCTTAACTGATGTTATCTTTGATTGCTATTTTATATGATCGCGAACCCGGTTCATGTGAGCAGACGAATAGTAGTAGGTGACAGGGAAGATGACTACTTTTAGTTGAAGTCGCCGAGTTGTCAGGATGTCGATGTGATGAATCCCGGGCAGGGGTTATGTTTCGTTGATTACACCCCTGGTTTTGATGTTCACACCCATGTTTTGCTAGTTGCACCCCTGATGTTCAGTTTTTTTTTGTTTCCCTTGTAAAATACTTGTACGTTGTAAACATGGATAATTGTACTTACAACTAAACTACGCTTGATATATATATATATATATATATATATATATATATATTTGTGCAATTGGGATGTTTATACATGTTTTGTTTACGATCATGATGAGTATGTACTCATGAGAAAAATTTTCCACCACTTTCATAATCAAATTAAAAAGATCTTTAGCTAAAACATCTTTCATGAGGTGATTAAGAGATAGTGATACAGTAGCAACGTGGCGGGTCGTTACAATACACCAATTGCAGATCATCATCTGTGATCTGTGCATGATTAATAGACCTTAGTGTAAGGATATAGGTGATGATGTAGTGAAGAAGTCTGTCTTCACCAGCCAAGTTGCCAACCCCCAGTTTGTTCTTTATTCTTGCTTGTGGATCTAGCAACATACCCCTGTATGTGTCCATCTTTGACTATCCTCCTATCTCCTCTTCAAACTTTCTAACACCTACACAGGAGATGCAGATACAACATCATCAATCTCCATTGCAACTTCATTCACTTGGGAATGGAAGACACCATTCATTCTTGCCTTGGCACAAGTGTAAAACACTTTTACCAATTCAGGGTAAAAAGTACCCTTCAGTTCCAGCAACTTTGCCAACCCTTAAGCTTGCAGCATTGCAAGGAATTCAAATCCCTCATTCGCAAACCAGTCAAGCTCTAGATATTTTGGAGGCATGACAAGCTTGGTTGCATTGAACTGCATGTAGTTTGTCCAGCTTTCCTCTTGCTAGTTTTGATTTTCTTAGAGGCAGATGGGTTAGAAATAGTGAGTTATTTTTGAAGAAAGGAATGGGCAGATGTTTGGTTAAGAGAGAAAAAGGCATACCACAAAGATTAGCTCAGTTTGCTTAAGGGAGAAAGTGATTTTCAGGTGTGAAGTTTTAGCTTTTGAAAACCTGAATTTATAGAGTTTTTTTTTTAAGTTTAAAATTTGAATTTTGAAAACTTGGTAATAGCTATTTCGAGTTCCAAGAATGTATGGATACACTAAACCAAATTTGAATTTTGAATAAGAGATAAGATGTCAGTTACATTTTATTGAAAATTGTGCAGACTTGCAAAAATGCCATAGACAATTGATTACAGATCCTTCGTAATCGATTATTCCAGGATGAAATATGACTCTGAACATGATGTAATCGATTAATATGAAGGGGTAATCGATTACTCTAGAGAGTTTTGAATTTGCAAATAGCTTTCAAGCATTAAGTAATCGATTAAAATACAGGGTAATCGATTACTCCAAAGAGTTTTTGTCTCTGAATTCCATTTTAACACTAATTGATTAATTCAATAGGTAATCGATTACTCCAGATAGTTTTTCATTTTGAAATAGGCTTTAAGTACCAAATAATCGATTACCCCCAGAGAGTTTTTTATTCTAAATTGTCTCTAAACCTCAAAGAATCGATTAATACGTATAATAATCGATTAAAGCAGACAATTATGCAGAGTGAATAGTGTCATTCATCAGAATTCAAATTTTTGTCATATGTGATGCATAGTCAATATGTGAGTGGTATTTCATGGAGTCAGACATATCATAAGCATGCTAGCATATATTAGATTCATCAAGAATACCTAGCATGTTCCTAAGAGCATAGAATCTATCTCTAGTTAAGGGTTTAGTAAAAATATCAACCCATTGATTGTTTGTGTCAACAAACTCAATTGAACAATTACCCTTTTGAATGTGATCTCTGAGGAAGTGATGTCTAATCTCTATATGCTTTGTCCTTGAGTGCATTATTAGATCCTTTGATAAGTTTATAGCACTTATGTTGTCACATAGCAAAGGAATCTCTTTCAATTCAACACCAAAATCTTGTAATTGTTGTTTCAACCACAAGCTTTGAGCACAACAACTTCCAGCAGCAATGTATTCAGCCTCAGCAGTTGATAGAGCAATACAAGATTGTTTCTTGCAATGCCATGAGATAAGTGAACTTCCCAATAAATGACATGTTCCACTTGTGCTTTTACTGTCTAATTTGCATCCTAAAAAATTAGAATCTGAGTATCCAATTAAATTTATTAATGCACCTTTGGGATACCAAAGACCAACTCTTAGAGTTGATTTAAGATATTTGATGATTCTCTTCACTGCTGTAAGGTGTGATTCTTTAGGATTAGCTTGATATCTTGCACATAAGCACACACTCAGCATTATATTTAGTCTACTTGCAGTCAAGTACAATAAAGATCCAATCATCCCTCTATACTTTGACTCATTAACCTTCTTTCCTTTTTCATGTGAATCAAGGTAAGCTGAAGTTTCCATTGGAGTAGCAGCATCTTTGCTTTTCTCCATGTCAAATTTCTTGATGAATTCATGGCAGTACTTTGTTTGGCTGAGAAATGTCCCACTCTTCATTTGCTTCACTTGAAGTCCAAGAAAGAATGTTAATTCTCCCATCATAGACATTTCAAATTCATTCTGCATAGAGATTGAGAATTCTTTGCACAAGGAATGATTAGTTGAACCAAAAAAAATATCATCAACATATATATGAACCAATAAGATGTCATTGACAGATTTCTTAATGAACAATGTTTTAACCACTTGTCCTCTTATGAAGGATTGGCTAAGTAAGAAGTTGCTCAATCTTTCATACCAGGACCTAGGAGTTTGCTTTACTCCATAAAGAGCTTTCTTTAGTTTAAAAACATGGTTTGGATGTTTAAAATCAACAAAGTCAGGAGGTTGATCAACATATATTTCCTCCTCAATATATCCATTAAGAAAAACACTCTTTACATGCATTTGAAATAGTTTAAAATCCATTAAACATGCAAATGCAAGCAGTAATCTAATGGCCTCCTACCTTGCTACTGGAGCATAGGTTTCTTCATATTCAATGTCTTCCTCTTGGTTGTAACCTTTTGCAACTAATCTAGCTTTGTTTCTAACTATGATGCCACTTTCATCAAGTTTGTTCCTAAAACCCACTTGGTGCTAATAGGCTTGTGAGAAGAAGGTCTAGGAACAAGTTCTCAAACTTCATTTCTCTTGAACTGATTAAGTTCATCATGCATGGCAAGCATCCAATGTTCATCAAGTAAAGATTGGTTAATGTGCTTAGGTTCAATTTGAGAAACAAAAGTCATATCACAACATAGATTTCTTAGTGAAGATAAATTAGATACTCCCTTAGTAACTTCACCAATTATGTTGTCAAGGGAGAGATCCCTTGTTGTTCTCTAATCCTTAGGCTTTTGAGTAGGTATTAACTGATCAATATCTTCATTTGGTTCATCCTTTTTCTTTTCATTTGATCCATTGAGTTTCACATACTCTTCTATAGGACCTGCATCATTATCACAACTCTTTTCCTCTTATAAGGAGTTAGATTCATCACAAATAACATGAACTGATTCTTCCATGCATAAAGTTCTTTTATTGAAAACTCTATATGCTTTGCTTTGTAATGAATATCGAAGAAAAATGGCTTCATCAGCCTTTGCATTAAACTTGCCAAGTGACTCATTTCCATTATTTAAAACAAAATATTTATAACCAAATGCTCTTAGGTGAGAAATGTTTGGTTTTCTACCTTTATATAGCTCATAAGGAGTTTTCTTTGAAATAGGCTTTATGAGTAATCTATTCAAAGTGTAGCAAACAGTACTCATAGCATCAGCCTAAAAATGTTTTGGCAAATTTGTCTCATTAAGAAGAGTTCTAGCTCCTTCTTCAAGGGATCTATTTTTCCTCTCCACAACACCATTTTCCTGAGGTGTTCTTGGAGCTGAAAAATTGTGGTTGATTCCATTTTCTTCACAGAATTTTTCAAAATGCTCATTTTGGAGTTCACCACCATGATCACTTCTTATTGAGATAATTTTGCTTCCTTTTTCATTTTGAACAAGCTTGGCTAATTTTCTGAAAGCAATGAAAGCATTACTCTTGGATTTTAAAAACAAAGTCCATGTGAATCTAGAATAGTCATCAACTATTACAAACCCATAGTAATTGCCTCCTAAGCTCATAGTTCTAGAAAGACCAAACAAATCCATGTGAAGCAATTCAAGGGGTCTTGAGGTGGAAATAAAATTTTATTTTGAAAAGAAATCTTGGTTTGTTACCCCTTTTGACAAGCATCACAAAGTTTGTCCTTTTCAAACTTAAGTTTAGGTAAACCAATGATTAAGTCTTTTCTAATAAGCTTGTTCATGTGATGCATGTTAATGTGACTAGTTCTCTTATGTCATATCCATGATTCATCAATCTTACTTACTAGACAATTAATATTGTAAACGAATGCATGTTCTATAGAGAGTAAGTAGATGTTACCCTTTCCTTTTCCTACACGGATAACCTCACCGGATTGAACGTCACATATCAAGCAGCAATTATCATTAAAGGATACCTTGAAACCTTTATCATATAGCTAACTTATACTTAGAAGATTGTGCTTTAAACCTTCCACATAGAGAACATTTTTTTTATCTTCGTTTTAAAGTTGTCTCGTATATTGCCTTCTCCTATTATCTTGCCTTTATTGTTGTCTCCATAAGTGACAAATCCTTCATCCTTTAAAGTTAGATTTGTAAGCATGGATTTGTCACACGTCATGTGTCTAGAGAATTCATTGTCTAAGTCCTAGAATGATGCTTTAGCTCTAAGACACACCTGCAACAATCAAATCAAGTGGCAAAGAAAGGTACCTAATTAAGGTTGGGTCCATAAGGGTTAGCTATTTTTCTTTTTTTTCTTTGGAACCCAAATGCAGTCTCCATTAGGCACATAAAACCTTCTAGCATAACACTTATGAGATGTGTGCCCTTCTTTCATGCAGTAATGACATGTGACAGATTTTGATTTTCTTTCAAAATAAGCCTTTGTAGTATGCTTTTTAGAAAACCTTTTTCTATTCATCTGTTTTGGAGGTACAAACTTGGTGTATCCAAAAGGTTTTGTTTGATGTTTGTAACCCAAACCAGATGTATCTCCTGCATACTTTTGCACACTCAACATGTGATTCAGACTACATTTTCCTTAGTAAAGCTTTTTTATGAGATCTACCAAGTATGCGTTTTCACTTTGTAAAGACATGCACTTTTCAACTTGGCTCTTTTTGAATTCATCAAATTCTTTTTGCAAAGCTTTTTGGTCATTTACCTTTGAAGAGGAAGAAGCACATACACACCCATTTGCTTTGTAGCTTGAAACAAGTTTTTCGTTCTCTTATTTCAAGTTACAAAGTTCAGCTTGCATTGCTACAAGTTTAGTGGTATGCCATCTAAGGTTACCTTTTAGCTTATTGTTGGAGATTGCAAGTTTTTGAGCCTCCTCATGCATTTCATGAAAAGCATCAACAAGTTGATCAAATTCAGGATTTACTTTTGATTCAGCACATGAGTCATCTTCATTAATTGTTGAAGTTAGACACATATTTTCTTCTTCATTCTCACTTAATGATTCAAAAGTTGTTGAGGCATTTTCTTCCCATGCTGTGTAGGCTTTCTTTGCTTTCTGTTTACCTAACTGCTTCTTCAAAAATATAGGACATTCAGATTTAATATGGCATTGCTTACCACATTCAAAGCAGTTGAAGTTGGTGTTGTTGTTATTGTCACTTCTTTTGTTGAACTTTGAGAACTTCTGTTCTTGTTCTTCTTCATGAATTTGCTGAATCTTTTGACTATTAGGTTCAGATTCTCATCACCTTCATCTTCACTTGAGTCTTCTTCTTTTTCCACATTTGAGGATGCAACCTTCAAGGCTATACTCTTTTGTTTCTTGTCTGCATCTTCTGCATGTGTTAATTGAGACATTTCTAATTTATACTCAAGTAGCTTACCAAATAGTGCAGCCATGGACATCTTTGAAAGATCTTTTGACTCCTAGATTGCTATCACCTTTGGTTGCCATGGTCTTGTTAGGCACTTCAAGATTTTGATGTTTAATTCCTCAGCATCAAATGTCTTTCCAAGACCAAGAAGATGATTTAAAATGTGTGTGAATCTGGTTTGGAGTTGAGATATGTTTTCAGTTGTGTTCATCTTGAACATCTCATACTCATGAATCAAGGCATGCTTCCTTGATCTTCTGACTTCATCTGTCCCTTCATGAGTGATTTCTAACATCTCCCACATCTTCTTAGCGCTTTTACACCTAACAATCCTGAAAAATTCATCAGATGATAGTGCAGAGGTTATCATATTCTAGCTCTAAAATCGTAATGAACTACTCTTTTTTCTGCATCTGTCATTTCATCCCATTCTTTGGGAATCATTTCATTATCAACAGTTTTTTGATTGGAATCAAAGGACCTTTTTTCTATTGCATTCCATGTATTAAGGTCTTTTGATTGGATTAATATATGCATTCTATTTTTTCCAAAAACTGAAATGCTCTCCTTTAAACATCAAAGGACGATTGATGGAGACACCCTCCTTAAAGGTAATTTGTGTGATATTCATTTTCTTTGAAAAAAGATAGTGATCTTGAATAACACTTAAGAACCTGCTCTTGATACCAATTGAAAACATTATGAACCTTACACAATAACCAAGAGGTGGTGAATTGGTTTAAACTTGGTCTTTTAAAAATCTTTAAAGAATCAAAGTAATCAAGATCATATCACAATTGAACCAAGAATGCTCCAACCAATCAAACCACTCAACTCAAGAATGCAATCACAAAACTTTCACTTGTTGAATAAGAAAGATAGCACCAAAGAATGATCAATTATAACAGCAATAACAGATTAGAAAGAAGTATTCAACACAGGGAATTATACTGGTTCACTTCTCACCCTTGAGAAGTTACATCCAATTCTTCCAACCACAAAGGTTAGAGTTTCACTAATAACAAATTGTTCTTACAAGCTTTTTACACAATAACTCTTAATCAGATCTAGATTAAGAATAAGACTTCTAACACACTTAGAATCTTTGTGATCAAGACATAGAGATCACCCACCTCTACTCTTATCCCCTAGGAACACCTATCCTAGTAAAGTTTTAAGAAATCCTATGTTATTAATACAAAAAGAAACACAAAAGAATACACAACAAAGTGTAAAGAAAGAAACCACCTGTGATCCAGCAAATGATGAATGCAAATGATTTACAAGACTGGAATTAAAAAGGTGGAAGATGTTACTTCATAACTTTCTTTCTACAACTTCGTTTGAAAGCTTGCCCAAGAAGAAACCCTCCTTTGAAATCTTTAAATCTTAAGGATTGGTGGGACTTAACAATGTTTAACACTTGAAACCTTTTCTTGCACAGAAAGCTAATGAAATAACTTTGTAATTTCGTTATTATTTTCCAAAACACCCAATAAATATTTATAGAAATCAGTTTGTAATTGTCAGTAATTGATTAAAACACTTGTGTAATCGATTAAAATCACTAATGTAATCAATTGTTGACAAGTTTAATCGATTAAAGTGTTCTTGAGCTTTCTGGAAAATGTTTATGAACAAAGTAATCGATTAATTCGTCATGTAATCGATTATCACAAATAGTCTTGTTCTAAACACGCGCCAAGTAATCAATTACCATAAATCGTAATTGATTATAACAAGAAGACTTTTCTGTGGCTTTGTGAAGTGTAATCAATTACCATTCTCTTGTAATCGATTAAAGTGTTCGTGAAAGTTTAAGTAATAGATTACCACAAGTTGGTAATCGATTAAAGCAAAGAAAATTTGTTCTTCAAGAACCTTAAACTTTGAACACTTTGGCTTTTATGCAATCATGAAAACTCTTTGTTTTAGGAAAGCTTTTTCATAAGACTTATGCTTTTATGAAAACATGAATGCAAAAACCATGTGTGAGCTTTATGCAATGGATCATAGGAAGTTTCATCTCATACACAAATTACAACTACCAATCAAATTGATTTGACATGTAAAATAGCCTAAACACTTTGTAGACTTTGAGACTTGACTTCTTGATCCTCTTGAGCTCCCCCTGATTCTAACAGTTTGGTGGGGTAACTAACTTGACACCAGCTTACATTTTTCAGGAGGATGTTAAGCACTTCCATTCAGACTTGCTTAGCACAAATATTGGTTTCTAACATTCTTATGGTTTAGAATAAATAATGGTTTTTTACTTTGTAAAAGATGAAAGAAAAAATCAATTTCCTTTGTTCTAAAATGTAACCACAACTTGATGATTTTGGTCCTTTTTTAGAGTATTTTTGTAGTTTTTGGTGGGTTTTCTTGAGTTGAATTTATGTAGCTTGGTTCATTTAAAATTGGAGGCATTGAAATATTAAGCACATAATTTGTTTCTCTTTATAATTCTATGAAAGGTTTTGGCAAATGCTTAAGGATTCTGCAATCAAGGTCACTTAAAATCTCTACAACTTTAAATCATGCTTCACACAATGAAGCTTTAAACTGTATTTTTGAGCAATCTTAAGATCTGTATGATAAAATTAAAGGTTAATAGTGATGAGTGAGTATTAAGCATTCTATGTCCAATTCATGTACCTTTAATACAAGTTTACTCATGAATTTGGCTTTCTGTTATATTTAATTTTGATGAATTTAATATATGATGAATTGGAGGTTGTCATAATTAGTAAGCAAGAAACAAATGTTGGTAAATGGGTAACAACAATGATTGTCGGTAATAATGAAATGATGGGAATGGGAAGAATATATGTGATGCAGGGGAAGCAAGAAAATAGGTGAAGGGGTTTTGAATTGTACTTGTGGTGGTAGCAATGATGATGACTTTGCAGTTATGATCATGGTGGTAGTAATGGTGATCATGGCGACGATGCTGGCGATAGGGACATTGGACAGTGTTGTGGTGGTGGTGATGGCAGAGATTATTAGAACTTATGTGTTGCACACTTCACAGGCAGGAGCTTTCTCCAGAGAAGAGGATGATGTTCTATCCCGAGCTTCCAAAAATAATTGGTTAAGGCTCCTCTGAAGATCGAATAAGGTCTATTCATGGTGTTGAGGGAAGGAAGAATGTGTCATCTTGTCATGTGTTTGGTCATACTCACTTCTGATTGAGGATAGATTCATATATGTCACCTTCTATTTGGTAATTAACTCTAAAAATTGTTACAAGGATACTTTTAATAGTTATGATGCAGAAGTTATTATGAAATTTCTATTTAGAAGAAAAAGTAATAATAAAATCAGTTCTAAGTTTAAGTTTTCATCATAACAGGTATCAATTTTTTTAAAATTATCAATTTCCTTGTATTATCTTTCTGAATTATTTTACCATAACTATGCGTAAATCCTATTGTATAGTCTATATATTGTTTGTACCTTGACTCTAACTTATATAGAACTAAGAATTGATCTTAATGTAGTAAATAATTTTTACCATTTAAACTACATGCAGGCGTTTGCCTTTTCTGCAAACCCATCCTATTCCTGTTCATTTTGAAGATGTTCAAGGTTTCCTAATTTTTGGGTGAAAATACTACAATTGTTTAGTATCCTTCTTACAATTTTATTTGGTACTTCATATTAACTTAAAATGGTAAGTTACCAATCAATAGCTGCAAATTGTTGGTGGTAGCATTCCAGATAATATTACAAATTTCATTGCTAGTTATGTTGTTAGCATTCTAGATTTATCGGTAAGAAATATCTCATAAATAGTGTTGATACTTTCTGTGAGGCCACCACTAACAATTCATTATTATTTTAAAAAAAATACATTCTAAGATAATTATCTAAAAAATCGTCTTAGAAAGTCTACTTTCTAAGAATCCTCAAATTTTTTTAAGTTTTTTTAAAAAATACATTCTAAGATGGCTCTTTGAAAAATTGTCTTAGAAAGTCTATATTCTAAGACGATTTTTCAGAAAATTGTCTTAGAATCTTTAATGTTTTTTACAATTCTTTTTTAAAAATAAAGACATTCTAAGACGGTTTTCTTAAGTTTGTCCTTTTAGAATGGGTGTTAATCATGTATAATGCACTACTTAAATTTGTCCTTTTAGAACAAAAAGGTTGTATTGCCAGTTTTTGTAATGTTGATGATTATCCTAAAATTGTTTATAAAGTTCTATGGCTGATCTGACAAATTGTGACCAATCAACTTTTCCTTGTAATGTTTTTCAGGTCAGATAGAACTTTATTCACATGTGCCAGTGCTTAAGAATTTTGTGGAACATTTGAAACGAAATTTTTTTAGTGTTTGTGCAGTTTACCTACTTGATTCACAAGTTTGTGGTAGTTTGTTGAGATCATATTTTCTTTTAAGTTATTGGCTCTCTCATATTCCTTTAGGCTTCCAGTTATTTTATATTTGTATTATTATCTTAGTTGACTCTAATAATTTTAAAATGTTTTCTAGTTCATGACAGATGTGACAATTTATAAGCGGATGCATGGCATGCCTTTCTGCAATTGTTCGATATGAACTACCTCATGTTAATATCCTCTCAAAGATGGACCTTGTGACTAAAAAGAAGGATCTTGAAAAGTATTTACTGTTCCTAAAACTTTTTTCCCAAATTTGTTTTTACCATTTCATTCATTTAAATTCTAATATACTTTTGCTCTTAGATTTTTTGGATCCAGAGCCCATGTTTTTATTGTCTGAATTGAATCAACAGATGGGTCCTCAGTATGCAAAGCTGAATAAGGCTTTGATTGAATTGGTGGATAATCTGTGATTTTTTAAATTTATGCCTTTTCCCAATAATATTAGTATTTAAGTTAAAACTATGTACATGTTGGTTTTCAATGTTCAGTCATTGATTAATGTCCGGGTGATATGCCATCTCATGATATTTTCACAATTCAATAGCAATTTACACTTCAGTCATACAGGTGTTGGGGCGTTTTAGAATGTGAGGGTACAACCAGGAGACATAGATAACAATTTTAATAGAATTGTTATAGAGTGAAGTATAGTTGATTTTATAGATAATGGTTTAATAAGAATTTGAGTTGAATCGGTTGATTCTTATATTTTATAAAAATAATACTTAGCTTATGATATCAAGAGAATTGTGGGGGAAAGGAGAGGACATGTTTTATCAGTTTCTTAGCTTATAGCTGAGGCCATAGGAATTACCCTTAGCTGGGAGCAAACATTGCTCGTATGTTATTATAGTACTTTCTTATTTTCTAAATCAATACAAATCAACATTTTATATATAGGAACTGATTCCTGTCAATTGAACTCAAATGGTGGCTCTTGTAGCCTGTGTTTACAGAGTTGTTGGAAACTAATGGCTGAGTGGACAACTAATTGTAGACTTTTAGATTATTAAAAATACATTTTCACTTGCTTTCATAAAAGAACTTGGCTTTGACTCTCTGGTTTAGTGGTTGAAATAAATAGAAGATACAGCTTGAATACTTTGGTTTGGGAAGAATACAAGTGTCATTGCTTAAGAAAATACAATTTTCATGCACATTCCTTCTTTAAATGAAAGTATGTTGTGCTCTGGAATTAACATGCCCAATTTGCTTATGTGACTTTGAATTCTAACTTGAATTGCTCGAGATTGTTGCATTCCATTGTAGTTTAGCTGTCTATGTATTTTACCTTGCCCTGATATCCGCAGCATGCCACAAACTGTCAATTATGTCCTAGTTTTACTAGATAATCAGGTTTTGGGTATATTGTATTGAGTGGGCGATTTTTAACTACTAGTTCAACCTTGGTGCAACTTGTGTGTGTGTTTCCTCATGTGAAGACTTGAAACTATTCATTCTTGAATTATTTTCACTAGGTCATGAAGTGGTTTTATATTGAAAGTCATGACTTATGGGTATTACTATTTACATTGATTTTGATCAATCATGTTCACTCTTAAATAACCAAAGTAATCTTTTGGTAGACTACATGAATGACCTACTCTTCCTAGTTATCTTTAAAGTCCATGTTAGTCTCACATCCTATTTGTTTAAAACCCCATGTCCAAAATGAAGCCATTTTTTGTTTATACTTATTATTGGATTGTTCTCATGTGCAGTATACAATATGTACTGGCCCAAATTGACAATAGCATTCAATATGGAGAAGATGCAGATGTGAAGGTTAAGGATTTTGACCCTGAGGATGATGAGTAGCCAATTCCCTTCTGCAACATTTCTTGGTATTATTGAAAGTTTTGCTTAACTTCGACATTATGGTGTATCAAGCTGACGTTGTTGATATATAGTATCCCATTGGATTATTTTAATGTGAATTGAGGAAGTTGAACATTTATACAATTTATCCTCCAAATGGGATGAAAAATTGGCTAGCTTGGTCATTCTCTTGCCATTACTGCCTCCTTTCAAATAGAATTTTATGACTTTGGACGCAAGAGTAAAAATTTGATGGCAAAGTAGACAATGGAAGAATGAGAAGGATGAATTTGTATGTTGAAAATATTGACTTGTATTGTCAATGGACAGTTTAAAATCAGGCTCACTTTTGTTTGTCGTTTGCTTTTGTACACTAAAAGGTAAACGTATTTGTCACGTAGAGGAAAGAACTAATGAACTGGGATTAGCTGTAGTTTTACTTTTTGTATTTTTGATGAAGAGTTGTAGGTTTACTATATACAACATAGAATTTACTTATGGAATATTAATTCTTTTATGGGGAATAATTTAATTTACTTTGTATTTTAAAATATTATTTATTAAAGTTAAAATATATTTTTTAATAATATTCTTATTTATTATTAAGATCTCATTAAAGTTAATATAAGCACAACATGTGTCAATCCGGGTCTGATACCCCGTCATGAATTTTGGTAGCATATATATATGATGTTCAATTATTACACAGCTGAGGTTTGAGTTGTTTGTTGGATATCTTTTTCTATCTAATATAATGTTACTACTCTATGATAATGTGTGCATTGGAGAATAGGCGTGTGCATCTACAAGAATACTTTCACGCTTAAGCCTCTTGTAGAGTAATGGTATGGAGAAAGTTAACGTATGATTAAGGTTGCGTTATTTATAAAATCAGAGTGTTAGTAAGTTGCGATTAAGTGACATGAGCTAATCTAACTACAGTGAGCTGCAAAGAGTGCTGGAAAAAGAGGGAGGGAATAATAGCATGATCATTGTGACCTAGTGTAGGTGCTAAAGTTGGATTGGATCAACTTAGCATGTTGTTGGGTACTTGATCATTGTGACCAACTTACACATATAAATAACAATGTCACTCTACCACATATAACATATAACATATAACATAGGCTTAAATATTTTTTTAGTTTTTGTAATTTAATGTTTTGTTTTTATTTTTTGTTCTTGTATTTTTTTTAAAAATTTTAAAAATTATATTTGATTTTTCATCTCTAAAAACACTTTAGAAAGTACTCTGAACAATAAAAAAATGTTATTTAAAATGCTTTAAAAATTAAAAATAAAATAAGCATAATTTACATACACTAAAAACTAAAAACAAAAACTTTCAGAAGGAAAAAAAATATTTAAACCTATAATATAATATCTCTACCTCAAATTTTACCAACATGAGTGTGACAATCTATGCAAGTAGTAATGGACGTAAACAGTAATAAGAGTATACAAATGCACTCTCTCATTTTGAAAAAAATAAGAATAAAAATTTTCACTATTTTTTATAATTTGCACTCCTTGAACTCACTATCCCCAATTTTTTTTTATATCTATGATAATAATTATTTTAAAAAAAAATAGATTGCCTTTTGCAGTTTGGACTCCATCAATCCTTAGGTCTCCTTGTCAAATAGTTTCTCAATGGCCTAGAGTCGGTCTGAGATTTGTGATATCTTGGGCGAATTGAGAAAATAATACCCTCAAGATTATTTGAATATGTCCTTCTTGATTTTATGGTTGCAGAATCATTGATAATCCCTTCATAATAAAAACACATTTACAATAGAAATCAAAGAAAGACTATTTAATCTACCTTAGGACAGAGAAGTTTGCAACAATTGACTGGTTGAGGTTGACAGTTTGATTTCAAGATTCCAACAAAGTTGGAGAGGTCATGATTCACAACACAATACTTTACAACGAAAGCACCCAATCGCTACTCTCTGCCACTGGTCCACGTCTTAGTTCTCACAGACATGGAACAACAAAGCACCCACTGTAATAACAAGACACAAATTAAAGATTAACAATGAGATGACAAAATTGGCAATGGTGCAACACGACTGTTCTACGTAATAGTGTTCAAGTGGTATGGAACGGTAGAATGATATGGAAATTAGAGAGAGATATTGCGTTTAAGCAGTCTGGGGTGGAGGGATGACAAGGAGATTAGAGAGAGATCATAGGGAAAGAGAGAAAGAAATGTCCTCTACACGTTCAGGAAGCAACGTGCATAAATGCACTATCATCGATACAATTTTACTAAATAATGGGTAGAATTGAGTTCAAAAGTGGAAACATGACTCTTTAGTTAATTAATTACTACTAATTAATTATTTTTATAATTAATTATTTTCATAATTTTAATTTTAATTATATAAAAAATATTTTAGTATTTATATAGACTAAATGAAATTTTTGTGGTGCTCCTTTAAAAAGAGTCCCTGGGCGGCCGCCATATCGACCGTGTTTAGAGTCACCATTGCAATGGCCCACCTAGTACTTTACATAAGTCATGAGCCAAAATGTTAGAAATTTGTTTATTGTTTTCTCCAATCTTAAATATTTTTAGAACTTATCCTCTAAGGATTGAACTCAGTTATTGGCCTTGTGGTTGGGACGAAATAGCCGTGTCTCAATAACCGTTGAATATCAAATCTCATATGTCGTCTTAAACCTATCATCTAAGGTTGAAATTCATGCAAGACAAAGGGAGTCACAGAAGAGAAATAAATGGGCATCAAAAGTCATTGATATGGAATAGTTTCTTTACACTAGCCACCACGAAAGGACACAACACAATAAGACGAATATCGTACTAATTAGTTAGGTTGAGTATTTTTGTACTTTGGCTCTTAAGAGTCAATTATATAAGCCACACCTATCTAGTGTCTAGTTATATATCCGTGGCATTTTTTATTTTCATTAAATTTGTGCTTGCGTGCATAAGAATAGAAAAAGTTAATGATCTGATGTAAACTATAGACATATATAAATGAAATTTCCCTTTGTGCAAAGGTTGTACACACAACTCCTCACTCACTTAAAACTTTTGGAAAAAAGAAAAACAAAATAATCATTGATTACTTTTTTTCTGCTAGTACTAATCAGAAGGTTGAGCATTTGTACTTTAACGTCCTTGTTTTCCCAAAAATCAGGGGTTGAACATATTAGATGTAAAGTGCTGGTCTATATGAAATGATGAATGCTTGTGACTTATTACTTGGTAATGCAACATTGCAACCTAGTGCTATCTTGGGGGTAACCAAAACCTATGGAGGATAGGGCTGCATATTTTGACACCTGGAAATGCATCCAAAAATTCTGAAGCAAAATGGCACCAGCCCAATAAATTGTGGAGAAAGATATAAGTTCAATTTGGATTAACTTCTAAATCATAGAGTTTTTTTTTTAATTGAGATGAGTATTTGAAACTTTATAGGACTTTAGCAAGGAAATAAGAAAATATATGAAAAAGTTAAGGTACATAATAATAGTCAGGAATCCGTTAATATTATTGTTAATTGCCTTTAAATGGTAAAACGAATCAGCCCAATAATAGTATATAAAATAGAATAGAACTCTTTTTTTTAGCTCTCGTACCATGTCAAAAACTTTTTGTTTTTTCCCTTCTTTTATTGTATTCTCTTTCTATGAATAGCACATTCTATATTACAGCTATTAATAAAAAATTAATCCAATTTCTAATTTGTACAAGCTAAAATATGATTTTTAATTATATATAACTATTAGGTTGATTCCATTTACCATATTAAAAGAAACAATAGTAATACTTCTGGGGAAAAATAACAGTAGTAATAATGGATCCCTGACTAACGCATAAGTTGATCTTAATTTAAAAAAATGATTTATTTTTTCTTGTTAGTTCTTCTACAAGTGTTCATTAAAAAAATTATCAAAACTGACTCATAATTAAGTTTTACAGAAATTTATCTATACAAAAGATGTAAACAATTTTTTGGTTTTGTTTTGTTTGACCTGGCGCAGTGAACATCCCTCTGTAAACTTAAAAAAATTATACTTTTGTGTATGAGTGGAAGTGTTTCATGAAGGAATAGAAAATTGGGCACATTTGTCTTGAACCCTCCTTGTTTTCTTCCCGGGTGAGGTTATAAAAAATACACAACAAAATGGTGAAATCTAATCTAGAATGCAAAGCCAACAGTCTCATCACGTGGCATGGCATTGCCAGCTTGAAGCTCTGCAAAATAGAGTTATGTAATAAGTGGTAGCCACTAGCTAATAGTGTCAGCGTCAGGTGCACCATGGCCTTCAAAACAACAACAATAATCTTTTATGGATTATTTATGTTGGATAAGTTTTTTTTTGGGATAAATTACTTTTACTAGTTTATAAGTTTTTTATTAAAAAAATTTATTTGATATATGAGTTTATTTTAATAGTTTATTTTTTTATAAGTTATTAACTTTTTTTCTTAAAAATTTTATCTTTACTATTTTATTTAAAATTCTATTTTACGCCTTTATTTAATTTAAAATTCTCCTTATCTTTTTTTTCATTGTTTGAAAAAAAAACTGTATCTAATTTTTTTCCTAATCATATAAGTGAGAGACATATAAATTCAAATTTTTGTTGTACAAATAAAAAATGAATGTTTAAGAATAATTATAAAAAAAAAACACTTTTTTTGTTTTAAAATAATATTATTAATAAAGTGTTATTTAAATGTTAAAACATGATTTTAAACAATATAAATCTAATTAATTTTACTTTTCCCAAAAAATAAAAAAATAATTTTATGATTTTTATAATATAAAATACTTTAAAAAATTATTATCCTACTTTTTAAGATGATAAGTTATTAAAAATAAAATTCAAAATATTAGAAATATTAATTATGTTCTTTTATGTCATTTGACATTTATTAGTTAAATTATTAACTAATTTTATCAAACACTTTTAGTTAAATTAGCTAGCTTATAAGTTTTCAACTAGCTTCCAACTTTTCAACTTCTAGTTATAGCTTATAAGCTTTCAACTATTTTTTCCAACTAGTTTTATCAAACATAGCCAAAATTTTAAAAGATGATCTATAACTGTGATTTCGGTCACAATATCAAAGAGTTTAAGATCTTTACAACTGCAATTGTAGTTGCATTGTTCAAATTTATAAGTAATTTTCTACCATATTAAAATTGAGGAAAAATTGTAATCATGATCACAATTTAAAATCTTGATTAAAATGTATTTATATTTTTTTATGTAAATATAAACCAAAAAGGCATAATTAAATTAGAATAATATTATTACTAAAACAGGATAAATGCATATTCTATATTTGAGATACACAGAGAAAATAGATATTAATAGAAAGAAGTAAAAGAGAAAATAATATATGATTAGTAATATAATGTGGCAACAAGATTAAAAAAAGTTGAAATAAATGTGATATTGTGCAAGTGTATGAATATTATTATGCTTATCACTCATCAATTATCATATTTCATGTATATAGTTCAAAAAGTTCTTGTTCATGTCATAATATGACCGAGTACTACTCCTTGTGCCAAAGGATTATTGCAGTTTCTATTTCTTCTTCACTTCATCCAAGTGGTGTGATCTAAACTGAGATACTTGCAAAATATGCTTCAACACTCAAGTAAGGACTCATCCTAGAGCAATAAATACGAATAATAAATGTGCATTCAATGAACAATGGTTTTTACCTAGGAGACTTACCCTTCTTATACCAGCCTTATTAGGCTCTAAACCTTGGGCTTGTGTGTATTGATTATCATCTAGGTAACCCATCCTCTAAGTAGGATTAAGTGGCTTAATCTCACGATTACTAGTAACTGCAATTATTGCCTTATTTGGGTCCAAATGGGTACTTGGTTGCCCTACCTAATGCCTATCTGGCATGTCACTTTGGTCTCTAGTGGGGCCAAATCGGTACTCGCTGTCCAACGTATTATACATGCCCTAAGCTTTTTTTTGGTCTATGGTGACCAAGAAGGGTTTCATTTTAGAATAATTTGGTTACGGCACTTGAACCCATCTAATAGGTATTCGATATTTTTATCTCTAACTCTTGGTAACCATTGTGTTTCCCTAGAAAGTTGTGGCGTAACTATCAGATTGTTGTCTAACACCACGTCTCTTCAATTGCCCATATTAGTAACCAAAAGGCCCTTTCACTCCAACCATTGATCTTTGTTAATCTGATGGTGGATATTTGTGCTAGTTTTGGGTCCATTAGAGGCCTATCTCCTATAAAATAGGGCACGGAAACGTCGTCAGCCTTACATAACTTTTAATTTTCTTCTCTCGATTGACTAGTGTATTGTAGTCTTCCTTCTTACAAGTACGCTTGTATTTTTAGTAATAATGGTTTTGACAAAGGCTTCATCAAGGGAGACCAAAGAGGTTGGGTTTGAGGTTCAGGGTGTGAATGAGGAGGTGTTGGAGGTGTTCTCTAACACGTCCACTTTGGTCACTGTTCCTCAACTTCCTCTCTAGAAAGGGATCATCTTCTACTGGCAGTGGGGAGTCTAGCAACTTCTCTACCTTATTGAATCAACTTCCAGAGAGAGTGGTTGATAATATAGGAAAGGTTTTGGATGTGAAAGTTATTGCCACCAATGAGGTTATGAAGCCCCTTCTCCGGAAGCCGCCGTAGAGGAGGCAGATTCTCCTCATCCTTCTGTTGAAGTGATGCGACAAAAACATCAACGCTTGTTCATAGAGAAGAAGGTATGCCCTCCCATTACTCTTCTGGGTTACACATGGGTTGGGGAAGTGAGAACCTTTTTTTCTCGCTACAACGATAAGTTAGACATCATAAATCTTCTTAGTTGGCTTCCCATTAACACCATCCCCGAAAGATGATGACTACCCAATTACATATCAGGCAGTTTGGTCAAATGTTACCCTTCCACTCAAGTTTGTATTTACGAATAAAGAGTCAAAGAACAAGAAATTTTTCTACATATATGAAAGTCTATTATGAGATCTACATGTAAGATTTCCCTTTGATGACTTCACTATGGGTGTCTTCCATGTTATGAATGTGGCCTCATCTCAACTACATCTAAATGGGTGGGCCACCATACACACATTGTGGGCCCTATGTTTGTATACTTTCGTTAAGGCCACCCTAGGCTTATTCCTCCATTATTTTTTGTTATCAACTACACAAGAAGGCACGGTGGGTATCCCTAATACGGATTCTGTCCCGCCCCCTCTTTCAGACGTTTACCTTTTCCCACAAAAACTTCAAGATTGGTTATTTTAAAATAGCATTTTTTTCCCTTTGATTTGGTAAGGAAACCGTTGTTCCCTTTTTATTGGCAACAATGTCCATGTCGGTATGACAACTACCCCAAGGAGTATTTGAATAATGAAGAACTCCTAGACCTTGCCTTCCTCGAAAATCTCTCGCTTGTTGTTTCCTTGCCTGACCAATAGTTTCACTTCTTTATTCTCCTAATCCTATTTAGGATCTTGAGGGTTAGTTGTTTTTCCTTTACACATATGTCGATTTTTGCTCAAACTTGCTAACTTACTTTTTTTTTAACTCTTTTAAGGGATCATGGCTCAAATTGGTGCCAACATGGCAACATTTTGCCTTGCTAGGAAAACTACGTTTGTCCTACTATCAGCAACATCATCCTCGTGGCCCTTGTTAATCAAACTCTCGGTCTGAGGGACCTTTTGGTGGACATTGCCCCTCAATTACCAAGGAGCCTAAGGGAAAAGACAAGTATAAGAATAAGAAGCAGAGCTGTGAGCATAAGAGCGGCTCGGTTGAACCTTCCAGGCACAAAGAGTCAAAGAGAATGAAGCAACATATGTTGGAGTTCCCTTTGACAAATCCTCTGTCATCCCTCCTATCCTTGACAAATCAAGGATTCTTTTTCAAAGAGTTTACTCTGAATCGGCTTGTTGATTTGAGCCTTATTTCAGATCATGGCCGCCACATGCTAAACAAGAACGATGATGTAGCCAACTAGGCCACATTATGAGCTTGCTAGTCAAGGGTAGCGGTAATTGCTCAGCACCTTCAAGGGTTCTCAAATACTAACAAGTTGAAGGCCGACTTGGAGAAGGCCTAAAGCTTTCTTAACTCAGCTCTTCAAGCCAATATTGCTTTGGCCGAAGGCAAGTCAAATTTGAAGGGGTGCCTCTTGGATCTTGAGGTCGAGATGAAGGTATTGAAGAAAAGGGAACTAGATGCAGAGGCTTCAGACAAGCTTAATAAGGAGCCAAAATGGTGTTTCTTAGGTTGTAGATTGAGGAGTACACTGGTATGCCCATAAGACTTCAAGGAGCTCTTCGACCCATTTTCCTTTGGCATTGTGTAGTTTCTTCTTTAGTTCCACCAAAATTACTTTGTTAGTCACTTCAGCTTAGCCATTTGCTTGAGGGTGCTCTACGGATGTCACCATGTGCTTGATGGCAAGGCCTGCCATAAACTCATTTAGCTTTCTATTAGTGAACTGTAAACCATTATTGGTTACAACAACACATGGGATGCTGAAGTGAGTGGTGATATTCTTCCAAATGAACTTATACATTCTAAGTTGTAATTGTTATGAGAGGTTCAGCCTCTACCCACTTCCACTTGGTAAAGTAATTGACAACTACTAACATAAAATTTATTTGCCCCAAGGCCTTAGGGAAGGGTCCTAATATACCCATTCCCTAAATGGAGAATGTCCATGGGGAAGTGAGGGGTACAACTCTTCGGTGAATCGATGGATCAGGTTTCCATGCTTCTGACATTGAAGGCATTTCTTAACAAAATTTGAGCAGTTTGTTCTTAAGGTTGGCCAATAGTACCTGACCCTTAGTACATGTGTTTCCATCGACCTTCCCCCTGAGTGTAGGCCACAAATGTATTCGTGAAGTTTTGTTATGACATAATCAGCTTTCTCCTTGTTAAGGCATTTGAGCAATGATGAGGAGAAACCTCGCCAATATAGCTCGTAAGCTATTATGACATATCTTGTAGCTTGAGTCCTCAACTTTCAAGCTTTCTCCCTGTCCGTCGGAAGCATGCCTTTGAGCAGATATTCAACGATTCCAGTTTTCAAGCTTTCGGGTTCTTTTGTTTCAATATGCAAGCACTTCTTTGCCGACACACTAAGAATAGGGAGTGTGTGTAAAATGAAAGTTTTCAAGTGTTCAGGTATAACCTGGCCAACTCATCGACCTTATCATTGATGTCTCGACAGATGTGCACCACTTGAACTTTGTCGAATTCCTCCCAAAGTTTTTGGAATGCATAGTTATACTTCAATAGTTGAGGGTCCTTTATCTGAAAAACCTTGTTAATTTGTTCCGATGCAATCTCAGAATCACTTCGACACCTAACTCTCTAGGCTCCTACTTCCCTGGCTAGTACTCTTAGGCCTCCTAACAGTGCTTCCTATTTGGTTGCAAGTGGCTTACACTCAAAACATAGAGGTTGTGACAAAGCTACATTATTCGGCTCTATCAACATAACCCTTGTAACGACCCGTGACGTCGCTACTGAATTACTAACTCATAACATGATATAGATCCATGTTAAAAAGAAAAACACCCCTTTTTGTTACTTGTGAAAACAGTGATAAATTGTTCGTGAGCACGTATCGACCATCATCATAGAAAATACACGTAAATGAAAGCACTCATAAGACATAGTTTAATTACAAGTACAAAAGATCACGTCCCAATATATGTACATCAAGTATTTTACAAATTAAAGGAGAAGTAAAAAGAGTCAAGGGTGTAAATAGCAAAATAAGAGGAGTTCATCCATCAAAAACAAGAGGTGCATCTAGCAAAAATGCAACTCCTGCCCGCGGTCATGTCCATTGCCCATCTCGGCAAAACCCGGTGGCTCCACATCAACACGGTCCTCTCCCAAGCACCTACGGCTGC
The DNA here is from genome assembly GCA_013407115.1 of Glycine latifolia. Classification (NCBI taxonomy): domain Eukaryota; kingdom Viridiplantae; phylum Streptophyta; class Magnoliopsida; order Fabales; family Fabaceae; genus Glycine; species Glycine latifolia. Next base: position 17,392,385 of record CM023958.1, on the reverse strand, counting down.
CCGTCTGGTCACACGAACCCAGTTCGCGATCATCACAGGTACCAAATCATAAGGTACAACAAAGTAAATATGAGTTCATCATATTAAATAACAATAATAAATACAACAATAGAGGGACACAACCTGATTAAGAAACAACACGGTCATCACCATACCAATACAAACAATTCAAGCACCCATCAAGCACTTAACGTGCACGGACATGCACAAACATTTCATAAGTCAACTTATAACATCTAGCATGATGCATGCTCCTGACTCAGTTCTCAACATGCAATGTGGTACCATCCCGGAAATAGGTCATCCCTGTGGTCCGATGATGCAGTAGCTTGTCAGGGTCACTCTGTCGTGCACAAGAATCACCCCCCCATGGTGATCAGCCAATGGGTGTTAGAAGGAGTTCCCAACAGATGTGGCCCCCAGTACCTCTGTACCCTACAACCAATCATCAACCCCATTTTCGCCATGCAAATGTCGTATGTTATATAGGCATCATCAATGTATGATCCGGCAAGGAACACAATCCTTCCTCGCAAGAGTAACCCGTCACACACCCCCTATGTAACATACCGCTCACACAAAGGCCCAACGATGCACTGACAGTGGTCCTCGCAAAGTTTACCATGACCCAATCCCGGCATCTCACGGCTATACATAGAATATCACTACGGCACCATCAATGTATGACCCAGAACCAGGCTCAACTCGACCTGGCTATGATAATGTCATACACCCCCGTGGATATTCATGTATATCCAACGCATTCCTCACCTCAAGCCATCACGTAAGCCGAGTTTGAATGCCACCAACGTAATTATATATGTCATCCACAAACACGTACAAACAGGTGAACCGGTGTGAAGTACGAGGTGTCCAGGTTGGCACTTAGACATACTATCTCAAGGTAAGAATCCGAACAAAGTCGGACGAAGGCAGACAAGATCGGTCAATGCCGGTAGAACTCGGACAAGGTCGGTAAGGGTCGGCCAAAGAGGTAAAGTTTGGTCAAGTGAAGACAAGGGTAGCAAAAATGGGTGAGGTCGGAGGAACTCGGTTAAGGTCGGTTAGGTTTGATAAGGATTTGCCAAAGGCGGTCAAGAGGTCCCTAGGTTCCTTATAAAGTTCTAAGGACGGGTTCTACACTATGTAATCGATTGCATAAGCGCTATAATCGATTATAACAGATAGCGCTTGTAAGACCCCGGGTTTGTATTTCACCAACCTACACAAGGGTGTAAGGGAACCCGGTAGTTCATTTCCCAAGAGCATACAAGCTCTGCCGAGTAAGGAACCCAGCAGTTCTCAAAGAAAAGGGTTTGGACTTAGCAGTTCTAAAGGGAACATCCCATCCCGGGTGAGGAACCCGATCTCTCTAAGAAAAGGGAAGGATGAGCTTCTAGAAGCGACACATGTATGTAATCTGGTTGTTTTAGAAAAAGAAACACAAGCTCAACCGAGTAGGGGAGTCTGGTGGCTTTTTTTCTCGAGAGAACATGAGCTCATCCGAGTTATCAACCCGGTAGCTCCCTTTAGGTGACGTAACTTGAGCTCAACACCTCTAACGTGTCACCCAGGTAAGGAACCCAGTATACCTTATAAAAAGGGAAACAAGTCTTAACGACTCTAAGGGAATGACCCCGAGTAGGGAACCTGGTCTACTGACATCTGCCAACAAGGACTAAGTTACGTCCTGCATGCATGCATGTATGCCACGTAACCCGCTCAACTCAGCCTACCCGTCCTGGTAGCCGACATCAAAACACAAGGGTTGATGTCTATGTGCAACAAGGTCAATCCATCCCGATACTCATCACCTTCACGAACACTTCCGCAAATGCCTGAGAAACCTTTCAACATCAAAATGACAACTTCACACATGCACGAGGAGTCCTTAAAACATCTACTCCCCTACAAAAACACCAAACATCAACACAAAACAACACTCAACAGATTTAAGGCATACCAAATCTCATTCATAAAAGACGTAGCTTTTTTGGGGAAACCATCACACACACACACACACCAGGGACATGCAGTTATCATCACGGTTGGACTCCCTGGTCCCCAAACCATGGCATCTAAAGCTGTTATAAAACACAATAAACTCCCCTTACCTAACCAGGAGTTCGTCCACGAGCCTCACGACATTTTATTCTTAACTTCTGCTCCGACCACGAAGTTCTCCTTGGCGTTGAAACTCCGCAGCAGCTACGGTGGTTCTCGTAGGTTGAAGGTAACAAAGAAGGGGTTGGGATCGAGAGGGTTCTGGGTGAGTTTGAGAGAGAACAGAGAAAAGCGCAAAGAGGTGAGAGACGAATACACTTCCGCTTCGCACACGGCTGCTTATAAACACAGCCGACAGGACATGTCCACCATGCGTGTACGGGCAGCAACCACAGCCAGCAAAGTTGACTTAACACATCTAACATCAAACACGCATACCAAGGCAGAACAGTAACAAACAACACTTATCAAATAAATCAAGCAACATAATCACACATCAAACCTCACTAAACAACTTGTAATCCAGGTCGTTACAACCCTCGCTCAACTTCCATGTTGATTGGATGAGTCGTCCACATGTAAAGTCCACCACTCATCTTGGAATTGAGGTTGTGGTAGGTTAAATTCATTTACGAAATCTGCTAAGCTATGGGCCCAAACGATGCCTCTTGGTTCATAATAGATATCGTACTTTTGATAACTCAACGGACAAGTCCATCATCCTCCCTACTAACTCAAGCTTTCATAACACTTTAGCTATGGGGCAGTTGGTTCAAACAGTAATCCTGTCGCTTTGGAAATACTGTCGAAGATGTTGAGCAACATTAACCAATGTCGATGCCACATACGTTAGGTGATGGGACCGACTAGTTGCGAACTGGGTTTCGAACCAAGATGCCAATGTATCAAAGGAGCTTAATGTATTAGGGGGCAATTAGGTGAACCAATGCAGGGCCTGACTTTTTAAGGATGTGGGGAAAATCATACATTAAACAATATCGTCAGTAGTGTATAAACCAACTTGAGTGATGTAAACATCAAGGTGCTCATCTATGGTCACTGGTCACTTGTACCATTGTACTTTTCAATTGTTAAACTCTTTTAGTTGGAAGGGAAGGTAGCCTCCATGACGCTAGGGATGAAAGGATTCTTAAATTGCTGCAATTGCTTCCCTAGTGTGTTTACAGATTAGGGGTGTGTGTTTTGTCGAACACTAACATTGGTTGCCTTTGACATCTCAAAGGTCGTTGACTCTGCCTCTATCCCAATGAGCGTTTTATTTCCAAGTTACTAGGAATGGTTACCTTCTCGGAGGTTTGCATTCTCCTACCAAAGGGCCATGACTTCTTTGGCATGGTACCGACACATTATGATACTTGTACCTGCAATCTCCTTACCCATTGAGGATAAGTCAGTCTAGTCTCTGTAACGACTCACCTTGTCGCTACTGTATCATACTCTTAATCATTTTTATTTACTATTTATAATTGAAGATCTTTAAGTTAATTATCAAAATAGTAGTAAATTTTTCGTGTGAACATAATCAATATCAGGAATTTAAACACGAAATTTTAGTGATGAAATGCCTCGTAATATATTTATATAAGAACATAATTTGGTGGTGATTACAAATAACCATGTCTGAAAGGTACAAAATTTTCAAAAGAAATAAAGGATTAAATGTCGGGGTATAACTAGCAAAATAATGGGGTATAGCCATTAGAACAAAGGGTGTAACTAGCAAAACACAACCCTTGTCCGGGATCTAATCCATAAACATCCCGGCCACTCAACGGCTCCAACCAACATAGGTTATCTTCCTGGTCACCTACTGCTGCCCATCTGCTCACACGAACATGGTTCATGATCATCACAAGTACCAAACCACAAGGTACAACAAAGCAAATGTGAGTTCATCATGTAAAATAATAAGTAATAGATAACATCAGTTATGAAAAGACAATTCGGTTATCACAATATCACAACAATATTCAAGTATTCATCAAGCAATTAGCTACAGACAACCCGTCCAAAAACATTTCACAATCCTTTTTATAATGACTAATCACGATGCATGCTTTTGACTTTTCTCTCAGAATGCAATGTGATACCATTTCCGGAAATAGGCCAAATCCATGGTCCGAATGATAGCTGCAGTTGACGTCAGGGTCACTCTGTTGTGTACAAGACTCATCCCCACCATGGTGATCAGCCAATAATGGGTGTCATAAGGATATCCCTACAAACGTGGCCCCCCCAGTACTTCTCGTACTATTACAGTCAATCATTATATTTCTGTCATGCAAATAAAATACATTACACAGGCACCATCAATGTATGACCCGGCCCGGGATCAACTTGTCCTGACTAGGATAGTGTCATACACCCCCTATGTACATACATATGTCTCATGGGCACCATCTATACATAGAATATTACCACGGCACCATCAATGTATGGCCCGCCCCGGGATCTACTCATCCTGGCTAGGATCATGCCATACACCCCAATGAGTATTTATGTATATCCAAATGCATTTAGATTACCATGGGCACCATCAATGAATGGTCCGGCTCGTGATCAACTCGTCCTAGCCTGGATAATGCCACACACACCCCATGGTATCAATGCATTTAATATCTCAAACCATCACATAGGCTGATCTCAACGTGATCACATTCTTCATTCATAAACATTACAAACAAGTGAATAATGTGAAGTATTAGGTGTCCGGGTTGGGACTTGGACATATTGTCCTAAGGTATGAATCCGAACAAGGTCGGACTTAGCACTATGTAATCAATTACATAAGCGTTGTAATTGATTATAACAGCTAGCGCTTGCAAGACTCAAGGTTGTCCGGGTAAGGGGACCCGATAGTTCTCAAAGAAAAGGTATGAGTTTTACCGATTAAGGAACCCAGTAGCTCTTCTCCTGAGAAGATACAAACTTTGCCGAGTAAGTAATCTGGTAGCTCTATTCCTGAGAAGGTACGAGCTTTGCCGAATAAGTAACCCGGTAGCTTTATTCTTGAGAAGGTACAAGCTCTGTTGAGTAAGTAACCCGGTAACTTTATTCCCGAGAAGGTACGAGCTCATCCGAGTTAAGAAACTCAATGGCTCTTATCCCAAGAAGGCACGAGCTCATCCGAGTTGGGGACCCGGTAGCTATCTCTCTCAAAGTAACTTGAGTTTAACAGCTTCAAAGTACCATCCTGGGTAAGGAACCCGATATACAGACATCCGCCAACAAGGACTAAGTTACTGATATGTGCCTAGCACATGATGCTTTCCAAGCTCAATTAGATCGTTAAATGCATCAATTTATATGATGAATAGCTTCCTTTTGGTATGAATATCATTTATGTGCTTTAGTGAGGTATTTTGGTCTAGATTGATGTTTAGCAAGTGAAACAGCAGAGAATTATGCAGAACAGAAGGTCTGGCGCCATCAAGCCTATGTACAATCGGGGGTACATAGGCTAGTTCTACATGTGGCGCCAGGAGCGCCGTGCTCGCGCCTGGAGCGCCACCGTCTCTGGACCTTAGCGCCATCAGCGTCGGGCTGGCGCCAGGGGCGCCACAGGTCGACAGACTCTGCATAATGAGGGCAAAACAGAGATTGCACATGCTACTCTATAAATAAGGAGCCTCAGCACTGAATGAAGGGACTTTTGGACGAAAATCACTACCAAAGGAAGGAGAAGAAGGCTTGGGAGCTGAGCTAGGGTTTGGGTGTGAGGGGAAGAGGGTTCTTCCCTCTTCCCTTCCTCTCCTTGCTTACATCTCTGCATTCATGCTTCTTTTTGTTGTACCAAGGCCAGCCTTGACTAGGTTTGGCTAGTTTCCTTTTGTATTTAGGGTAAACATTTAATGTAACTTCCATTTGGATTGGGTTGTACCTATTTCTCATTAATGCTATGTTATTTCATTACACTTTACTTGAATCTCTTCATCTCTTTCTTAGACCTGATCAACCTAGGTTAGAGCTTAGAGCTAGGGTTCACAATAGGGATATTGGGGCCGTAGTCTTGGAACTAAGTGTGGTGACTTGTTTTACATCACCTAGGGATAGGGATGTAGGCTTGCAATCCTTTCTAGTGCATCACTTAATGCTTAACCTAATAAATGCTACTAAGGAATTAGGGTATTGAAAGGGGTTAAAGGGTTAATGTCACTAAGGGATTAGGGCTTAACTAGTAATGAATGAGGATGCATGATTGAGTAGCTAGTACAAATGAATGTAGTAAACAATCCATGTAAGAATGTTAGGAGCGTTGAGTGTGGGTCTCCCTAGCTACATTAGCTTACGTTTGGTACAACCATTATCTATTTTGTTTATAATACTTTATGTTTATATTTAGCTTTTAATTTACTTCGCACAACAACACATTTCTCTTAATCTTTTGTCATCCAACCTTGAGATACAATTTATGATTTAATTGGCCAAACAATCCTCGTGGGACGATAACTCTACTTTATCACTTTATTACTTGGAACGATCGGTATACTTGCCGAACGCGCAACAGTTACGTCCTGCATGCACATATGCATGCCACGTAAGCCGCTCAACTTGGCCAACCCTTCCCAGTAGCTGACATCACAAACAAAGGTTTAACACATATACAACTCGGCCAACCCTTCCCGATAGCTGACATCACAAACAAAGGTTTGACACATATACAACTCGACCAACCCTTCCTGGTAGCCGACATCACAAACAAATGTTTGACACATATACAACTCGGCCAACCCTTCCCGGTAGCTGATATCACAAACAAAGGTTTCACATATATATGCAACTTGCCCAGCCCAACCTACCCAATCCGGTAGTCGTCTTCTTCACAAACACATCACATAAAAACTTCATCAATTTATTTCACACAAAACATCAGAACACATATACGTACTACATCTCAACCATGATATCTAAACCATTATTAACACAATAAAACTCCCCTTACCTGGACAAGAATTCCTTTCTTTTGAACTAACGTGAGTTTTGTTTGAACATAAGTTCTCACAGCAACCAAGAATAAAAGGGATTAAGCTCCGTTCACGAGTTCCTCTTAATGTAGAGGTTTTTTCGCTGCAACTACGGTGGTTCTTAAGAGTTAAAGGTGGTATAGAAGGTTGATGAAGAGAGGTTTCTGGGTGCAAAGACTTTAGAGAGAGAAAAAAAAGAGAAATGCGTTCAGAAGTGAGAATGAATCATGCTTCCGCTTCGTGTACTGCTATTTATAGACGGAGATACTAAGGCAAGTTGCCAACAAGTGTGAACAGATAGCTATCACAGCCACCATAATTGCCAATCTTGCATGACCGGACAGCTACCATAGCTACCGTCGTTATTACTATGCGTGTACGAACAACTATCTTAGCCACAAAATTTGACTTATATCCCTTACACACAAATTCCCATGCAAAACACTTTAACAAATTGCAAGAATTATCTTTCAAGCACAAATACCAATGCACAACCATTTGCAAGAATTATATTAAACAAGTAAGCAACATAAAATATCTATCAACTTGTAAATTTTCAGGGTGTTACAGTCTCTAGGAACACTTCTTCATGTTGTCAATTCCCTGGTTGTTTAGTTGCTATTGTATTTGTTCTAGTTCGTGTAGTTGTCATAATTCTTGGGGTCAATGACTATATTACACGACCCCATGGTGGGAGCCAAAAATGTTCTTGTCATAATATGATTGAATACTACTCCTTGCGCCAAAAGGTCCTTGCCATTCCTTTTTCTTCTTCACTTTGTTCGAGTGGTGTGATCCAAAGGAAATACTTGCAAAAGGCACTCTAACGATCAAATAAGGATTCAACCTAAAGCATTAAATACGGATAATATATGTACATTCAATGAACGATGATTTTTACCTAAGGGTCCTACCCTTTTTATACCAACTTTATTGAACGTTGAACATTGAGCTTGTATGTACTAATTACCATCTAGGTAATCCATCTTCTAATCAGAATTAAGTAGCCTAATTTTGCGATTACTAATAATTATGATTATTGCCTCGCATGGATCCGAATGAGTACTTGACTACTCTAGCACAATTCTTATTCGGCATGTCACTTTGGTCTTTAGTGAAACCGAATAGATACTTGATGTTCAGTCTAGTACAATTCTTATACCAACAAACTTCAACAATTTGTTTCAATAACACAACCTGGCAAGTACATATATTCTTGTATACAGCATAACAAAGTCATGCTCTCATACGTTTCCCACATTTTAAGATGTTTATTTATATATCATCACGTCATTTGATAATTTCACTATTATAATAGCTCAATTCAGGTGGTGTTTCTTTAAGAAACACGTGGTAGTATTTATAAGCAAGTTGTGGTGTAAATAACTTTTTCCCATGGAAAAATAAATCAAAATAATGATTTAAATATTTTCTTCATTCAATATGCATACTTGTATGGAATAACTCTAATAAATCAATTGTAAATGAGATTATTTTTATTTTTTGACTGTATCAAATACACATGACAAATGATCATTTTCATCATATAGAATAGTCATAGACCTAAAAAGGAAAAAGGAAAAATAATCTCATTTATCATGTTAAGTGAGCTAGGGTCCATGCCGAAAGGCAAGGCGTTAGGTCTCACCCAGATTTGGTGACAAAAAGGCAAGGGTCCCAACACGCAGATGGACAAGCGTGGCGGGCAAACACCGCCCAGGGGTTTAGGATGAAATTGGGAAGTTGGAACATAGGAATATTAACAGGTAAACTAAGGGAATTAGCATATGTTTTTGCTAGAAGGAAAGTGAATATTGTTTGCTTGCAAGAAACTAAGTGGGTTGGAGAAAAGGCCAAGGAAGTGGATGACACCGGTTTCAAGTTGTGGTATACAGGTACAACCAAGAGTCGTAATGGGGTTGGAATTATGATTGATAGAAGTTTCAGAGATAAAGTCATTGATGTCAAAAGGAAATACGACAGGATTATGATGATTAAGCTTGTAGTAGGAGATCTTATTTTAAATATCCTTAGTGTGTATGCACCCCAAGTTGGATTATTATCAAAAGAAAAGAACCAATTTTGGGAAGATTTGGAGGAGGTCCTAAAAGGGATCCCACAAGAGGAGAAGATTTTCCTAGAAGGAGATCTAAATGGGCATATTGGTAAAAACAACGAAGGTTTTGATAGAATTCATGGTGGTTTTGGTTATGGGACAAGAAATGAGACTGGAGAAAATGTCTTGAACATTGCACTAGCCTATGATTTGATGCTAGAGAACACTTTTTTCCGAAAAAGGGAGTCTCATCTTATCACGTATCATAGTTGTCAAAATCGTAGTCAAATTGATTTCTTTATAGCTAGACGGGAAGATAGAAATTTGTGTATTGACTGCAGAGTCTACCCTGGAGAATGTGTGGCGACACAACATAAGTTGGTAGTTCTAGAGGTTAGGTTCAACAAAGTTCTTAATTTGAGAAAGAGAGCTCAAAACCCAAGGATAAGATGGTGGAAGATAAATGAGTAGAAACAAATAGAGTTTAAGGAAACATGTTGCGTGAAGGACCGTGGGAGTTTATTGGAGAAGTTAATGAAATATGGAATAAGATAGCTATGTGTGTTCAAAATGTGGTAAGGATGGTGCTAGGTGAAAGTAAGGGAAACAAAGTTCTTACAAAGGAAACATGATGGTGGAATGAAGAGGTGCAAGAGGCTATTAAACAAAAGAAGGAATGCTTTAGATCTTTGGATAAATGTCCCAATGATGAGAATTTGCAAAAGTTTAGAGTAGCGGGGAAAGATACAAAGAAAGCAGTGCGGGAAGCTAGAGGCAAAGTTTTTGACGATTTGTATAAAAATCTTAGGAGCAAGGATGGGGAGAAAGGTATTTACAAACTTGCAAAAATGAGGAATAAGAAGAGTAAAGACCTCACTCAAGTTAGATGTATCAAGGATGAAAATCAAAAACTTTTGATAAGGGATGAAGATGTAAGTGAAAGATGGCTAAACTACTTTAACAATCTTTTTAATGGGAATGACGACAAGAGTGAGGTTGATTTGGAGGAAGTTTTTGATGATCTGAATAGAAGATTTGTGTGCAAAATTAATACACATGAAGTTAAGGAAGCTCTAAAGAGGATGAAGAATAATAAAGCTTTGGGACTTGATGACGTCTTTATTGAAGTGTGGAGGAGCTTGGGAGATGTGGTAATAAAATGGTTAACCAATCTTTTTAATAGAATTCTTCAACAAATAAGATGCCTGATACTTGGAGGAAAAGTATGATTGTGCCTATTTACAAAAATAAGGGACATATCCAGAATTGTTCAAACTATAGAGGCATCAAGCTTATGAGCCATACTATGAAGTTGTGGGAGAGAGTTATCGAACATCGCCTAAGGAGGGAGACCAAGGTGTCCGTAAACCAATTTGGATTTATGCCAGGAAGATGTACCATGGAAGCTATTTTCTTGATGAGACAATTAATGGAAAGGTATAAGGAAAAGAAGAAAGACTTACATATGGTGTTCATAGATCTTGAGAAAGCATATGATAGAGTTCGAAGAGAAGTCTTATGGTGGACTCTTGAGAAGAAAAATGTAGCATTAAAGTATGTTAATGCTATCAAGGATATGTATGATGGGACTACTACATGTGTAAAAGCCTGTAATGGAACATCAAGGTATTTCCCTATCACGGTAGGTGTCCACCAAGGTTCAGCTCTTAGTCCTTATCTCTTTGCCTTAGTGATAGATAAACTAACGAAAGATATTCAAGAGGAAGTGTCATGGTGTATGCTTTTTGTAGATGATATCGTGCTTATTGATGAGACCAAAGATGGTGTTAATAGAAAATTGGAATTGTTGAGAAACACTTTGGAGTCTAAAGGATTCACGATAAGCAAGAGCAAGACAAAGTATATGAAATGTGAGTTTTCGCGAGTAAGAGATGGTGATCAAGACACAGTGCATCTACTTGGTCAAGAGGTACCCAAGAAAGATGTTTTTAGATACTTGGGATCAATGTTGCAAAAAGGTGGTGAGATTGATGAGGATGTAAATCATAGAATTAGAGTAGGGTGGATGAAATGACAGAGTGCATCGGGATTTTTGTGTGACCACCAAATTTCCCTTAAGCTAAAAGGAAAATTCTATAGAACAGTTGTAAGACCAACAATGTTATATGGAGCAGAATGCTGGCCAGTACAGAGGCAACATGAGCATAAAATAGGGGTAGTAGAAATGAGGATGTTAAGGTGGATGTATGAATATACGAAGATGGATAAGATAAGAAATGAGGATATTCGACGAAAGGTATTAGTGGTACCAGTATGTGAAAAGATGAGGGAGCATATATTGAGGTGGTTTGGGCACGTTATGAGACGGCCACTGGATGCTCCCGTAAGAACAAGAGTTTGTTACCAAGAGCTCGACACAAAGAGAGGTAGAGGTTGACCTAAACTTACCTGGGAAAAGGTTGTGAAACAAAACCTAATGGAGTGAGATATAGATTGGCGGAAAGTATGTCTTAGGACGGAGTGGAGAAAATTTATAAGCTTGGTGGATGGTAAACTCATTAGTTCTATGTTACAGTCGTTCCCTTGTTTTAGTCATTTTCCTCTTCTTTTCTCTCTTCTTCCTTTCATCCTTCATTTATTTTAGGTTTTTTTCTTTTCTCGTTTGTCTTATTTTCGATTTATCATTAGATTCATCTACCACTGACTCCAATTAATTTGGGTTAAAGATGTTATTGATGTTGATCATGTTAATCTATAATTATTACAAACTTCACGTGGAAATAAGTGTATGCCACTTATTCTTTCATTTGTAATAAGAAATTAACTAGAAATTGTAACCTTATTAAACACCCTTCTCTTTATTAATAATTTTAAGGGGTCTAAATAATACACTATTAGTGTATGTAGAAATTTTTTTTTACATATATGTAATAATTAATATTTTATTATTTTATTACTCCATCTTACTTTATTAATATGATACAATGATAAAGTAAACTTTTATTTGGTTTCTGTGGAAACTAAAATGTTTTATACCAGTAGTATATTTTTTTTCCAGACCATCATAATATTGTAGGTTAGACTAAGTTAAGTTTGAAGTAAATGACTTATATTTTAAAAATATATTTCTTAAATATGTTTATTATATAATATATAATATTTAATTTATGACACTTTTAAAAGAAATTATTTATTACAGTCAAACATCTATTTAAAAGAAATTATTTATTACAGTCAAACATCTATGAATGACTCGGTAACGTTTGTTGGAAACAAACTACGGTTCATAGATTGTTTGGACCCCGCTATATAAGTTACTACAATTTTAATAATCATATATTCCTATACGTACGTCTCCATCAATATTATACACTTTTTATTGATAACAGCAAAAAATTAAAACAGAGGATATCCGTGTATGTTTCGAAATCAGCTAGAAATTTATGCTTGAGATAAAAGTATTTTTATAAAAGGATCAGAATTTAAGACATTTGTTTTTTCTTTCATTTTTTTATTCATTGGATTGTATTGAAAGGTAATTGCAAATCAAATATACAGGTTGTGGAATATTTGGTGGTGTTTGTGAATTCTTTCTCTTATCCACTGTCCGTTTTAATATAAATTTACGTTTTGAAATTAATTCAAATATATATCTTATTTATGTTTAATAATTTAAAAAAATTATAGTCAAAATTAATTCTATTTAATTTAAAACAATATTACACTGATAAAAAACAAATTGAGTTCTAAAAATAAAAGGAATGTTCAAAAAATAAAAGAAAAAAGGAAATAATTTTATTGTAGGTTAAAGGTGTGTTCTGCCAGTACCAAAAAAGGTGCTTTTAGAAAAATCAATGAATAAATTAGTCAAAAGTGAAAAACTAACTAAAACTGATAAGGTAAAAAATTAGTTGATTGAATCTGAAGTATTCAGTAAAATTAATTATTAATTTAACTTTTTGTAAAAAAAGAACTATTAATCTAACTTATAAGTATAAAATACAAGGAAGAGCATAACTAATTACTTAGTCATAACTTAAAATTTGGTAATTATATGTTTTTAATAATTGTAAATTTTCATATTTGATTTTTTTAAATAATTTATCATTTAAAAATTAGAATAATATTTTTTATGAATGAAACGAGATTATGAAAAAATAATTTATATTATTTTAATAATTTTACATCATAAAAAGTAGAATTTGATAATTTTATTAAATCGTTCTTAAAGAAGTAGTGGTCTATAGCTTTTCAAATTAATGAATGTTGCGGCGTTTTTTTTGTGTGAATTCTTTCTTTCTTTTTTAACAAAAGAGATTTGATTAAAATTAACATATTATTAATCCAATAATTTAATAAGGTACTTAAACAAAACAAACAATGTTGTCATTGGATGAAATACCACTTTTTTTTTTTTTGAAATACTACTTTGATCGAGAGAAATTGATGAAAAAGAAAACACAAGAAACATCGAATATGAAAAAACGAGTGTGTTAAATTTATGCAAATAAATAAGTGGATGAAAGATTGTAAAAAACTATCAATCAGGAATATAAAAAAACTCTTGCAATTAAAATCTAAAAAATTAAAACGTTACTTAAAACAGAATATTGGAAAACTTTATAAACTATTAAAAATAAATGATTTTATCAAAAAATCTGTTTTACTTAAAAAATCCTTTAACTAATAAAATAAATCACCAAGTAGGTGAATTAATTGTTATAAAATTATCCCGTTAATCAACAATCTCAAATTTGAGCTTGAATATCCAACTTCTTTAAATATCACTACAGTTTAAACTTATTTACCGCCAAATAATTTTCTTTGTGTGAATCTAAAATATCCTCTATCAAAATACCAATTCTTCAAAATACTAAAATTCAATTAAAAGACTAACCTTTAGCAGTAAATATTGTAAAAATAATACTAAATTATATTTGTTGCATTCACATGTAATATAAAGATATATTTAATAAGAAAATTTGTGCTTTATTTTTTATATATGTAAAAAAAATTTAAATCAACAATTACATATCATAAACAAAATTAATTTTTAATTAATGAATTAAGAGACACTTATAATATTTAATCTAAGATCAACATTAACATATTTTCTAACACATTTTTTTGGTAGATAATTTTTTTAAAGAATATATTATACAATGTGTTACTAACACTTGTGAGTAATATTCTATCATACACACAACACGACGTCAAAATTAAATTCATAATAAACATATAATTAAAAAAACATATAATTATGTAGCAATCATATCATATATAAAAAATGTTAGGATATTCTTTTTAACATTCTTTGTTGACTGAAATATATTAAGGGTTTAGCTTACCAGTATCTTAAGATATTGGTTAAAGAATTAAATAAAAATAAAAAATATTTATTATATAAATTATAGAAAAATGTAAAAAAATATAAAAAATATAATTTTATGTATTTTAATAAAAATAGTTATCTTTTTATTTTTTAACTAATATTTAAAAATATTAATTAACATTTGTCATATAGTATTAAAAATAATCTATTTTAATATATTTTATTTTTAAATCAGGACAAAAAGTCATTAAATGAGAGAAATTATGAAAATTAATAATTTTTAATAATTTTTTGTTGACATCAACACCAACTTTAATCCAAGTTATTTGAGGTAAGTGGTAGATGAATCCAATAATAAATACAAAAAAGTTGGAAAAAAAAAGAAATAAAACAAAAGAAAAAAAAAGATAAAAGAAAAGAAAGATGAAAGGAGGAAAAAAATGAAGAGAAAAAAATTAAAGGGGATTATATGAAACATAAAGATAATAATGTGTCTAATCTCTCATTAAACTTATAATTTTTCTCTATTCTATCCTAAAACACATTTTCTACCAATTTATACATACTCCATTAAGTCTTGTTTAATTATTTTTCTCAAATAATTTTTTATCTACTTTTACTTCTCTTTGTGAAAAATTCTTAATAATAAACTCTTTTTCTTACCATAAACTCTTGATAAAAAATTTATGTTGATCTTAAAAAAAAATTGTAAAATGTGGCCCATAAAAATAAAAAAATATACTGGAATAAGTCAATAAACTTTGAACGAACCTTTTAAAATTAAGACATCTTTTAAAGCCTGTTGTCGAAAAACACTGCGAATTTAAGACATCAATATCAATTAAAAGGGTCCCTCTCTCTGCCTCTTTACGACACTGTCTGTCCCACTATAATGCTTCTCCTTTGCTCTTATTTTATGCGCTGTACCTTTCCTCCTCTCTCTTCTCTGCCTTTTTCCCCCTTCACTCAAAAACCCACTCCCTTTCCCCTCCTTTCCTTTCTGCTAAAACATTACCCCAAAAAAAGAAACATTCCCCATTTCCTTTCCTTTCCTTTCTCTTCACACCTTTGAATTAGGGTTCTTCTCCCACTCTCTTCACCACCATTGTTGAAACCTCACAACATTCTCCATAGCTTCCCCCTTCTTCGGATCAGCTCAAATGGGTAAGCACCTTCTCTTGCTGGTCCTCACTTTCCACCTTCTCCTTCTATTCGCCACTCTCCATGTCTCAGCTGCACCTTCCACTACTTCCCCTGCAAGTAAGCCCCCATTCACTTTTGCTCATTCTCTCGCTTCCAAATTATCAAAGTTTGCTTCTTTTGCTCATAGATAGCTCTGTGTCTTCGTGGTTTCAGAGATTGTAAATGGGTTTCTCTCCAATGCTGTGCCTGCTTTCACCAAGTGGGTGTGGTCGCTCAAGGCCACCACCAAGACTGGTATGGATCTGGTGCAAGTTTAGTTTTTGGCTTTGGTTTTGTGTGTTTCTGTGGTTTTTGTCTTCTGCGTGGTGGTGGGTTTTGAGGTTTGAAATGTGGGTTTTTTTTTTTTGCAGCGGTTTCGAGCAGGTCGATGATGAAGTTCGAGAGTGGGTACAATGTGGAGACTGTGTTTGATGGAAGCAAGCTTGGGATCGAGCCTTATGCTGTGGAGGTGTTGCCCAATGGGGAGCTTCTCATTCTTGATTCGGCTAATAGTAACATTTATAGGATTTCATCCTCGCTTTCTTTGTGTAAGTGAGTCGCAATGTGGTTTTGATGGTGGCTTGTGGTTCTAAGTGATTGGTGAAATTTACTTTGTTTGATTGTGATGTTTCGGTAAAAAAAAAAAAAAAAGAATCATATGTTTATTGCTGTTGCGGAGAATATGATGTTCAGCTGCCTTTTGCTGGATTTGGAATGATGATTATCTCTAGTTTTAAGCATATCTAGCTTGTTGTCATTTTCAATTTGATCCATTCATTGCATTATATTGACTGATGTTTACATAATTTGATCTATTGAGTGAATGAAGGTGTGTATTACATGATTGTAATGCATTTTGAACTATGTGTCTATGGGGGTTGTCTTTTGAATATAATTGCCGTGATAGTTAAACTCCTTGCATGTATGTATATACTGTATTATGCAACTTGAGTTGAAGAACATAATAATGTTCATTGCAATTGTGCAGACAGCAGACCCAAGTTGGTGGCAGGGTCGGCTGAAGGTTATTCTGGACATGTTGATGGGAAGCTTAGGGAGGCTAGGATGAACCATCCAAAGGGGATAACTGTTGATGACCGAGGAAATATTTATGTTGCAGATACTACAAATATGGCAATTAGGAAAATTAGTGATTCGGGTAAAATAGCCTTTTGTCCTTTTCTCATTTGTGTCTCTGCTTGGTACCATTACATAAACTTTTTCTTTCTAGAAATTCTGGAGAAATTACAAAACCTGTGCATGTACTCTTGCAATGATACTGTAGGATAGGTAATCTTTGATTATAAAACTGTTACCCATTAGAGTCGAATTTGGGAACTTTTTATTGAAGTAAGATTTCTATTTCAGGGGTCACCACTATTGCTGGAGGAAAATGGAACCGTGGAGGGGGGGCATGTTGATGGACCAAGTGAAGAAGCTAAATTTTCTGATGACCTTGATGTGGTTTATGTTGGTAGTAGCTGTTCACTACTCGTCATAGACAGAGGAAACCGAGCCATCAGGGAGATCCAACTCCATTTTGATGATTGTGCCTATCAGTATGGCAGTGGATTCCCACTTGGTAACTAAATCATACCATGAATTTCTGTAGAAATTCTGTCAAGTGTTATTGATAATCAAATTTAGACTGATTGCCTTCAATGTTACAGGGATTGCAATGCTTGTTGGGGCTGGATTCTTTGGTTACATGCTAGCATTACTGCAGCGTAGGCTCGGTACAATTGTGGCATCCCAGGAAGTTAGTGCTTAGTCTTGTCTTGTTCCTTATGCATTACTTTGAATGAGATGATTATGGACTTGTTATAACTAAAATGGCCATTAATGAATATGATTCCCCACTTACAGAACTTTGTGAATAAATTAACATGCACTAGATATCCTGAATTGTTTGAGAACTACTGTTCTAAAACTTTGCAGTGAGAAGCTTCATGTTACTCCCAAAGAGAGCTGAATAATGGAAGATTTATCTATATTCAAGTTATTACTTTTCAACTTTGCATTACCTTTATAGTGATGATGGGATGGCAACTACAGTCTCGTGATACTGTAGATGCAAGCTCATAAACAGTCAATAATCCATTCCATCTCATGTTTTTTGTAGGCTCAGGTTCCAGTAATGGTAACATCTTCGGTTCCTCCAAGTCCATATCAAAAGCCCTTGAAGTCTGTCAGGCCTCCTTTAATTCCATCAGAATATGAACCTGAGAAGCAGGAAGAAGGTTTCTTTGGATCCCTCGGGAAGCTTCTCGCCAACATGGGTGCATCAATGGTGGAGATAATAGGAGGATTATTTCCTTCTTTCAGAAGAAAATCCCTGAGCTACCAATTTCAAAGACAACCACTTATCCATCAACCTCAGAAGCAAGTTAATACTTGGCCGGTGCAGGAAAGTTTTGTGATCCCTGACGAAGACCAGCCCCCCTTCCATCGACACAAGGGCCCCTACCCCTCGAAAAACCTATCCTTTCATGTCCAAGGATGCTGAGAAAATGCAACAACTGCGACAAAGCCGAGCATTCTACAGCGGATGGGATGGAGATCTCCAGCAGCAACAACAACAACAGAAACACCATCATCGCCATCAGTACTGCTCATCAATCCCTCACACTTACTACGAGCAGAGGCATGAGACAACCAATGAGATAGTATTTGGGGCAGTGCAGGAGCAGGATAGGAAGCAGGAGTCTGTGGTTATCAAACCTGTGGATTATGGGGAGTCAATGTATGAACACAATATTAGGTCTAGAATGAGTTCCGTGGGCTATGGTTACAGGTATTGAGTATATAACAGTTAGGAAGTTTAGATTTTAGAAGGTAATGATCTCAATGGAGAGGGAAGAATGAAATCAGGTATAGGTAGTGGTATAATTAATGATTTCTTTCAGTGGGATCTTAGTAAGGAGAAGGTGGTGGTGATCATAATGTGAATTGTTTATTCAGTTTTGCCGAATGTAGGTTGCTATGGTGTGTAGTGTAAGAAGCAACTCTGGTATTCATGAGGGGGTAGGGTGGGATCAAGAAATTTTGCATGCTATTTCTTTTTTGATGATCTCATTATGTTTAAATGTCCAATAATACTCTGAAAAAAATTGTTAATTTTTTCTCTGTTCTATAATTGCATTTCCTAAAGACTAAAGTAATTCCAACAAAATCAAGAGTCTACAGTATTAATCAATACCATACGTGCAATAAGTTGAACTAGTTATAGAAAAATGTAATTTACGTTATTTTTAAAAGAATAAATTACGTTAACACATTTTAAGATTTTTTGGGATTGAACTTTTTAGTGTTAGTGTAATATTTTTCAAACATCGAGGGGATTGATTAGTCTAGAAATATAAAAAAAAATGGTGCTATATGTAATTAAAAAAATCAGGGGATGAGTATAATTTGTTTTTTATATATGAAATTGATTATAAATAAGAACGTATTTATTTTTAATTTATAGTTAGTCAATATCATAATATGCGTTAGATTAGGGCAAATTCTAATAAGTGTTTTAAGTATGTTGATTAATGGATAAAAACTGATGTTTTAGAAAGTATTATTAATGTATTTTTATTGTATTCCAACCGTGCTTTTTTAATTATTTTTTATTCTTTAATGAATATTTTTTGGACATTGATTAATAAAGTTTATAAATTTAATATAGTAAATGTATTTATGCATTTTCACTTATTCATCTTAGATAAGTAAAATTATATTATGAATTTGAAGTGAATTTCTTGTTGAAATCGGATTTATATGGATGCCAAGCTTGAAGCGTTGCCCAGACATTTGCTGACTATAGTGTAAAATGGAAGTGCCTTCCCGTGCGTTAAGGTCAGGTGGCCAGAATTTCTAAATTAATTAACATGTATTACGATGTGTCGATGTGACACGAATGGAGTTTCTCCTAGTAGCATGTGAATGAAATAGTAACAATTTCATTACTTTTAAAGAATGGGTTAAGGTACAAATATTGAATGATAAAGTAAATATAAAAAAATTTAATTAGAAATTTAGAATACACTAACATCGTATAACTAACCTCACTCGAAAGTTTATATTTTTATTTAATTTTAGATCTTTAGAATGTGCTCGATACATTATCATCCAATCAATTTTATATTATAAAGTTAAGTCTTTACTTTTCAAAGGATTTTTTTTGTGTGTGTTTTGTGTCTCAAGTAATTTATTATTTTTCTTACTTATTTTAATTTTTTCTAGATAAATCATTAATTATTTATTTTATTTTTTTACCAATATTTTTTAATCATCTGAAATCTCAATTACATCAATAGAGTTTTGAAAAGTTGAAATGTTGATGTAATAAGAGTTAGGATTTAGTACGGGAGAAAATTAGTTATTAACAAAAAAAAAGTTTGGATACAAGGTTCATCAATTGAATATTTGACTTAAAGTTTTTTCTTAAGGAGATGTTTGTTTTGTTAGTCCTCGTGATACAATGTGGAAAAAATTTATCTCAGTGTTTGTAATGAAGTAATAAAATAATTAATTATGGATTTCCGGGTGTATTGTATTTCTGGATAAGCTATAATTTTACATTCAACCAAAATTTAATATAGAGAATATTTATTCCCATAGAACAAGAATATCTCTTAATGAAGTAATAAAATAATTAATTATGGATTTCCGGGTGTATTGTATTTCTGAGTAAGCTATAATTTCACATTCAACCAAAATTTAATATAGAGAATATTTATTCCCATAGAACAAGAATATCTCTTAGTGAGTAAAAACACACATATATCCTCTTATTACTTACTACCCTCTTAATGGTTCCTTCATGTAGTTGCTATACTTTTTTCATTCCCACAAAATTTGTTCATATGCCAATTTCATTTCCTATCAATTTCATGTATGTTAGACTTTTTGTTTTCCCTCACATGTTACTATTTCAATACACAATTTCAACCGTTTAAATAATAGTGTATTTGTTGCTCTTGTTATTCAGTGTTAATCTTATATTTAGTAGAATATTCTATGTTATAAATAATTTTATTTTTGCATACTTATGTTAATTGACAAATATTTAAGAAAGATAACAAGGATAAAGAGCTGATCTTCAAGAGACATTAGCCTGTTAATAAAACATCGTTTCATTAATTCTTGGAAAAGGGTCAATGGATGAGGCTGCATGGGCTCATCAAAGACCCCCGTATATATTTGATAAAGGATAGTCAAGTCAAATGCAATAGTCTCGATTTTCTCTGCTACTGCATCTTCTAACGAACATGGACCACGATCATTTTTACAAAAAAAAGCAACAGCAAAAACTAAACAAATAACACTAATACCTCCCGAAAGAAAAAGGTTCTGACTTTCTTTGTCTTGTATTCCTCCAGCTAATACTCTTGTAGTTCTGCTCCTTGCTCTAAAAAAATGAAGGAGACTTGTTTGGAAATCACGAGTTGGGTTTACCAACCAAGAAAGACATGGGATGGGGGTTCCTCGAACTTCCCGAACGTATTCCAACACTAGATGTTTCCAGCGAATAGGACTCTTACTTGGACGATGCAGGAAAGCTAGCAATTATCAACAGCACCGGCTTCCTTTTAGAACATAGAGAGACCACACAGCACAATTAGCTGCTGGTAAACATGCCAGCTATCACACATCTCACTTTAGGCAGAGTCAGCGTGAAGAAAGGCGGATCCACCGGTTGAGGTTCTGCACTAGATCCACTTTCTTTTCTTTACGAACGATATTTTCATTTCGAGTTAGAGGAAATTTATCTTATAGAGAGAGAGCAATGAGACAAACGAATGTGAGCCTCTTATCAGAATCACAATATCTTTAAATTTGTTGGAGTAACAGAGTGCTTGACAGACTCTCTAAATTTACTAGAATATGCTATAGGGTAGTTTTCATATGCACCAATTCTGCTATAAGAATATTTTAGTAATTGAGCAGCTGCAGTTGCTGCTGGCAAAGTCGAACTAGCTAACATATTGGGAAATGGCATTACTGATCTGTTCATTTCCATTCCCATTTCCATGCCCATACCCATTTTAGGAAGTATTTTTTCAAACAAACACATGTTTTAATTATTCATAGACTTATAAAAAATATTTTAAACCATTGTTAATAATTAACAAAACATATTTATATATTATATTATATTTTCATTTTATTTGTAGATATAATGTTTTCAAGATTAAAAAAATTATTTGTGAAATAAACGTCCCTAAAGAAATAATCTAAGTTTAGAGTGTGCAACGGAAAATGCAAGCTATGGAGAGGGAATTTTTCTTGTTGAATTTGATTAAAAAGGAAATTATCTACTTCATATGACTAATTGAGCTCAAGTCCAGGGAAATTCACAATAATTAATATATCGAAATTATATGTACACATTATAGTGAACAAACTTTTTTATGGGAGTTTCTTTTCTTCTTTTTTTTACAAGAAGGGTAATATTTCCTGCATTTGTACGAGCATCAACATCAACATCAACATCAATTTTAACCCAAGTTAATTGGGGTCGATGATAGATGAATCCAATGATAAATCGAAAATAAGACAAACGAGAGAAAAAAAAACCTAAAATAAAGGAAGGGTGAAAGAAAGAAGGGAAATGACTAAAACAAGGGAACAACTAGAACATAGAACTACTAATGAGTTTAACCCTCAACTAAGCTTATTATAGCTTTTCTCAACTCCGTCCTAAGACATACTGTCCGTCAATCTATATGACATTCCATTAGATCTTGTTTCACAACCTTTCCCCAGATAAGTTTCGGTCGACCTCTACCTCTCTTTGTGTCGGGCTCTTGGTAACAAACTTTTGTTCTTACGGGAGCATCCAATGGTCGTCTCATAACGTGTCCAAACCACCTCAATCTATTCTCCCTCATCTTTTCACATACCGGTACCACTGATACCTTTCGTCGAATATCCTCATTTCTTATCTTATCCATCTTCGTATATTCACACATCCACCTTAACATCCTCATTTCTGCTACCCCTATTTTATGCTCATGTTGCCTTTATGTTGGCCAGCATTCTGCTCCATATAGCATTGCCAGTCTTACAGTTGTTCTATAGAATTTTCCTTTTAGCTTAAAGGGAATTTTGTGGTCACACAAAAATTCTGATGCACTCCGCCATTTCATCAACCCTACTCTAATTCTATGATTTACATCTTCATCAATCTAACCACCTTTTTGCAACATTGATTTCAAGTATCTAAAAACATCTTTCTTGGGTACCTCTTGACCAAGTAGATGCACTGTGTCTTGATCACCATCTCTTACCCACAAAAACTCATACTTCATATATTTCATCTTGCTCTTGCTTATCGTGAATCCTTTAGACTCCAAAATGTTTCTCTACAATTCTAATTTCCTATTAACATCATCTTTGGTATCATCAATAAGCACGATATCATCTACAAAAAGCATACACCACGGCACTTCCTCTTGAATATCTTTCGTTATTTCATTCATCACTAAGGCAAAGAGATAAGGACTAAGAACTGAACCTTAGTGGACACCTACCGTAATAGGGAAATACCTTAATGTTCCATTACAGGCTTTTACACATGTGATAGCCCCATCATACATATCCTTGATAACATTAACATATTTTAATGCTACCTTTTTCTTCTCAAGAGTCCACCATAAGACTTCTCTTGGAACTCTATCATATGCTTTTTCAAGATCTATGAACACTATATGTAAGTCTTTCTTCTTTTCCTTATACCTTTCCATTAATTGTCTCATCAAGAAAATAGCTTCCATGATACATCTTCCTGGCATAAATCCAAATTGATTTACGGACACCTTGGTCTCCCTCCTTAGGCGATGTTCGATAACTCTCTCCCACAACTTCATAATATGGCTCATAAGCTTAATGTCTCTATAGTTTGAACAATTATGAATATCTCCATTATTTTTGTAAATAGACACAATCATATTTTTCCTCCAAGCATCATACTTTTCCTGCATTTGTACAAGCATATTAATTAATTTTCTTAATTTACCATCCTAGCCTCAACTTCACACCTTCACCACTTAAGCCCAAAATCATACTTATTAATCTTGGATAGCGGCGCGTAGCGGCCACCCCTAAAAAATGCCATAGCGCTATAGCGGGTAGCACTACACCGCTACAACGAAGTACATAAGTGAATATTATTCTGAAATCTAAATTCTGAAGTATATAAATATCACACATAGAGGACTAAAATATCAAACATAATATACCCAAAAAAAAAATATATGACATAAATATCAAACATAGAGGACTAAAACAAACTCATTAACTGACACATACTTAATGTCAAACATGAAAAATGAAAAATTAAAGTGTATAACCTATTTTCTAAAAAAGTACTAGTAACAGTGAAGTGAAATGGCTAAGGTAACCTAGGTTTGGTTTGTAAGAGGAGAGGAGAGTATCTTAGAGTTTCTGTCTTTCTGAAAGAGTGAAAGTATGGTCTGTTTTTGTTTAAGCTAGTCTGTGTGTTTATCAAATATTATAAAAGAGGGTTTCTGTCTTTAAAAAAAGGAGAGCTTTTATATTAGACTTATAACTTATTTACTAGTAGGCAGTAGCAGCACCAATACAATTACGGCACCAATATAATTACGGGAGGAGAAACGACGCTGGGGACCTGGGAGAATTTTTATAAATACTGAATTACTAATTAGTAATTACCAGCCAATATTTACTTTACATTTTAATAGTGGCACCAATAAAAAAACGGCACGGCACGAGTGCAGTAGTGCACGATGCTTTTGTTTGACCATTTATGACCAATAGCGGAATGGCACCTCAGCGACCTCGATTTCGCTTCGTCTTCTTCCTCCACGGGCCTCATTCCGTTTCGTCTTCCTCAGCTTCCTCAACATGCCACTCCGCATCTGCTTTTTCCGCCACACCCACCCGCGATAGCGGCCGCTATCGCCGCTTTCTCATTTTCCCTGTTGCGGTCGGCCGCCGCACCGCACCGCTATTCCACTATTGCGCGCAATAGCGCTGCTATTGATAACATAGCCCAACATGCTCATATACCATATATTAAACATCCTTGCAATAGTTCCAGGTACACGACATTTAATTGCTTAATTCTTAAACACATCTTATTATCCTTTAATTGAAAAACTTAACTAATTGTTTCCGCAGTCATTCTCCAATTCAGGATGGAACAAGTTTTCATTCGAAATTTAATGATATTTAAACAATACAGATATCCATAATTTACATGGTTACTACTTTCTATTAGATAGCATAAAAAGCTAAAAAAGATGGATGATGGTGACCAAATATATGCATGCTAGTTTCATAACAAAGTAATGTCTACAAATAACTTCATCTACGCTCCACAATACCCAAATTACATAGAAGATTCTTGATGAAGAATGTTATCTTCAGGTGGCTCTACAAAGCCCATGTTAGCCCTTATCATGAAGAGATCACCTTCATGACAAACATTCCTCCTTCCTAGGCTATCATTTCCTTTGTTGAAGGTTGCCTTGCCATTGGTTGAATCTTCATCAAAACTCATCAAATCCTTCAATTGGTCATAATACTTACCTGGCTTTGTTACCTCACCGCTATTGCAGGCATCTAAATCTAGCAAAGACACTGATTCCAGATGTGGCCTTGGAGTCAGTATGTTGATTCTAATTCTAGACAGACATGCAAACAAGATGAGAGAGACTCAATCTCCAAAACCCCATCAGGATTGTGTAAACAGAGGAGCAACTGCAGCTAGCAATTGTGCTTTTGGTGCTGAAGAAGAGCATAGGTGCTAGCTTCCCCCGACTGGTTAGGCAACGCTTCCATGTCTCAATGTAACGGGAAGGGTTGGTGACTTTCTGTCTACACAGTTCAGTTGGACAAGCTGTAAGTAATTTTTACTCTCTGGCAATATAAAATCTTCACAAGTTGACAGGAACTTACATTAGGGATGATGCAGGGCGCACTGCAATCCCGATTACTAACCCCAGTAAGCATGAAAGACCTAATCCTAGAGTCCAAGTCATAACTGCACCTAGACCTGGACAAAAGAAGGGTTTTTTTTCACACATTATAGTTGAATTAGTGTATCTAGGTTATATAAAAGCAAGTTAAATAATTGAGCAAGGGGAGACTTAATATAAAGCTCTTGCTTCCAGGATGGTTAAGAGGAACTATCACCCCAAGAAAAACACAAAAGTAGAGATTAAATCTAATGAAAAAGAAAAGATAAACAAAATTTGAATTGCTTTGTGAAATTAATCATCAACAAAAATCAAGGAAAAATGCAAATGAATTAACTAAACAAAAATCATTTGGCTGAATTTTAATAGAGAAAATAGGTATGGACAGGGTGGATATTATTTTTATCCATTTTTAATAATGTTTTATTTAAGCGGAGAGTGGAAAAAACTGCAAAAGTAACCCTAATACCAAACATCAGGAAGAGAGAAGTTTCAGTCAAGGTTGTTTTTGGAATTGTGCAAAATGTAGATGAAGTTAAGAGGTGAGGTGCCCACTTGTTTGCCTAAATGCAGGGAGAAAACTTCCCATGTCTGAAAGTGACACAAGAGACATTGGTCCCCACGGGGTTCCCAAATTTGTTTAGCAAATATACACTCCCATCTTTCACCTTATCGACTGCCCCATTTGTAAACAGGAATCTTCATTTGCATGACTCTAGTAATGAAATAATTGATGGAGTGATGATTTATATTTTCAAAATTGCAAGTCAATTGAAAGGTTAAATAAGTGAATAACATTACAGCCTTAGGTTGAACTGATTGCCTTTGATATGTTCATGAATCATGACATGTTTCTACAAATATGATAAAACATACTAGTGTCATAGCCTTGGTGCAATAGAAGAAGCCATATCCAGTATATTTATGTTTGTGCATTCACTTAAGCTATTATACTATTATTACCTTATAGTTTGGGTTAGAATGTACTTCCTCTTGTCTCAAATATAAGAAGAAAAAAACATATTTTTCTTGGTCTTAAATATAAGAAAATTCCGACTAACTTTACCTCATTTAATGCTACTATCTCTAAAATACCCTTCATTTAATTGAGGTTTTAGTTTCAACTTTCAATGACTCATTTCTATTCTTAATACCAAGTTACAATGAAGAGTAAGTTGAGGGAAAAAATACTTTTTAATTGAGATTAGTGCAATTAAATGTGGTTAAATAACTTTCTTA
Organism: Glycine latifolia; assembly: GCA_013407115.1. NCBI lineage: Eukaryota > Viridiplantae > Streptophyta > Magnoliopsida > Fabales > Fabaceae > Glycine > Glycine latifolia. The sequence goes on along the minus strand of CM023958.1, from coordinate 17,365,673 downwards.
GTTAGCATGAAACGGTTTTTTGTTTATATTTGAGACCGGAGGGAGTGCTAGACACTAGTGCAAGATTTACACACACACACCATGTAATAACCCCTTACAAAAGTTTATTAGGATCAAATAACCACTTAATTCAATGTAATTGTTATAATTTCTGCTAGCATGATATTAATTTCAATCAAGGTGGATTATTATTATTATTATTATTATTGAGATATACAATGAAGGTGGATTTTCGATCTTGAACATGACTAAATGCAAATTTCAACTGCAATCAAGCATTGCAAAGATGGATTTACTGAAATCTTCATTCTACAGACTTATTTATTTGTGTAAGATTGATTTAGTTAGAGATGCTTTAAGCTAAAAAGAATAGGAAATAAAACTTAGCAACAATGATATAAATGCACCTGCACAGTACTTCAATTTCTCTTCCACCTCACTTTTTCTTTCTATCACACATCACATCTCTCACTTTCTCTCTCCCCCTTTATTTTTGAGTAGTGATATGCAAACACTCTATCATTCCAAACATCTCATTAACACTTATTATTTTTCTTTCTTCCTATCACATCATATTACTTATCCTACTTACACTTTTCTCTGTTCTCTCTTGATTTCTCAAGTGTCAGCTAGAAAGGAAGTGTCTACCAGTCCTTAATCCTTTTTTTTTTCCTTTGTCTCTCTCTTCCTTCCCCCTCCTACACCTAAAAAACGGGTGTACACCCATCATTTTTCTAAATCCAAAAGCATAAAATATGTGAAAAATAAAAGACTATATCACACACTAGTGGATATACACATGCCCCAAATTCTAAAATCTCACCAGATTTAGAACCGAAGGTGCAATCCTCCTCCTTCAAATTAATTTGGCGGACCAATCTGTGTATGTCATCTTACACCAGCAAAGCACACAGCCCAGGAATGAAGATCAGGTCAAAATCATTTGAAAATGATGCATTAAGTGCAGGCCATCCTTTGTGCTCGACTTTTCTGAGAACCCTCCCCCAGTTGTGGTCACACCTAGTCAAGACCAAATCAGACAAAAGGAATGTTCAACATTTCCCGATAACACAACTCACAAGACTTACCATCCAAACCAACATCAACATCAACAATACCTTTAACCGAAGTTAATTAGGGTCGGTGGTAGATGAACCCAATAATAGTTACAAAGAAGTTAAAAAAAAAAGACTATGTAAAAGGAGAAATAAGACAAGGGAAAAGAAAAATAAGATAGAAAAAAAGGGTGAAAGATGGAGGGGGAAAAATAAAAAGGAAAGGAACTAAAAATGGACCATCTGAAATATAGAGATAATAACGGGTTTAACCCTCCACCAAGCTTATAGCATTTCTCCATTCCGTCCTAAGACACACCTTCCGCCAATCTATATCTCACTCCATTAAGTCTTGTTTAATTACCTTTTCCAGGAAAGTTTCGGTCTACCTCTACCTCTCTTTGTGATTAGCTATAGATAACAAACTCTTGTTCTTACAGGAGCATCTAGGGGTCATCTCATTACGTGCCAAAACCACCTCAATCTATGCTTCCTCATCTTTTCACTCACCGGTACTACTACTACCTTTCATCGAATATCTTCATTTCTTATCTTATTCATCTTTATATAACCACACATCCACCTTAACTAGGGTTCGCAAAACGGGCCTGGCCCGGTGGGCCAAGCCCGTTTAGCCCGCAATAAAATGCGGGCTGGGTTGATACCGGTAACCCATATATTTAAAACGGGGCGGGCTGGCAAAAATGCGGGCCAAAAGCGGGCCGGGGTGGGCCAACCCGCGGGCTGCTATTAAAAATAAATATATAAAACATATTTAATTTAAGTTACTTTTTTGAGAGTGGCTGAGAGTGAAAATTGAAAAAAAAGCTGAGAAATAAGAAAGGGAAAGTGAAGTCTGAATTGAAGGTTGGTTCGAGAGTCTTCGAGACACCTGACCCTAAGACAGAGAGTGTGAAGTCGTGAGTCGTGCCTGTGCCGGTGTGCCTTATGCAAGTGCGACGTGCCCACACCACCGTGACCACCACCAGTAGCCGACGGCGCGACCTTGACCTGCAACTGCTGCTTCGTCGAGCTTCGTTCCAGTTCCTCGAGCTCGACATTGCTTCATTCTTCAGAAGGGAAAGTGAACTGAAGGTTGGTCTATCACGATTTCTTCGTTCCAGTTTTCATGATTTCTGCTACATTGTTATCATTCTTTCCATCTACTCTATCATCTTATCTCTCTCTTGGAGTCATTGTTGGAGTCATGACTTGTATGGTTGCCAAAACAGAAAAACGGTTAAGCCCATGGGTAGCTGCGGGTTGCTTTAATGCTTTATAATGGGTGTTTCAACCTTTTCTCTATGATTATTCTTTTATTTTATTTTTTCATCCTCAAGTTTCAACCATTGACATTGCGATGCCGCCGATGCGATACTTCAGATATTAGTTTATTTATATAGGCTTACTACTAACCACAAATTTATTTATGGTAATTACAAGATGATTACATTAGCACTTATGTATATAGGCTCACTATTAATTACAAACTACATCTCTAATACTCTGGAATTTCTGAAAGCTGTTTGAGGCATAGAATCCCTGTTTAGAGACTAAAAGTTTGATTTGTAGTTAGTGCTATCATACGGTGATTTTGGGGTAGAATCAATATTACTTCAACAATAGTTAAATGCTCCTAGTGTTAATCTTTATTAACATATCTAAGTAATATTACTGTGACTAAAATTATATTTTAAATACAAGTTTAAATTATAATCTCACTTCTCAATAAAATAAAATTTAAAAGCCATAAAATTGAGTTAGCAAAATCCACATAACCCATTATGTTTTTGCGCACAGCTAGCATAAAGATATATGACTTATTTGTTTTTTATTTTTTAAAACCATTTTTTGTTTATTTATAATAATAAAAACTTGTTTAATAAGATTAGAATCTGATAGGGGTAATTTTTAGTTACAAGTTTTAAATTTAAAACAACAACTAATTTTTAATTTTTGTTTTTTTCTATTTTTATATTTTAAATTTAGCTCATTTTAAAAAAATTCTATCTTATTAGTTTAAGGGATATTTGTGTGATGGTGATGTAAAGTGACAATGCTAATGCCAATAGTAATGAACTAGTCCTGTAAAGACTAAATATCTCAAACTTGTCATATAACCTCTACTAAAATTATGTGCAGGGCAATAAGAACTTTTGGATATCCACCACCTCAACATCAATCATAACTCCACTGCTTTCAATGTCCGAATCAAAGTAACCAAATTGAAAATATCAAAGTTACTCAAGGTTTGTGATTATTGATTATGTCATTCAAATTTGCAAATAATGTTAGTTGGGATTGTGCTGGTATTTTATAGTTTTTGTTGTTTTACATGTAATTTCTGTCGTGCTTTGCTTTCTTTGAGTGATGAAATAGTTGTGTCAAGTTTTAATATGGAGTTTGAAACTGTGAATGAGCATGAACATGTTGAAAATCCTGAAGTACCTATTGAATTATCTGAAGCTAATGAACCAATCAAGAAGAAACAGAAAGCCACAACTTCGAATTGTTGGAATTTTTTCACTAAGATAGGAGTGGGTGATGATGGGAAAGAAAGAGTAGAGTGTAAGGCCTGTAAAACAAAGTATAAAATTGAGGGTCATGCATATAGGACATCTCACTTAATTCGTCATATTTCAAAGTGTAAGGGAACTAAATTTGAAGATGTTGGTCAAATGATGGTAGACTTACAAGGAAAATTGAAGTCTCCAAAATTAGATCAAATGGTGTCACGTGAGATGTGTGCTACTGCAATCATTGAGCATGATTTGCCCTTTAACTTTGTTGAGTATAAAAAAATTAGAAGTTGGATTAAGTATTTGAATCCTGATGCACACCCTATTTCTAGGAATACTATAAAATCTAATGTCCTAACCATTTACAAGAGAGAGAAAGAGAAGCTAAAAAAGATGATGGCTAGTATCCCAAATAGAATATGTTTAACTTCTGACTTATGGACCTCTTGTACCTCTGAGGGTTACATATGTTTAACTGCTCATTTTGTTGATGTTGATTGGAAGTTAAATAGTAAAATTCTTAATTTTTGTCATATGCCTCCTCCTCACACTGGATTTGACTTGGCTTCAAGGGTTTTTCAATTTCTGAAAGATTGGAAAATAGAGTAAAAGATTTTTTCTCTCACTTTAGATAATGCATCCGCCAATGATAACATGCAAGACATTTTGAAAAATGATCTTGGAACAAGTGGTTGGTTGTTATGTGATGGAGAGTTTTTTCATATTTGTTGTTCTGCACATATTTTGAATCTTACTGTTCAACATGGATTAAAAGTGGCTAGTGATGCCTTACATAAAATTAGAGAGAGTGTGAAATATGTGAAGGGATCGGAGGGTAGGATGAGAAAGTTTAAAGAATGTATTCAACAGCTGGACCTTGAGTCTGATGGTAGTGGGAATCAATTGTGTCTAGATGTTTCCACTAGATGGAATTCCACTTATATGATGCTTTGTAGTGCTCTCAAATATCAATGGGCATTTGGAAATTTTCAATCAAAAGATCCTAATTACAAGTGGTGTCCTTCAGTGGATGAGTGGAAAAGAGGAGAAAAAATTTGTGAATTCTTGTTACCATTTTTTGATACTACAAATTTGATTTCTGGTACTTCCTATCCTACTTCCAACCTATATTTCTTGCAGTTTGGAAAATTCAACGTGTTATTATTGAGAGTTTACAAAGTGAAGATGAGGTTATAAGGAGTATGGGGGAAATGATGATGGAGAAGTTTACGAAATACTGGGATGAATATAGCACCATTCTTGCATTTGGAACAGTTCTTGACCCACGTATTAAGTTTACTTCATTGAGTTATTATTACTCAACCATTGATGAATCTACTTGTGAGGAAAAGATTCAACATGTGCGGACAAAGTTATACATGCTCTTTGAAAGGTATTCAAACCCAAGAAACATTAATAATGCTGCCTCTACTCAAAATCTTGACCGAAGACCCCAGACTATTTCTTCAACCATGTCAAAGGAACTCAAGGGAATAAATCAAAGAATGTTTGGTGTAAGTACATGCTTATTAACTACTAAAATTATGTTATTATGTAAGTATTTACTTTTTTGTGTTGTGTACTTGATTGATTTTATTTTATTTTTTTTGTTCAACTTGTCAAATGTAATAGGAATTGAAAATGCATATTAGTCAACTTGCCTCTAAAGTTGGAAAGTCACAACTTGATGTTTATCTGGATGAGCCAAACTTGGATTTTGTGTACTATGAAGAGTTGGATGTTTTGCAATGATGGAGGGATAATTATAATCGCTTTCCAGAATTATCCACAATGGCTCGTGATGTGTTGAGCATTCCTATTACTATAGTGGCTTCTGAATATGCTTTTAGCATTGGATCACATGTCATTAATAAGTATAGAAATCGTCTCTTGTCAAAAAATGTCCAAGCCTTAATTTGTACTCGTAGTTGGCTGCATGGTTTTGCTGAGAATGGTAGTTTCTTTAATTTCATTATTTTACAATTTAAATTGCCAATTAATTTTCTTTTAAATCATCATTATATATTGCCTAATTTTATTTTTTATTTTTGGATTATAATTTGTAGCTGAAGATGGTGAGGAAGACTCTTGTGCTTTAAATATGGATCCAACTGTTTCCAAGGGATCAAATACAATAAGTATTGAAGATGCTTAGATAGATGCAACTACTTCTTGAATTTAATCATTTTGCATTTTGGAAGTTGTAATGTTTCTAACTTGTTATTAGCAAATTTTAAATTTGATGTATGGATGTTGTTTTGCTAACTTTAATTTAATGTATTAATCTAGTATTAGTAACATTTCATTTGCCATGTTTTTTTCTATTAATTTTGATGATTTAATATATGTTTTGGAGTTCTATATTTTCCTACTTGCATTGAAGCATATGGAGACCAAGTTTAGTGCAAAAGGATGCTTTGGGCTCTGGTGTTTTGCCATTTACTGGGTCAAATTTGGTCTTGAGTCCTTCCCAATGGAGTAGTCATCTAGTGGGTACGACTTATCTTCGTCTTAAAATTATTTGATACTGAATTTTATATTCTTTATTGATAGTCTTGTTGGATTCACAACTTTGTGCAACTTCTCATGTAGCTTATTGCATTTTATTCAAGAAATTGCTTGGGCTTCTTATCTCTCTTTACAGGTTTGCTTTGGTATTACCAAATTGAAGAAACTTAAAAGTTCAAATTTTGTTGCTTTGATTGGTCTTTGTTCCTTAAGTAAGTAGTTTTACTCATGTTAATTGGTTGAGTTTCAAACTTTGCTTATTTTTTTTAATTACAAAATTGCTTAATGTTTATTTTCCTTTGCAAAGATTAACATTATTTTTGTGCTTTTAGAAATTTGATTGATTATCTACTATATTATTATAATTCCTCTAGCTAGGTTGCATGGATATGGTGATGGTATCTGCACTAAACTAGTATGAGTATGGATAGGAGAGCTAAATTAACTTTGTATTTTTTTTAAAATTAATTTTTTTTATTTTTAGCGGGCTGGCCCGCCTTAATGTGGGGCGGGCTAGCCTTTCCAGCCCACTTTACAAAAGTGAGCCAGCCCGCCCCGTTTTTTGGTGGGCTGGCCCACTTTGCCAACCCTAACCTTAACATCCCCATTTCTGTTACTCCTATTTTATGCTCATGTTACCTATGTGTTGGTCAACACTCAACTTCATATAACATTGCAGGTCTTATAATTGTTAAGGAGAATTTTCCTTTTACCATCCAAACCATTCATTTAAAAATAATCATATCATTAAGCTACTCTAAGCTAAAGCAAAAACTGGAGGGCCACCACATTCAACATTTTACATAAATAGTATGACCCACACTTTGCTTGCAGAGTTGACCTTCCCCTCTCATCCTCTCTCTCTCCCCCCTCATGCAACTAGAATAGGTTCTTCCGAAGTAAGCAACTCACTTCCAAAAGTAAGGTAAGTAATTTCAGTTGATGGCAATAAATTAACTATTAATTTTTAACAACATTCATGATATTCCAAGACACTCATGATTATTGATTTATTATGAATGCACATGTAATATGACGGTTAATTTTCTAGTGAACACTAAGATTACTCTCTTTACCCTCTAAAGTGAATTACTCATTTTAGGAGTCAAATCCTGCAATCACACATCCAATAACAGAACAGCTGGTTTTTTTTTGTACTACATGAATCCTCGGCAGGAGTCAATCCTGCTAGGATAATTATAGACAACAAAGTTTTCCCATGAGTATTTAATTAAGAAAAATGATACTTGTACAACAAAGAAAGAGAAAGGAAGAAAAGTGAGAGGAGAGAGAAAATATTGAAATGTAATAACTGATATGGTAGAGAGAGAGACACATAAAATGATGTTGTATAAATTGTTGTAAGAATTGTTTAATCAACGCAATTAAATATCCAAGGTTTCGAAAGCACTGATTAAGCTTAAAACAACTTCATGCCAGTTTATTCACACACTCGGTAGTAAATAGATGCATTTTCAATTAACATCATGCAAGCCAAGGCAATTACATGAAGCCAAAGCAGACTTTAAACGCAACCAAATTATGCAATTATTTACAAGCATACCCTTGGCACTAATTTTCCTAATTGCACGATTGAACTTGTCAGCAACGTACACATCCCCTCTCAGATCAAAAGCAAAGCTTCTGGGTTTGGCAAACCAAGCAGAACCCGTACCCATCCGAATACCCCACAGACCCATCTCCAGAAAGCCTCGTGAAAACGCTTTCTGCACAGAATAACCACAAAATATCAATAAAAATCAAAACTTTGGCACACCCCAGAAGAGGGAAAAAGAAGGAAAGAAAGAACCTTCGGTAATGGGGAATTGCGCGGCGCTGTTGACGGAATCGAGAAGGACGAGATTGGAGGAAAAGGGTCATTGGAGAACGGTGAAAGGGAAGATATGAGGCTTGTGGCCGTCGGACACCGTGGTGACGGTGTAACCCTCTTCGGTGATGACGATTTCGTTGGCGTTAGCTGAAAAATGAAAAAAGAAAGAAAGAAATGAAAAATGGAATACGAAGGGAAAGGGGGAATGAGGGAATAAGTTACCGTTTGAGAGTAGGAAGAGAGTGAGTGTGAGGAAGGTAGAAAGGGCTTTACTTAATACAACTATAAAATAAATGATAATGAAGTGATAGTTAAGGTTCAATAGTTGAATGTGTTTTGCACGAATATTAGGTTTATAATTTATAAATTTTGTATATTATTATGATTTTGATTGAACTCTGTTTTATCTTTTAATTAAATAAAAATGTATGCTAGTAAATATGTTATAAAAATATTTACATATTATATGATTTTACTCTTTTTTGTAAAATATATATTATTATTATGGTTTTATACTTAATCACTATATATATTTTATTTCATGTAATGCATTGTCATATAAGATTTATATGTAACAAGTTATTTTTATTCTTTACATTGTATGGGTTATTTTAAATTCTATATGTTATTTAACTCAATTACAAAGAAAAATAAAAGTTATAATTTGTTTTAGACAATACTTTTAGCTAATATTTGATTTTTTTTTTCTAATTCAATTGTTTTTTCTACTTTAAATTATTCAATATTATTTGGTTAAATATTTTAAATAATGATTAATTTTTTTATTGTTTACTTTTCAAAATTTGCAAGTTTTTTTTAAAAACTTTGGAGTAAAATGCGTAAAAATTTATTAGGGGTAAAATTTGTTAAAAAATTAAAAAAGTTTGGAATAAAAAGTATAATTAAGCCTAATATTTTTTAGAACCCAAAACAATGTTCAAATTCATTGTCGACTTATGAATTTCCTCATGGATTGTGGCCAATTCATCAATGCAGTGACCCACATTCAATGATAAGGAAAAAAAACCTTAGTGGCATCATAGAAAATTTGTAAAAAATTAATAAATGATCAAACATTATCCCAACTCTTTTAGGGTAGGAAGACCAACATCCCCAAAGAAAGGCACATTGCTTGAGTTCTCATACTCTACCTTTACAAAAACAACTACAAATTTCTCAACAACCTCTAACATCATGTATGTTGAATGGCACCTAGTGGAAACACTAAGGCATAACAATTTTTTGCATTGAACATTTGAACATTCTACAAGATCTTTAAATTTTGATTTTTTTTAGGGGAGGAACGCACAAATCTCACAACATTACGAACAACTACAATTGAACTATTGTTTTCTCTTACACCATCATTCACAATCAGATTTAAGATATGGGCACAACATCGCATATGTATTTATTTCCCACCCATAATGAAGCAATTCATAAACTTCTTTTTGAGAAACTCTACAACCACATCATTGGATGATGCACTATCAATTGTGATAGTGGACAAGTTCCAAAGCTCCCATTCCTGCAAAACCTCATCAAATTTTTTAGCTATGATGTCTCCTTTGTGATTAGGGATTACTCAAAAGATAATAATCCTTTTTTGCTATTTTCAATCATTATCTATAAAATGTGTTGTTGGGCCCAAACAATTCAGGATTTGAACAGAGGTCCGACAATCTGTAGTCAATGCAACACTATTGTACTCAGATCTGAATAAAGGCTTCACTCTAATTTTCTCATCAACAAATATCTTAAAACAGTCTTTAGCCATTTGTATATATTGAAAGGACATTAAACTAATGTTGTAATTGTCTACAAAGGAACTTAAAGCCTTCACCTTCAGCCAACCTAAAGGTTTGTTCATCAACAATTACAAACATAGCTATTGCCCTTCTACAAGCTTAAAAATTAAATATTGTACTTGTATAGATAAGGAAACTAACATCCCCAGGCCTCAAATTAAGGGTTGTTTGTTTAGGGTCATTTAAGGTAGATGGCGGTTTCGAACATTTGGGTAAGTGGAAAAGCAAATTAGAAGTGCCACGAGTCTTTGAATCACATAAATATTTTAGACCACAGAATTTACATTTAGCAATTGGTTTTAAGGCTTTATTTTTTGCTAATTTTAAGTAGTACTCCTACACAATGGAAGTTCTATGAGGACCATTTGCATAAGTCTTCCTCTTCACCTCATTTTTAGGATGATTGTTAGGGTGAGGTGTTGTAGTTGCCGGCTGTGCTCCACCACTACCTCTTGCTATTGGTGCATAATTGGTGGGATTTTAAGCCCCTGATCATTAAATTATTGGTGTATATTGGGTTACTATTATTATTTTTAATGTTTGATAAAATAGCTAAATACATAAAATACTAAATAATAAAAAGACTTTTTTATTCTATAATATAGTTGCCTTATATTTATGTAGAGTTATTTAAATATAACTGAAAAGTCAAATTCTATTATTGCATGTGCTTTAATCATATTTTTAATATTTTAATTTTGACTACATAATTACTAACATTGTGTTTTTATTTAATTTAAAACTCAAATTACACATCTTATGGTACAATAAACTAAAATGACAATAAATCAGAATATTTATCCAGGTCAATTAGTTATTTATTGGAACCAAATAAATAATATAATCTATAATTATGAACTAGTAGAAAACATCAACTGATATGACTCCCAAAGAAAGAAAATAAAGAAGACAACCAAAAAGAAAAGATTGCCATGTCTTCCAGTGTCAACATCCATTTGATTGTCCATGATTCTTCCAAGTTCCTATCAATTCCTCTTTTTTACTTCTTAAAGCCTACATAAACAAATAAACAGAGTGTGTTAATAAAAAATCCTTCATAACAAAATAAATACAAAAAATATTAAAGTGTTCAAGATATAAATTGATATTATAATAATGTAAGTTAAAAAACAATAATTCATTTTAATTTAGAAAGAGAAGGAACGAAGATGACACAATAATGTAAGATATAATGATGTTCATGTTTTTAAAAAATTCCAATTTCAAGAGAGAAAATGTAATAAAACAAATAAGTTATTTAACTTCTAAATTTAAGGCTAATAAATAAAGAGAAAGTTACCAAAAAGAATTGGTACTAAGGCAATAAAAAATTCTCGATAATATAAAGCAACAACATATTTGAAGATTTTCTATTTGTCATCCAAATGGCATTTTAAAAATTTTGTGCCTTAAACCCTAAGCCAAGCCAATCCTTCTTCTTCATCATTTTAACCATGTAACTTCTTTTGATAAACCAAACAAAATATATATATATATATATATATATATATATATATATATATATATAATAAATATAGATAAGCTCAAAGATAGTACAAGTTATACCACACTATTGGGTGACTAGATAGAAAGAAAACAAAGTCATGGATTCACATCCTAATCAACCTTCCTTCCTACTAGTTACTACAAGAGGCATAGACATGTTACCTTACAACTGCCCTTCACCCATCTTATGTCTTTACGTACCCACATATACTATTGACATCAGTCCCCCCCACAAAGCAAAACAACACTTATCATAGGCCTATATGTCCCATCACTTAAAGGCAACCAACACCATATGTAAATACCTTATCCAAAGAATATCATTTCTAGCCATCCACATAAATGGTTGACAGAACTATCTTGCTTAATCCACATACAATAGATTGAAAATTACATCACATAGTTAAATATAAATTTATACCTAAAATAATATAACCTAAAAATAAGAAGAAGACACAATTTTTTTTTAAAGAAAATAACATATTTCAAAAACATAAATATTGTACCAGAGTCCAGAGTGCGTACTACTCCAATTCTCTTATAATGACCTCCACCTACACCTCTTTTAACTCTTCAGCAACACTTGCATGGTTCAAAACAAAAATTTAGTCAATTGATTGATCACATTAACAATAAGTTTTTTTTAAAAATATCTCTAAACAAATGAAAGCCCTAAAAAAATATTTAAACTAAGTTTGAGTATGTTAGCCTTGTTCCTCACCATCGAGCTTTAAACTACTGGTATGCAACGAATAGAAATGACAGCTCGTTAAAGACAAGCCTCATGAAATAGGGTCGACTAAAAAAGCAAGGTAAAGATAAAATGGTCACACAAATGATGCAGCGAAGTGTATGCCTATGTGACCTCTGTCTATGGCAATTTTAGAGTCATTAGAGCATAAGGAAAGTGAGTGATGACACATTAAAGTTAGAGATTCATAGAAAGTATTTTAGGGTTTCACAATGAAAAGTTTTTTTAGTAACAGTGGAAACACACCGTATAGGTTGGGGCCATTGAGGTTAGGCCATTACTTCTAATAGCACACACACAAGCAATTGTTTAATCCAAGGAAGCCTTATTTTTCCTATTTTATTTTGGTCGAGTTTAATCTCTGAAAAATTTAGAAATCCAAAACCAAACCCGCTCGCTCCCACCCATACAAAACCGAATTTTCAACTTGCTCTGCCCACAAGTTAGGATTCAAGGTGTGTTTTTTCTTGAAACTTTTTTATGAGAAACATATAGAAAAGGGAAAAAAAAGATTTTATTGTTTCGTTTTTCTAAAACATAGCCTACGAAGAACAGGAAAAGATTTGTTGGTGTCGACACTGGTGAGCAAAAAAGGAGAGACCATCAAGAAAGTTGTGAAAAAATGTGGAATCGTTAGGATGTGGTGGTGATAGACTCCATAGTGGTATTGATCTTTATTGACTGAAACAAAGAACGTTTGGAGATTTAAAGGAAGAAGAAAGAACAAATTTATAGAGAAGGTTCAATGGATTGAACTTCAAGTGCGTTAAATTATACTACTCTATTCTTTGTCAAAGTTCAATGAACATATTGATTGAAATATTTTTAAAATAACCACAAAAGAAAAGATAAGTCATATGATATGACAAGTTTTTGATTTGTCAATTCTTGAGAAGATAAAAAAAATTAGATTTTATTAGTTCTCATAATGCAATTATAATCAAAATCACATTCTAATTCTACATTGATTAAAGAAAAAAACAATCTACAATAATTAATTATTTTACTTGATATACCCATACACAAATCAACAATATATTCTTAGTGGTGATTTTATAAAAATGTCACAAATTAAGCCAAGTACGAATTACTCTTACCTTGAAGATCCAGATTTGTTTCCCAAGGTGAACATCACTCACCTTCTAAAAAACAACTATTGTAAATATGAAGTGTGTAAGACTGGTTTAGTGTGTCTGACTCAACATGCTATTGAAAGTCCCTTTTATAGAGAACAAAACATGCATATAAGGTTTAGATAACGATATTTTCCCTCATTTTTTTAATTTAAAATTGAAATATCCAATGAATATGATCAAAGACTTAATCACTAACATGATTAGACATTTGTTCCTTTACCTGATCTAAAAAACATAAATAGCAAAAATTATCAATTCTTAGTATTTCAACTCTCTAAATCACATGTAATGAAATAATAATAATAATAATAATAATAATAATAATAATAACAACAACAACAATAATAATAATACATTATTCAAAATATATTTAGTTATAAATTAAAGATAAATAAAAATTATAAAAAGAAAATATATTTAGTTATAAATTAAAGATAAATAAAAATTATAAAAAGAAGTAAAATTAATATTAAAATATAATACAAATTATTTACAATCAAATATAAACACATTACATACTAATCACTTTGTTATACTCAATAATAAAAAATTAACACATTTGAGCAATAATTAAAATATAGAAAATTTAAACACCATACATAAAAAATTATAAATAAATTAAATAAACAAAATTTGAAATAAATACATAAAAAGAAAACAATTACCTTCCATTGCACCCCTTTGCATTCCATCCTCTACCACAAATAAAAAAAAAATCTTTAATTGCAATTTCAAACTCTATTTTATGATTTTGTGCATTGTATCTTCAATGATGAAAAAAATATAAATGAATATCCATTCATAAATATAATTAGATTAAAAATATATTTGAAAATTAACAAGTTCAAAATAAGTAAGAAAAAATTAAAAACTTAATTAAATGTAAATTTAAACTAATTATCAGGTATAAATACGAAAAAAAATAGAATGAAAATTGATTTTATTAAAATATTATTAATAGCAACTTGATTAATAAATTAATAACATGTAACAATCTTAACCTCATATCACTATAAGCATTATAAATATTATTTTATAATTTTGAAAACTATAATAAACTTATATAATTAAAAAAATATTTTGCCAACTAATTCATTTAGTATAAATATTTAGATAATATTTAATACTAATAAAAATAACATTTGTTTATATAAGCTACAAGAAATAAGATTTTTAAAACAACGGCCAAAGCTTGTTAATAATTAAAAAACACCAAACCTAGAAATACATAAGCTTTTAAAAATTAAGAAAAATAAATAACATTGTAATAAGAGAAATGCGCATAAATCAATGTCGATTAATGAATATATCAAAAATTAAAATAAAGTTAATAAAGAACATCTAAAACCTTTGTTTCTCTATAAAATTGAAAATATAATACAATTAGAATATATTAATAAAAATTAATGACACATAGAATAATAAATTTATAATATCTCCTTTAAAACAAAAATTGAAAGTAGAATAATTCTTGAATTTCTACAACAATTATTTATTATATAGACAAATAAAATGATCTTGTATATAAATAGAACAAAGCTTTTAAAAAAGACAATGAAACAAAATTAAAGAAACAAGTCTCAAGAAAAAAGTGCATACGAATGGAATGTGCCATTGAAATATGGGACAAATATATCAAGGTCCAAGTTTCTTGGAATGAAACAAAAAAATGCAATAAAGGACAAAACATAACACCAGAAGAAACAGTGAAAAAACATCTTAACGTAGTTAGATAGATGTTAAGTATTTGATTATGCAATTTAAAAAATGGATTTTGTTTAATATAAGGCAAAAAAAGTTTCACCACATAAAGTAGTTACATGACAATTAACAAACTTCTTAATAAAGTTACAAGACAATGACCAAACTTAGATGTTCTTTTTTTGTGTGAATTTTTAATTCTAAGATAGTATTTTTTTGACAAATTTTAACATCTTAACTACATCTTGTTGTCATGAATAGATACTCTTTGTGTCAAAAGAAAATGAATTGAATGTAACACTCAATCTTTTGGATCAAAGATTAAACAATAGGCCAAAATCATGTTTCGAGTTCAAAATTAGCAATTATAGTCTAAATACGTATTATTCTATCACCTAAAATTTAAAGGTTTTAATACAATTGTTAACAATTCAAGCATACATGGTGGAATATTATTCATGTTGTCAAAGATCATATTATGCTAAGAAAGAAAGGTATTAAGATAAGAGAGATAATAACCTCACTTTTATTAGGTACTATTTAATATTCTTTTATTTATAAGAAAATATTTTTTGTCTTGACATTTTAATGTTTTATCAAAATTGGTTTTTGGACATTTAAGATTTTGATCCTTACCTAATTTAGATTTTTTACTAAGTATATGGTTAATGTTTACAACTTCAAATATAATATTGTTTGGGTTTATATTAAAACTTAAAAATCTATCTTTTAGGCTGATGAAAATCTAAATGCATTAGGTTGTAACAAAAAATGAGTTTGGTCAAACTATTTTTTTATATATAATATATGTAGTGTATATATAATCTAATATAATATATTTTATTATTTTTTAACATTATTTTATTTTATATACTAAAAAGAGAATAAGAGAAATATCCTCATTTGGAACAAATAACATAGTAACATTAAAAGTTATATATGTATATTTTTTTTGTCTCAAAAATTAAAGTTTGAGATTTTTTTTTAGTTTGAAGCATGATTTTTATAACTGGACCAGTCATTAAATGAATCAATAGAAGCACTGATTCAAGATTTAATACCTCAATCATAATTCAACCTTGATAGTACCAATAGTAACTAAATAATATTTTTAAAATTAAAATAACTTAAATTGAAAATAACAATATTCTTTACTTTAAAATTTAAGCTTCCACTAAATATTATCACTCATAAAATTGAACATGCAAAACTACACCTTGTAAATTAAATCAAATGTTACAATATTTAATTTCAATAACACATTTTCTATTTAACTTTAATAAAAAAAATAACATATCTATCAATAGTTATAAGTATAGGTATAATAATATTTATTCTAACATCAATACTAGTAACGAATGGTATTGGTTGACTTTGGGAAGTTAGGTCTTCATGAGATATATAAGCATATAATTGTAATTGAAGTAAACACATGTTGGTCTTTCCCTTACACAAGTTATCCTTCATGGCTCCATCTCTTCATTTTTCATTTTTAAATTCTCATTATCTTAACTAAATAATAATAATGTAATGTAAAATGTTATGAATTAATTTTATTAAGCATTATCCGTAAAAATAAGAGACAAATTTAAGCAATAAAAAAATATACTAACATTTAATACATTAAAATTTAAAAATATTTTACATTAAAATGTTAAAAAAAATATAACATTTTACTTTTCAATTCATTCATTCTTTGAGGTATGTCTTTTTATGCACTAGTTGTTTATGTCTTCCACTCTACACACAACACTCCTTCATTATTTAGAATTGATTTTGTGTTCATATGTGAACTGTGAATTGTCCATGTTTGGAAATGAAGAAGTTAGTAGTTAGTGAATATATATTTGTTCTTTACTTTGTTTGAGTTTGATTGACCAAGCTTCAGACGTATTGCATGAAAAATATTAGAATTTTCAAAGAGGAAGGAACAAAGCAACGTCTGGAAAAATAATTATATTTTCACAAGCATTTCTAAGAATCGTTGTATGTCAATAAACCATTGATTTTGTCTAATTTCTAAGATTTTTGGTCGGTTTAACGGTTTTATGGATGATTCTTCTACTGTCCACTTTTATTGGTTATTTGGACTTGATGGCAAATCGATTCCCAGTTAGACTGGTTGAATTGGTCGGTCAAGTTCAATCCAATTTTCACTACCTTAAAAGTTATTTATGAGTTTCCATTTTCTTCTTTGATGCAATAATAAAGGTAATTGTGAAATATGATGTGACTTTTTTGTTTTATCAACCTTAAGTTTTTCACCTATGGAGAGTCTACATAAAGGTGGAAATAGTTGAGCAAATGCATGATTTTAAAATGCAGTCAATCAATATAGATTGATCCGAAATCTGATTCAAATCCAATATAGCATTCTAAAATTTAAATTTCAAATTTTCAATTTCAAACATTAATTTCAAATTTGAAAAATGTTTCTTAGTTTTTGTTTTGTTTTGTATATATAGAGTTGACATCTTTTGTTAGTTTCACGCTGAAATTGATAAATAAAAAATCAACCTTAATAGCTTTAAATTATTAACTAAGAAGTAGAGAGTCTTATAGTTACGAGTTTTGATTTTGATATAACAATTGTTTCGCTAGCTAGAAGAAGTTGTGAAAGTAAGTTAATCAAATGCATGTACAAATATTGCATTAATTTTCAATAATACTTCTCTTCATATATAAACTTTAGTTTTTGTTCTGGATATCATTGTATCACTATATAAGTTTTACTTATATGCAGTGGCGGATCCAGAAAATAAATTAAGGGGGGGCACTCAAAAGTTCAAATACATATCCAGAAAGATAATTACAATGTCATCCTTCTAGGCCTTATTTTTTGGAATTCCTTCATAATTGCCTTATTATCAATGCTTTCAAATACATCCTTTTCAATATAAGGTACTAAACAATCATTCAACCATTCATCCCCCATCCGATTACGAAGTGCAGTCTTGATGTATTTCATAGCTGAAAATGCTCTTTCCACAGATGCAGTTGCTACAGGCAAAGTTAATGCTAACTTTACAAGTAAATAAACCAAAGGATACACAATATGTTTTTTTTTCAACCATCCTCTTGGCAAGATCAGTTATTCCTTTCAAATTCAAGAAATCACGATCATTTTGCACATCAACAATATACGTGTCGAGCTGATATTCAAGCATGACAAAATCATTCAAATCAAAATCTGAAGGATAAAAGCCAGCAAATTCACACAACTTATTCTTGTCAAATGCTGAGAAAGAGTTGCACGGATTTAAACATGCCATGCACTTCAGCAAATTCGAACTAACTTCACTAAAACGATCATTCAACTCTTCAAGTTGAGTATCTATTACTGCATAAAATATGTCAACCTTAAAGTGATGCAGATGAGTAATTGGTCCTCTACGTTTTGTTCTCCCTTGTAATGCAAGTGCACTTTCCATATCAGGGATATCTATATCATGTTTGATACAAAATGCAGAAGTCTTCTGAAATAGATTATCCCACCCATTATCTTTTGTCTGCTGTAATAACACCTTTGAAACTTTTACAAGATTCATAGCATTCACAATATCTTGATCTTTTCTCTGAAGTGCTTGTGACAACTCATTCGTTATTCCTAAGACCTTGATCATTAGGTTCAAAAGTAATACAAATTCGAAAGTTTGCATACGCATCATAAGGCCAGAGGCTTCAGACCTTTTTGCATGTATAAGGGTTATGTCGTCTTTTATAATTTCTAACACATCAAGCACAGGATCAAACAATGTATACAGACTTACCAATGATCGGTAATGTGAGCTCCAACGTGTGTCCCCTGGTCGTGACAAACTCATTTCTTGATTCAAGCCTCTCCCTGATTGAACATCATCGCTTGCAATACTTTTGACTATCTCATCAAATTGCTTTTCTCTCAAAATATCTGCTCTTTTGCAAGAAGCACCAACTGCATTACACACCAACGGTATAAAATTAAAGAAGTCAGTCAATGCGTAAACCTTTTTTGCACAAGCCACTAGGGCTAACTGAAGTTGATGTGCAAAGCAGTGAACATAATAAGCAGAATTATTTTCAACTAAAATCAAGCTTTTCAGACCACTGAATTGACCACTCATATTGCTTGCGCCATCATAACCTTGACCACGAATCTTTGTCAAGCTTAAGCCATTTTTGGCAAAAATTAACTCAATCATTTCTTTAAGTGAACTAGCTGTAGTATCTGGAACATGAACAAGACCAAGAAAACACTCAATAATGTCACTGTTGCAGTTCACATATCTTAAAACAATGGCCATCTGTTCTTTACTTGATATATCACGAGTTTCATCAACTAGTATAGAGAAGAAATTATCCCCAATATCTGAAATAATAGCTCTGGTAACTAAACTGGCAGCAGCATTAGTGATATCTTTCTGAATTGAGGGAGCTATCATTTTGAGATTCTCTGGGGCATTATTTAAAGATACATTATTTACCTCTTCATTGCTTTCACAAAGGAATTTTACAAGCTCCACAAAATTTCCCTGATTCATTGAAGCATCTGTCTCATCATGTCCCCGGAAAGCCAAACCTTGTCGTATGAGATATCGAACACATCGAATAGAACCATTAAGACGAATACGATAATCATGTTTGGCTTTGTCAGAAATGCCAGACACAACAATGTCAATATGTTGATTTTGATTCATCAAATCTTTGGCAGCACTGAAGCACAACTTATGAATGCTTCCAACTTTCCCAATATGTTTAACAAGCCGATGTTTGTCCTTCCAATTGCTAAATCCTTCTCCCGCAAATGAATCATGACCACCCCTTCCATCACCATGTTCACAATTAAATAGATAACAATGCAAGCAAAATGCAGCATCTTTTGATTCACTATACTCCAACCATGTGCCAAACTCATTGTACCATTGAGGATTAAATCTACGCATTTTACCCCCAATTAAGGATTGAGGAAAGTTGTCCAGTTTTGGTTGACAAGGGCCATTCGTTAGATAAATTCTTCGAATCATTTCCCTCTCTTGACCACTCTTCGCAATACTCATAATAGGAAGTCTTTTACCCGGATCAGGAACATACAAATCATTTTCCTTTCTTGAACACTCATCTTGTTTATCTTGAACTAAATCAATAGATGAAGAAGATTCATATCGAGAACGTTTAGCACTAGTATCATTTGACTTTGTAAAAAAAGAACCTAAATATCTCTCCATCCTAAAAAATGACAAATGACAAAAATTAATCAATATATTTATTTATCTTTGCGTAAACATATTTTCTAATAAGATTTGAAAATGAAAAAAGGAAAACAAAATACTTACGGTACTACGACAAATAAAAAGAAACACTATATCAAATGAAAAGGCAAAAAGAATATGCTAGTCAAACAATAGTGAAATTAGTAAAAAAAAAATAAAAATGAAAAGCCAAGGAAATATAGTGTTTTCCCCTTTTTTTGGGGTAAAAGAAAAGGGAGTTTGCAAAAATGAATTTCAAGTAAATATCTTCGGCCAATTTAATATAGGTCCTTATTAACTTGTGTTTTGTGTGTGTCAGATTTCAAGTTTTTAATTGTATACCAGTAAAGTAATGAATTTGCAAAAATGCAACCTGGTTTCCGTAATCCCTAAGGCCTAAGCCAAAGAGGAGAACATAATGTGCATTTGAAATTCATCACTGCTATTGACAAGAGAGAACGAAAGCCAAGGAAAAAAAAACAAAAAATAATGTACCTTGGCTGTGTCAAGGACAAAGGGAACGAAAGCCGAGGCGCTGCTATTGACAAGAGAGAGAGATGAATCCTATTAACAAAGGGCTGCTATTAGGTTAGATTTTTTGAAATAAAAATTAAAAGGGTATTCTCGTAATTTTACCCTAAAAATTAAGGGTGGGCACTTGCCCACCTTCTCCACAACGTGCATCCGCCCATGCTTATATGTATGTTTTGAGTTCTTTAGACTTGTGTTTATTTTTATGTCTTGAGAAACAACACATACAATAAACCAAATTAACAAATAAGTCTTAAATATGATTTCAATTTACTACCACATAATAGCTAATAGTAGTCGCAATAGATAAACTCCTGAAATAATTAATTATCAGTAAGTTATAATCAATGGGTAGTAAATAAATGCATTTTTCATTATGAATATCATTATCTTATAATAATTTTTTGAGCCATTCATTATTTCTAATTATAATAGAAAATTAGATTCATTCCAACATATTTATGTTTTATAACATACTTTAGTCTTTTTGGAATTAATGATTGTTGTAATTATCTCACTCTAGAAACATACCAAATTTAAATTATATTTTGACATATTGAAGAATGAGTTTTTCTCCACTTAAACAAATCAAAGTCAAAGACATACATTTTGTGTTATACTTGTGGGCAATCAACATTCAAGCTATTTGAATGTGGACAATTTGTTAAAATAATGAGAGGTAAAAATATATATTTTGAACATAATCCTCATTAACTCTGGTTATATATGATTTTAGTTACTTTTTTTTGTGTTTAGATTTCATATCATCTTGAAAGAACATTTAACTTTATTAAATTGATCAGGATTGTAAGATACGAACATATATTAGAGAGTTTGTTCAACTTCGTTTAGATATATAAGGAGCAATGTATACCTTCCAAAATGTTGTCATGAATAAAGATGGAATAGACATAATTACTAACCATGATTAAAAATTGCTTTTTATTACACACATTGTTGTTACATCTATTGAATGTGATAGATACACAACAATTGGTTTGGCTCGGACCAAAGTTATGTTAGAGGTAAGGGTTTTGAGAGAGAAGGGTTTAGTGTTGGGTGCAGTGTTATCAAAACCGGTTCGGTCATTGAACCGGTCGAGGTAGTGGGTCAGTGATTTAGTGGCCCAACCGGTGGGTCAGTAATTGAACCAGTTTGACTCGGTCTATATTAAAAAAATTTAAATTATATTATATATAAGTATATAACTAATATTATTTGATTAAAAAAGTATACTAAAAAATTTAAAATAACAATTGAAGTATTAAAATTGATAATATAAGTAAAGTATACTAATAATGAAAAAGAGTGTAAATAGAAACTAATTAAATTAAAACACAAACACAAACCCAAATTTTAATTTAAAAAAAAAAGAGAAAAAAGAGTACAGAAAGTAATAAGGGGTTTACAAAAAGCAAATAAGTGGATTGGAGGCCCAAATGTCATAACCTAATCCGAAAATATATATTCCTGCATTTCATTTTATGCTTCATCTTCTTGCATCTCCGTGCGGCGCAACTTCATCTTCTTCCTTCTCCGTGCGGCGTCGCTTCTTCTTTTTTCTCTACGCAGCTGCTTCATGCCTTCATGTTCTTATTTCTCTGCATAGCTGCACCTCGATGGCTCAATCACGACAAGCTTCTCCATGAAGGAGAGAACGAAGAAGAGGATGACGATGGCAGCTTGAAAGCTCGACAACAGCGCGATGGCGACGGCGACGGCAAGAAGGAGACCAACAAACACGATGCCATTTTGGAGTCCATTTTTTCAGGTACAACCCGGTCTGGTCCGAGTTTTGAAAATCGTCCGGTTTTGGCCGGTTTTGACCAAGTTTGACCGAGCCAACTGCATGACTGGTTTAATAGCATAACCGGATCGGTTAGCCTACCGATTCCCGGTCCAACCGGTCGGACCGGCCGATCCGATCCGATTTTGATAACACTGGTTGGGTGCTTGAAATATTACACCAAGAGGCATCAAATGTAAAATGTTCAATAGTGTTACCTCTAGCATAGGGAGAAACCTAGTGATATAGCAAGCTATTGACCTCTAACCCATGTGGACCCATATAACCATGCATTAACTTATTAGGCTTGTGTGTGAACATATTATTATTTGA
>CM023958.1:17332379-17342970 GCA_013407115.1 Glycine latifolia | reverse complement strand
ATATATATATATATATATATATATATATATATATATATATATATATATATTCAACAATCTCCTTCTATGTTCACCATACAACACAATCCAATAAGGTAGTCCGTGTAATGTTCAAACAAACATGAACAATCCACATCCAGTCCAAGGCAATCAATTCGGATTGGTCAAAGAGTTTTAATAATAAAACATTAAACTCAAACCACATTTGCAATCAAACTAAGTGATCATCATTCTCATGAATGTGTTCTGAGAACAATATATCAATATAAATATCAAGAGTTTTAGATTAAATCTAAAGTCATCCAAATCCCAACATCTAAAAAACAATCTCAAACTTAGTTCACAACCAACATATGCATAACAATCAAGTATAAGTAGGCTAGTCAAAATAGTCTAAGGCCTTACAAATATAAGAAAGAAACATAATAATCATAATTTTTACAAAATAGAAATAACAAAATGTAAATTTCAAGTAAATGGAATCCAACATAATGGGTAATAGCAGGTGAGTTGTCAAGTTCCTACTACTTTAAATGATATATTCATATATCAAGCTAGTCTTCCTCCTCAGGATCCCACTTATTTAGCTCTCCTCCATCTCTGCTATCCCCTATAGAATGTAAAATATGAATTTCATATTATCACGAATTCAATCATTTGAATAAACTACTAAAAACGTCTAGTTTTACTAAAAGAACTTAGCATCATATTATCAGGCAAAGAAGAACATATATCAATGTCATAAAGCATCATAATATCAAGTTCATAAGCACCAAGCCAATTTCATAAATTATGAACAAGGTCTAAATAGTTTAAGTCATAAAGAGGTCATAATAAAGGGTAGGATGTTGTAGAGGAAAAAATGGTTACAATATGAATTAGAGATGTATATATGGGGAGACAATGAAGACACTAGAAATTTTAGGGAGTCTAATGGTTAAGGGTTACAATGGATCTTTCCTATACTTAACTTGGTAATACACCAATGCCTTGATATAAATCCCTTTAGATGAAAATCCTAAAGTAATAATAGAAAGAAATAAATATTGAGATAACTAAAGCTTTAATAGGACGAAACAAAGAGTTTCAATAATCAACAACTATTATATATAGAGAAAAAATGCATAAGAAACTGAAGGGCCAAGTGCATTGAGGGAGTGAAATAGATTGGAGTTAATGCTATCATGAATGTTTTATGTAACACAATAAAATCTGGGTTTACAAATACACTTCAAATATATTTTATTTATTTTATAAACAAGTGAGTTCAAAGTCTTTTCATGAATGTTGTAATAGAAGTCGGAAAGATAGGATAAATTTTTCACTAGAATAAAACTTTTCATAAAGGTTGCTCAACCCTTTTCTATTTTCAAAATCATATGCAACATACATATTTACAAAAGATTGTTTCATTTAAAGCCACAAGTTGATATACATAATAAATAGTTAAACTTCAAGTATAATCCCTTACATCTCTGAAATAACATCATGTGTATATATAAAGATCTAAGATGAGCCTCCATGGCCACCAAACATAAGTAAATAAGTATCAAAGGAAAATAGTAAAGTAAATAAGATGACTGAACACATATAAAAGTTCTTGAAACCTAGGTTTATTCAAAGCAATACTTCAAAGTGGAAAATCTAAGTCTTAGAACAGTCATTTATCCAAGTCCTGTAGAATAATCGCGCCATCAAGAAGGTAAATGCCAGACGAAAGTGAACCCACCAATGAGAACCCGATGAAGAACTCTTGGAGGGTTCCTTATACATTCAAAGATGTTAACCCACAAGCAAAGATCTATCCTGATGCTCATTATCCAAACCTGAAAATGTTGGTGTAAGGGGTGAGTACTCCATCCCTTTCAAAACCACAAACACAAATGTTAAGTTCCACACATAACCTAACAACCATCACGTGCGGTTGACTAGCAAACATCACTCATGGTATTCTTTTTCACATTCTATTATCACATTGTTACTATCTTGGGCCCAACACTGCCACTAAGCCTCTGAGGCCTTCATGGTCTTACGCAACATATGAATGACGATTATGAGGATACACCACATGCCAGTACAAGACATAGCACTCTTACTAACCATGGATACAACTTCGTTCTAGTTAGGAATGCCAAATGAGGCTATGAGTCCCCCGAGCTAATTGGGCGTTAGTCGGGATATCACCACTCAATATTTCCCCTATGTTCCTTTGAACCATTCAGATCGTCCCCGAGTGTACCTATTATGTGTCATCCATCCTCACTTAATGAATCCTCACTCATTCTTCATGACAAGAAATGTGAACTACAATTGCGTTAGTACGTGTGACTATACATTATAAGATGTATTCTCACTGAGTTTAGGGTCATGTTGCACTCCCAAAACAACATTCACTCTAATTCTAATACAATTATGCTATCTCATTTTTCATCCTTTCCTTGTAATACATGTTGATCCTCATGAGGTCCCTGACTATAAATATCCTCCATCGCGTGCACACATAACCATAATAGGAGAGGAAGGGAATTAATCCTCTTGCCTCTTTAGGGTTATCTTCAAAATGGCCTTTTAAATGGACATGACCACTTACACATTCATCATTATCAATCCAAATGTTAATCCATCACAAAATATCCAAATAAAATTTATTGAGGGTTGGACACCTCCGGACCCAATCCCAAAGTGCAACAATTCATGATCAATATCATAATAATTCATATCATGTAACATGCCTTGCCAAGTGGTCATACTTACTTGGTCTTAAAACATTTAATCATAACAATTCAAATCATGCAATATGCCTTGCCAAATGGTCACACTCACTTGGTCTTACATATTTAATCATAATAATTCTCAATCAAAGAAAGTAATTATATCCATAAGCTATACAATTCTACACATACAAACACTTTCTTATTTGGAATTGCGTCTAATAATCTGCTTTTAAAATCAATATTCCCATTGATGTAGAAATACAATTGAAGTAAACCATGTATGTTTATCAAGGTTTTTAGATGTAAGGAGTTAAATTTCGGACTCAAAATCCTCCAATCCCTCCCCCATTTGGTCATATTTCAAAAATGCCTTGCATTTGGCCTCTAAAGTTCACAAACTTGTTTCCTAAATTCCAAGAGTTGTAGAAATCTATTTCATGAAAATTTTATATCAAACCCTATGTTTTAAAATATAAGGAACTCAATTCCATGGTCAAAATCTACAGAAAACAAGTCCATATGTACAATTCGTTCAAAATAGTGCAGGATTCACCAAAAGAGCACAAAAAACTTATGGTTCCGTAGGCTATACTAACTCAAATGGGGTGTATTTTATGTCTAACCCTAGGTTCTTGGACCTAATAAGTTCAATTTTGAGGTCCATATCAACAGATTCCAACTTCAAATTCAAAAGCTATGAAAATAGAGCATGGGAAACATACATGTTGCCCTGAGTTGAAAATTAATTTCCCAAGGCCACACAACTCCATATGAAAATTTATCATATATGCTTTCCTTGGTTTTTGGGATCAAGGAACTCAAATTTGAACCCAAAATTCAAAATTCAATTCGCAGCAAAGATATCACCACAATTACAGAATACAGGATTTGGGTTTAACATGCAAAATCATCATATAAATGAAGTTTAAGTGTTTAGCAACATAGCATAGATACTAAGAAATTGAATACTCCTCTCTTACCTCTCTGTTGACACAAGGAAGCAAAGAGATGAGTGTGGGTAGCAAGAGATCCTTGAACCTCTCCTAGAGCTTAGTCATGAAAAATGGAGCAAAGAGGGATGCGAGGCTTCTAATGAGTAGAGAAGAGAATAAAGGAGATGAGCATGCTAAGAGGTTGGGAAAAACTCACCTAAACCTTCAAGAACCTTGTAGCCCTTCAACAATGGAGGAAGAGCGAAGAAAAGGAAAATAACTCCCCTCTGCCCCAAGCACAAGGGAGGGGGAGATTGAGGTCTCTCTCCCTTTTATAAAGAAAGCCCTCAGTTTTATGAGGAAGCCCCACATGTGGGTCCCCTAGGTTTTGTTCCTCTCTTTTTCCTATTCAAACTAATTACATTTAAGGACTTGAGCTCTCAACTAGTCCTTACTTAATTTTCTCTTCTAAATTGGTTTTAAAGTAATAGATTCATTTATTAATCTCTTCCATTAGTCTCAATTAAAAATAATTAAAGTGAATGAGAAATTAATTATCTTTCTCCTTAATTATTTAAACTAATAGTTTCTCACATCTAGACACATTAATGCTCTAAACTTCCATGAATCAGTCTAAATCTCTCATATTAGCCTAAAAGTCTTTAATTACTAAACTGTCATTAATGAATGATTCTCTTATTTTGACTTTCTAAACTATAGTTGACTTTTGTTGAATGGTCGTTTGACCAAGGATATCTACATCTATACCACGTATTTCTAGACTCAAAACTTAAATCTAGGTCACTTAACTGTCTAATGATGGCTTTATCTCTTATATGCACGATGTCACTAAGACTAATGCTATCATACTGCATATAAAACAAACACAAGCTATTTTTAATAAAAATTCCCAATTTTGGGATGTTACATGTGAGCTTAATTTTGCATCGAAAATATATTATTCATACATACTTGCTAAATGGTTTCTCAAGGAACTAGTTAAGTTACCCATACAATGCATGATTGAAGATTTGTTGTAATATTAAATTTAATTATTAAATTGAATTATATGTTTTCAAAATAGTTAAATACTATTGAACAAAAGCGAACTATTACCAATATAAGAGAACTATTGCTAACATTAAACTATGAAACAAATACAATATAAGAAATCTTATTCTATTTATATAAACCATAATTTATTGAAAACAACAATTAACTTCATGTCATTTAACTATAATTTATTAAAAACAATGATAAACTTCATGAGAGTCATTCAAAGCAATGAAAACATAAATATATTTCATGTTCTGATAACATGAATTTCAAAATTATCACTTAACTAATTCCCAATAACCATAACATGTATTTTTCTTCTCTCATATATAGACACTCTAAATTAAATGACACTATCCTCTTTTAATCCCATAGATGTTAAAAATTATTCTCATCTAGAAGTCAAACAACATTTTGTATATCTTGGCCCTTTCCATGTAAGGTGACATGATCACACATGCTTTTCATGATCCTTTAAAGTACATGTCTTGTATATCTATAGGATAATGGATTTAGTCTTATTTAAATCAACAATTTTTATTTCAAAGTCATTGTTTCCCAAAAAGTGTAACAAAGCCTCGTGATTTGATTTTAGTTAATAAAACTAAGTCACTTTCAACATTCCTCCTAAAAATATTATCATACCATTTCGATCTTTAGACAAATGGACATAGAAAACATTTTATCTATTCCTTAATAAAAGAACTTATAAATGCTTAAAACAATAAAAGAACTTATAACATTAACTACCTACAGAAAGAAAATGGATCAAAGCCATTATGAGGCCTCATCATGTCAAACCCAACACATACAAATAAATAAAAGAAAATGAATATAAAAAACTTTCTCTATTTCACTTAATTTCAAGCTAGTACAAATTTCACAATTAGCAACAAATATTGGACAGTGAGTAGAACTTTGACGTCCAACAATGTACAAAGAGAGTAGAGCACGTTGGAGAGTGTAAATGATCGTTGAAAAAAAATACATTAATATCGGTTGAAACACTAAATTGGACGAGCCAAGTCTCCAGATTTACCGATTTTATGATTGAGTTGATGACACCATCATGACTTAATGACATGACCATACAAATCATAGGTTTGGTTCCCGATTGAACCGATCAGACTGGCCAATTCGGTCCAAGTTTTAAAACACTACCTTGTAGTAGTGATGCCAAAGGAGGAAGACAAAGATAAAACACATCAATCTTGTTTAAATAGGAAGAAAATTGTAACTTCTTCAAATTCATTAGACCTAAAATCACGAGCCACCTTATTTATAGTGTTAATTCAATTTCAATATTACATCCATTATATTGTTAAGCTTTAACTTTAATATTGTAATGACCCGCCTCGCACTACGATATTACTAACTCTAATCGTATAATTTCAAATTTTAACGAAGACTCCATTAAATTTGATTATGAAAATGAGAGTCATTTTTTCTTTCGATAATACTCTTATCAAATAACGCACAAATACATAAATGAATACACATGTATGTATATATTTTAAACCATTACTTATCATTCACATGTCAGAACTTAATTTAGTTTTTACATGTATTTAAGCCTGAAATTTACATACCAAACCAAAAAGAGTTAAGGAACCAACTATGAAAGAGTTAATAACCAAACACAAGTCTTTTAAAAAATGAATTCCAATGTTATCACATTGGCTTGGCGGCTCCAACAAAAGATCCCTCTCCAAGGTCACCTATTGCTGCTCATCTACTCACACAGACAAAGGTTCGCGATCATCATAGGTACCAACCATTCGGTACAAAAATTGCAAGGGTGAATTTATTATACAAAATCAACAAGTACTAGATATCAATAATTAGAAAGAAAACAATAATCACAATCACAATCATTCTCAATAATCCATTAGTTCAACGCACACTCAACAAGCTAGTCATCCACTTTTTCACAATTCAATCACTTATGCCTAGCATGAGGCATGCACCTGATTCCACTCTCATCATGCAATGTGGTATCATACTCATGGAAATAGCAGCTCTCAGGAAAATGATTCAGTCATTTATCAAGGTCACTTTGTCGTGCATTGGTCATTCCCCCCCCCATGGTGAGTAGCCAGAGTCATAAGGGAATTCCAAACCAAATGACCCCTTAGTACTTGTGTTTTTAGCCCATAAAAACCCACAGGTACACACTGTCTTCATTCTATTTCCATCTATGCAATTATGAAGTATGAAACATAGACATCATCAATGCACTAACCATGGATAGGGACCAACCCTTCCTCACAAGGATATCCAATAAGTCATGCACCCCCATGTACATACACAGCATACAAATATGGGTTCATCGATGCACTGATCGTGGATAGGGACCAACCCTTCCTCGCAAGGATATCCAACAGGTCACTACACCTCACATGTACATACACAACATACTGTAAAACAAAGGAACACTTCAAAACAACCAAGAGGGGGGGGGTGAATTGGTTGAACCTTGGTCAATTAAAAATTTAAATCAGAGTTATCAAAGGATCTTTATCACTTTAAAATGTTTTAACACCAAGAATCAATATTCAATCAAACTTCCTTTTTCAGAACACAAGAAACCAGAATTTAACTTTCTGTGTAAATGAAATTGATTCACAAACAAAGCAATTAAGAAACAACTAATGAGAAGAAAGAATAGGCACAGATTTATACTGGTTCACCCCAAAAACTATGAGGCTACATCCAGTTCTCCCACTCAAAACTAGAGAGGAGTTCCACTATTGTAACATAATATCCTTACAAGCAATTTACACACTTCTCTTCATCAACCCTAGATGAAGTTCAGAGATCTACAACACTAGTAGAACCTTAGAAGCAATTACCCACACTGAGAACACTACTCAGCTGAATCCAGAGAAACCCTATCTCTACACTTGCAAGAAATCCACTTACAATAGCCTATTCTATTACAAGAATACAAAATATCAATATTACACCTTCAAAGATAAGGAAAGAAATCACCTGATGATCAAAGCACGAAATGCAAATGATTAAGAATCACAGATGAATGCAAATCAATGATGTAGAACAGCTTTCCTTAGTCTTTGAAAAAAATTGGTTTGCTTTTCAACTCCTTAATGACCCATGAATGAATTGATGAAAGCAAAAACCTAATAAACCCTTGAAAGAACCTTTTTGAAACTTAAGAGAGCTCTTGAAATGTTCTAAGATCGAAAAGTTGTTTCTGTTTCTTCTCTTTTTTACATAGAAGGCAAGGGTTATATTTATAAGAATTTTCGTAACACATTTAATCGATTAAATCGGACCTTGTAATCGATTACCAACAGTTCTTGGTGACTTCTTGTTTCAAATAACGAGTCAAATAATCGATTAAAACGATTCGTAATCGATTAAACAAGAAAGCACAGAATATTCATTACGAATGGTAATCGATTACATCACATGGTAATCGATTAATACAGTCTGAATGTTAATATGTTATAACGTGGTAATCGATTACATAATGTGGTAATCGATTAAAACAGTCATTTAGCCAATATGAATGAATGCTAAGCTTCAAATAATCGATTAATACGATGCAGTAATCGATTACAATGTTCTTGACAATTTTCCAGAAAAGCTTAAGAACAAAATAATCGATTACGATTTTGTCTTAATCGATTAAAACAGTCCAATTATATTTTTCCAAAATACTGATGAATGTAAATAATCGATTACTGAATTGCTGTAATCGATTATTACAGTCTTTGTCTATATTTTCAAAATACTTAGCTTTTTCTTTAATTTGTTTAACATTCTATTTAATGCAATGCTTTAATATGTGTATGAATGAGATGCATGCACAGCTTTGATCATTATAATGATTTCAACCCTTTTACATTTAATCACACACTTTTGTTCTTCAAGGATTGAACCATGTTGAATGCCAAAATATCCAAGCCTCTTGTTGCTTGATTCTTCAAGTATTCTTCATACATCTCCCCCTCAAATCAACACATACAACCATGGGTACCATCAATGCACTGACCATGGATAGGGACCAACCCTTCCTTGTAAGGATATCCAATAAGTCATGCACTCCTCATGTGTATCCACAACATACAATGACATTGTCACATCAACATTATCTCTCATTAATGTCATTATCAACATCAACATCATGTCATCTCAATGTCATCAACAACATCAACATCATTTCAGTATCATCATCATAAACATCAATATTTAACATCATCAATCACATCAACATTATCTCATTTCAACATCATCAACCCAATTACCTTATCCCATTTCAGCATCATCATCATAATCATCTCATTCATTCACAATCTATATTACCACGAGACTGGTATTTTAGGAAAATTCTAAATTAAAGAAGAGGACTACAATATAGAAAACACACTCTTATGTCCATTTAAAAATTTAATGAAGAATTAACTAGGAGAACACATTATAAAATTTTGGACAGAGTCTCGTCTATAATTAAGATTTTTCCCAAAAATCCAATCATTACAATAACGACATCACTTATAGTTTTATCCAGCAACAAACAAATTCATCGCATCTCGTTAGTTAAAAACATAATTTTTCTTGAAAATCAGCACACAACAGGGATAGACATATATCTCAATAATTGGGTTCCCTGACTCCCAACTATACTATCAAAAACTGTAACCAAACAATAAACTCTTACCTATCTATATCACTTTGTTAGCTCCTTGAAACATCGTTTTGAGATTTCTCAAGTTCACGTGCTTTGGTCCAAACGCAGAGCTCTATATACCAAATCGAATATAATTTAGTATAGATTTCAAAGACAAGGTTAACATTAACATTCAGGGTCAAATACCCACTCAAATTTAAAAAGGTGCTAAAATGGTGTTTTGAGAGTCCACATCAAAAGGACATCATTTTAAAATTTCGATCACACCAATGCGACAGGGGCTCAATGAATGTCACAAAAATGACATCAATATTATAAAAAGGAAACTTTTACAATGTCTAATTTTCAAAGGCTTTTCAAAGAAAGTATAAAAACAACCACTAACGGTACCCAAATCACAAGAGATATCAAGAGAGGCTTCAAACTAGCTAAGAGAAGACAAGGAAATCATGGTTATCTCAAAGAAACCAAGAAAGGAGGATTGAAGGCTTCGTTCTCTACCGAATCCTTGATTTGAGTTTTAAAGATTCCACTCCGATTAAAGTGTTCCTCTTCGTAGTGGTCCAACGGCAAGCAGCAGTGGCTCGTGGTAGTCACCGGTGGCTGTGGGTGGTGGAGGAGGATGGGGAGAGGTTGGGTGGCTGTTGGAGAAGAAGAAAACCAGAATTTTTGTGTTTTTTGTAATACCTTGAAATTTCAATAACTGCAAATGTATGTTGTATGAATTATTCTTGATGTAAGTATTAGGTTATGTGAGATTTGATTGGTCTATATTTAAATTATTTGGGTGAAATATTAATTAGAGATATTACAAAAATGTTTGAAGAGAAATGACCATATTACCCTTCCCTTAAAGCAGAAATTACAGAAATGCCCTTGAGGTGAAAATGACAAGAATGCCCTTGGATTTTTTTGGTTAGATATTTTAAAGTAGAAATTACAAAAATACCCTTGAGCCAAAATTACACAAATACCCTTAGATATTTTGTTGAGATATTTTATGGTAAAGATTATAATCATACCCCTAGGGTGAATGATAAATTACCATAGTACCCTTGAGGCTAGAATTACCAAGACACCTTTAGATATTTTGTGAAAGCTTGATGAAATTACAGAGTGCCCTTGGATGACAAATTACCAAAATACTTTTTGTGACAGAAAGCCTCATAATAGAATTTCTATGAATTTTATACGGTCGTAACTTTGAAATTTTATTCAGGAGAATTCAAGCATCA
>CM023958.1:17283565-17326798 GCA_013407115.1 Glycine latifolia | reverse complement strand
ATATATATATATATATATATATATATATATATATATATATATATATATATTAAGAAATGCAAAAATAATCTCATTTGGACTTGGGTTGTTTGGTTAGAAAAAATTCATCGTCAATTTTTATTAAATTATATATCCCTTTCGTTTAAAGCAAATGTCCTTTACTTTTGGACCATTAGTCTTTAAGTTTTAATTATGTTTCATATTAAAAAAATTGACAGGACATGTAGTTATTCAAATTGTTCCAAGGTTGACTAATGATTTAACTAATTATTGATTATTAATCCTCACAAAAAATATTGATTATTAATTAATTGTTGCACAAAATTATTTAATTTTACACGTATGTTTTATTCTTTGTACATGGGGACTTCGTGTGGTTTGAGCTAATGTTTTGGCGATTCATTGAAGAAAGTAGTTGGTTTGAGTTACAAAAATAGAAAAAAAATCAATCTTATGTTTATTCATTTGAAATAATTCAACGGTAACTATTTTAGTTATTCATTATGATTTGTTATTTAATATTTTTTTATAAATTTATAAATTTCTAAAACAATTTTTTCTTAGTTATTCCATCAAAGTTTAAGTTTTGAATGAATATGCTAACACTCGCTTCATGTTAGTTTATTGATTCTAGTGTTGAAAAATTGTTAAACATGACATGTAAAAACCTTATTCCCAATATATTTGTAAACATATAAACTTCTACATAGGTTACAATTTTTATCTTACCTATTTTTAACACATGATCCACCTACAAATAAGTATCATATTCTTTTCAATTTTTTGATTAGGAGATAATTGTTCTTAGTAGATAGAAGTGTTAGACTCTTGGCAAGTGTACCAATTATCATTGCAGGTTACAGAATTTATAAAAGATCGTCTCCACAAGGACTTGGGTTACTCAGTTAATCCAAATAAAACTTAATAGTTCAATAGTTATGTACAACGGGTGTAAGCGGAGTTTCATGTATTTGTGAAATAACAAAAATTACGAAATTTAAAGAAAATGCGGAAATAACAGATTTAGTGCGTTGGAATTAAGGAAGATTATAGAAACTAATAAAATGAGTTTAATTAATTCAAGAAAAGTGTAGGATTGAATTTCATCGTTCATACGCTTAGTATCCAATTAACTTTACCATGTATAAATCATTTTCTATCATTATTGATGCACTCATAAATCACCCCAAATGAGAATCCTAAGAATATTTATCAAATATCGATCTCTTGCATAAGAAATAAATATCCCAGCATTACAATCATAATTGTGTGCTATTTGCAATCTAAACTTTATGCTCTATTCCTAGCAACGTAACGTAAATAGTAAAATCATTCAGTTCAAATCCTAAGAGTACTTTCCAATTAAACTTAGAACTTTATTTCATGAAACTAGTGATCAATTAGAATCAAACATTAAGTACAGAATGAAATTACCAATAATGAATAGAAAAGATTCATGCATAAATAAATATTAAAAGAGATACTTAATGATAGAAGATTACATCCAATCCTTAAAGAAGTTAGCCGATCATTGTGAAGAGCACAAGATCAACTGAATACAAGATGGAAGAGGCGATCTCTGAATCACTCCGGCAGAGTTTCCTCACCAATTTCTCACTTTCTCGCACTCTCTCTAAGCTACTTAAGGCTTGCTGGTGTATGCTTCACTCAAGGTGGCTTTCCATGGATGCCTTTGGTTCACCTTGGCATGACTTTATATAGAAATGGGAAGTTGGTGGTGTCAACTCACCCAGGCGAGTGGTTTATGCTTGTTTTGCTCGCCTGGGCGAGTTAATTGCATTGTGGTCAGGAAAGCCATTCGCTCAGGCGAGTGTTTTGTGCTTGTTTAACTAGCCTGGGCGAGTTTACCGCTTCTTGTTGATGGCTCCATTCGCCCAGGCGACCATTTTAGCCTATTTTAACTCGCTTGGGCAAGTTAAAACACCTTTTTGGAAACAGCTATTCGCCCAGGCGACCATTTTGTGCATGAATCACTCGCCCAGACGATTTTGCTTCAGGAAATGTCCATTTTGCCCCTTTTGCTTGTCTTTGTTTGCTTTGGATGCCTTGATACACTTGATAACTATTAAAATACCAAATTTGATTGAATTAATCTTCCAAAATGTGAAAAACATCATTTATATAAATACCAAATACAAATTAACTAGGTTTAGAGTAAGTTTTTAAGAAAATCTTTTAAATCAAAAGATAAGTGTTATTATTAGAATCCCTAAATTAACTAAAATATGACACTTATCAAGAAGTTCAACATCAAAGTGTTTTTAATAGTGAAAGTGATTTTATTGTAATTGAAATATGTCATGACAATAGAATCTTGAAGATGTTCAATTATGGTGAATACATATTTAAATGATGCGGTTAAACATCCTATATTAATTGCTTTTATATAATTCATATGTATATTATTAATATTTTTTTAAAACTCAATTTACTTCATTAATTAGAGAATGGTCAAATAAATTGTGGAATTTTTTCACAATGAAGATGAAGTTTTGTTGCTTAAACAACCTATAACCACATCTACATTGATTTTATTGATTAAAAATCATGATTAAGGTTCAACTTTTGCACAACCAACATTATCTTCAATAACTACAAATATGCTTATTTGTAGAAAATTGAAGTTGGATGAAGAATTGGTGGATGATGATAACATCAATTCAGATAAGAATGTCTAGATAAAGTTCACTAATACATTATTGGAACAAACAATACATAACATGATTTACTAATATGTTTGTAGAATTTTTACTTTCTTGCTTTACCTCACTTAAATTTAATTTTATATTGATGATATGGTCATGTTTTTGTATGCTAAACAAGATTATATTCATGTTCAAATTTTTTCTAAGCGTTAAAAAATAGTATCAAGCAATATATTTTGAATTAGGTTTTGATACAAATAAATAACAAAATGCCAACATTATTTATTAATAAGGTATTTTTTACTGCATTAATAAGATATTTATTAAAACTAGTGTATAACAAGATTTTATGCTAGTCAACAAGATTTTGATTACATTTCCTCTTGTATTAATTTTCTTATTTTGAATGAAATTATGAGTTTCTTGTTGTAAAAAAAAACTAGTGTATATAACATGGGTTGAATGCTAGTTTATCATAAATCTAAAGATTCATTAACCATTAATTAAAAACATAGAACAAAAATTTAAATCAACCTAATTCAAATTACTTAAAATTAAATTAGATTAAGTTTAAATTAAATGATAAAATAACAAAACTAATTACATTAAAGGTTTTATTAACTATTTAACTAGTCTCTTAAAAATACTTAATTTATAAATATTAAGTAAATTTATTAGGACGATTGAACAAGTTGTTACAATGTTGAATCCTCCTAATATTTTTTTTTATGAATTCCTAATATATTTTCTAATTGTAAGTTGTTAAGTTGTCACAACAAAGCATTCCAAATTTCCAATCCAATTTGCTAAATTCCACCCACTAAAAAACTTGCTAGCACTCCTAATTATTCAACCTTCCCTCCACATTTATGGCAGCGGGTTACACTAACACTAACTCCATCTTCAAGCACCGCGATTTATTTTATTTTATTTTCCTCCTTTTCATTTCGTTTTCAGAACTCAAGATAGTACATAAGCGAAGCAAAACAAATCAAAATAACGTTCGCATAACGCATTGCATTGCGATCGTTGCAATTGGAAGAAGGAAAAAGAAAAATTTCAGAGACTCACACAACAAACGCCACTCTCAGATCCAAATCCGTTTCCACTCTCAGATCCGAATTCAGTCAAACTGGATCCGCTTGAGTTTCCAAACATGAACCCCTTCTCTTCTCCCACGCGTTTGAGGTGAGCAATGCAAATCGCGCTCTTTCTGTTTTTCCCGAAGAAGCATTGCCCAATGCTCACTTAGAATAACCTCAAATTTTGCGAAATTGTTTAGCACCAATGCAATTAGTAGTTTTAGTGTCCCAATTCTCTTTTTGTTTCTTTCATTAAGTTCTACTGAAGACATTGCCAATTGCCATATGCCGGATCCTATACCACTATTGCTTGATAATTATTATTTGTCATTAAGTAGTTTGGTGCCAATATGCTATCTATGTTTAGAATCAGATTATGGCTCCCTTTGGATAAATTTCTTTAAGCACTTATATAACGAAAATAAATTAAGAGGGTAAAATGAATTAAACTTCTTCCTAAAGTTATAATTAATTTATGCACCTTTACTTTTGGAGAAGTTAGATCAGAGAAATTCTATTAAAGTTTATGGAAAAAAGTTTAATTCATTTTAACTTTTTATTTTCTTTTATTGTAAGTCTTTACGAAGAAGTTTATCTAAGCAAGGCCTATGTATTTAACTTCCTTATTCTATAAAAGTTTAAATACATAAGTTTATTTTAACTTATGGGAGAAGTTTAATTCATTTTTGCTTCTTATTTCCTTCTCCTATAAATGCTTATGGAGAAGTTTATCTAAACAAGACCTGTATATTTAACTTCCTTATCTGCTCATAATTTGTTTCTCTGGCGTATCCGTGATGGATTGGGGGAGCACTCTTGTACTAATTTTCTGTTTTGATTGTACTCAGGTTCTCTTGTCCACCCTTTATGTGATAATTTTTGTTGTTTCTAAAATCACATTATATGAGAAACTTGAAATTACAGTCCTTCTATGTGGTCACTTACTCGAGCACTATTTTCCTTTCTATAAATCCATGTGTTTCTCTGTCATTCTGTATTCATGATGGAATATTTTCAAAATGCCTTTTATATGCAAAATCCAATACAGTTAACATGTAGTTTGTGTCCCCCCCCCCCCCCCCCTTCCTTCAACAAATAATAAATGTTTATTATATAGTTTAAATATTATCAGTGTCTATTAAAAATTAATTCATATCCCTGCATTTAGGGACATGATTCGGGCCATACGTGCTTGCAAAACTGCAGCAGAAGAACGCGCCGTTGTAAGAAAAGAATGTGCTGCCATTCGCACTGCAATAGATGAAAATGATCCAGACTATCGGCACCGGAATCTGGCTAAGCTAATGTTCATCCACATGCTTGGCTACCCCACTCATTTTTGTCAAATGGAGTGTCTCAAGTTGATAGCATCTCCTGGATTTCCAGAGAAGAGAATGGGTTACCTTGGCCTTATGTTGCTTCTTGATGAAAGACAAGAGGTTCTAATGTTGGTCACCAATTCTTTGAAACAGTATCCAAATTCATGTCAATGTTTCATTTGTTTTGGTGTTCCTCAATTTTTAGATTCCATTTTACAAATATGCTAGGGAACTAGCAATATTGATGATGGGAGATGGGTTATAAAAACCTTAGCTAAGTCACAGAGATCTTAATCACACAAATCAATATATAGTGGGACTTGCTCTTTGTGCTTTAGGAAATATTTGTTCAGCCGAAATGGCTCATGATCTTGCATCAGAGGTTGAGAGATTGCTGCATTTTCGAGATCCAAATATTCGGAAGAAGGTGAACCTTTCATATTATTTCATGCCCTTTCATCCGAATATTATCTGTTCAGGAATATTGAAACTTGATGCATATATTGGATATGTGGAGTTATATATTGTTGAAGGCTTCAGAGAACAAGACAGGCAATAAATGCTTTTATGGCTTTATAGTGTCTCCTATACATAACGACAATAATTTGCTCTTACTTAAAGTGATTAATTTTGGAACTTCTCTGCTATTATTCTGCAAGATAATGGCTTTTTGCTTGTTTTTGTTTGTTAAAGAGGTCAAGTAAAAAGCCATATATTCTCTGCTATTTTCTTGTTAAATGTTTACTTCATGAATTCTACAGATTTTGTTACTTGTATCTTGTACGAGACAAGAATTGACTAGAATTTTATGGAAAGCAAAATGTTATGAGACATACTAGTAAAGTTACTTGCTTCCATCTTTGTGTGATTTCTATCTATTACATTTTCACATATAAATTTCCTGGATAGACTATAAAGAAAATCAAGGGACAATTTGAATC
The DNA here is from genome assembly GCA_013407115.1 of Glycine latifolia. Classification (NCBI taxonomy): domain Eukaryota; kingdom Viridiplantae; phylum Streptophyta; class Magnoliopsida; order Fabales; family Fabaceae; genus Glycine; species Glycine latifolia. The sequence continues at coordinate 17,320,790 of CM023958.1, read as the reverse complement.
TACCCAACCATTCCTAGAAGGAAAAGAAGGGGAAGACATACACTGACATAAATTTAAGTTTCAAGTCCCTTCTTTTCACCAAATAAAGATAAAATTTGCCTAGTCAAATGAAAATTCCTTTTTTTTGTTTTGTTCAGCTAGCACATATGGGATCTTCTGATCTGACCCCACCCCGTCCCTACCTCCTTAATAATCCCTCGATCTCCATGTTGGTAATTTTTTTTTCTCCCCCCACAAGGATCCCTGACATTGTAAAATATATAGTAAGTTATCAAAAAATAAAAAATGTTTGAAAACAAATTTAAGTTTCTTTTAGAAAATTTAAAATTATAACACAAATGAATATATTATATTATATTACATTACAGAAAGAATTAAAAAGTCATTTATATATGTATGTGTGTATATATAAAATTCAGGCAATTTTGTCATTTTCATTATACGAGGACCCCACAGAGCAGACAGTATGATCCCTTTCCCCTTCCTTGAATATATTTTGAAGGGTTTTTGGTTCTTGTCTCCATCCTTGCACAAAAAGATCTCTAAACTTGTGGCTTCGAAAGGGAGGGTCTCTGTCAGGATCCCAAAATAGTGGAAAAAATTGCCATTACTGATCAGGTTCAAGGAATACCTTGTTTGCTCAGTACAAATTTTCAAACATATTTTGTTTTTGAGGGAGTAATTTCAATGTACTTCAACTATGATGCTTTATGTTAGATGGCCAACTAAGGAGTATAGTAAACTCTTTCATTCTGAATGGTTAATGATAATACTATTGAATTTGAATCTCCTTATTCATTCATTACAGATTGAAACCCAAAGGGTTCATTATATATAGATTACAATGTAGTTTAATAGCTAGTAGCTAATGAATACAACAAACTCAAATACTCTAGAATATTCCACACAATACAACTAACTCAAATACTTTAGAATATTCCACACTCCCCCTCAAGTTGGGAGATATATATTAATCATTCCCAACTTGCTAATCAAATCCTCAAAGGTGGGCTTGTGTAATCCTTTGGTAAGAATATCCGCCGTCTGCTCTTTGGTAGGTATATATGACAAACATACACTACCATCCTCCAATTTTTCTTTGATAAAATGATGATCAACCTCCACATGTTAAGTTCTGTCATGGTGAATTGGATTTTGAGCCATACAATACAATCTGACAGGTAGGGAATAAGAGATCTTCAATTCCTCAAGAAGTCTTCTTAACCAGATTCCTTCACAAATACCATGGGCTAGAGCCCGAAATTCTGCTTCTGCATTGCTTCTAGCAACAACTGTTTGTTTCTTAATTCTCCAGGTCACAAGATTTCCCCAGACATAGGTACAATATCCTGAAGTGGATCTTCGGTCCATTGCTGAGCCAGCCCAATCTGCATCTGTATAGATTTCAATTATCCTCTTGTGTCCCCTTTGAAAGAACATTCCTCGACCAGGGTGTTTTTGAGGTACTTGAGGATTCTATAAACTGCACTAAGGTGTTTTTCCTTAGGAGAATGCATGAATTGACTAACCATGCTAACCGCAAATGCAATATCAGGCTGAGTGTGAGATAAGTAGATCAACTTCCCCACCAACCTCTGGTACAGCTCTCTGTCAACTTCTTTCCCATCTTCAAGTCCCAATTTAATATTAGGATCAACTGGAGTCTTTGCTAGCTTGCACACAAGCATTCCTGTTTCTTGCAACAGGTCTAGAATATATTTCTTCTGAGTTAAAGAAATTCCTGCCTTACTACGAGCAACCTCCATGCCAAGGAAATATTTGAGAATTCCGAGATCCTTCAGTTCAAACTGGTTAGCTAAACACGGCTTCAAAAAGCTTATCTCCTCACAATCATTTCATGTGACAATTATGTCATCAACATAAACAATAAGAATAGCAATTTTGCCACCGTCAGAGTGTTTATAAAATAGAGTGTGATCAGTCTGAGCTTGGAGGAAACCTCTTCCCTTCACAGCTTGAGTAAACTTCTGAAACCACTCTCTAAGGGATTGTTTAAGCCCACAGAGAGACTTCTTCAACTTGCATACCAAACTGTCTCCATTTTCAAAACCAGGTGGTGAATCCATATAAACTTCTTCATGTAAATCACAATTCAAGAAGACATTCTTTACATCTAATTGTTGCAAGGGCCAATCAAGGTTGGCAGCAAATGATAGTAGAACTCGGATAGTGTTAAGTTTGGCAACTGGGGCAAATGTCTCTTGATAGTCTATCCCATGAGTCTGAGTGAATCCGTTAGCAACCAATCTCGCCTTATACTTGTTAATGCTATTATCTGCATTAAATTTTATTGTGAACACCCACTTGCAACCTACTGTTTTCTTTCCTTTGGTTAATGCTACAGATTCCCAAGTTCCATTTTTTTAAGTGCATCAATTTCTTCAAAGACTGCATTCCTCCATTATAGGTCATCAAGTGCTTCTTGGATGTTTTTGGTATTTTTGTACTGTCTAAAATAGTGTTGAAAGCACGAAAAACTGGGGATATTTAGGTCGGTTGAGAAATAGGCATATTTAGGTCGGTTGCATCAGTGCATTCAGGTATTGGGTTGCTGGAACTAGGACTCGAGTCAAAAATCCTGGTAGTCTAGAGGCTATTGAGGTGTTTTTCGCTTGCTGTAAAATTTTCCCCATTTACCAGAAGGATCTCTAGTCTCTGGCATAGTATCTCGCCTATCTCCTGTACAATAACTCCTCCTGTCTCCAAAGGCAAAGGTAAACAACAAACTCATTTGGTTTCCAAGACTTATATTCATCTACCCCAATAGACTCCCCTTGAAGAGAAGTCGAAGGAAAAAAGGATTGTGTCTCATAAAATGTGACATCCATAGAAACAAAGACCTTGCAGAGAGAAGGTGAGTAACATTTGTAACCCTTTTGGTTAGGAAGATATCCTATGAAGACACATCGAATAGACTTAGGATTGAGCTTGGACCTTTGATGGGAAGGAACATGTACAAAAGCCACACAGCCAAACAACTTGGGAAGAAAGGAAGAATGAGCCCGAAAAAAAGGAAAGGTGTCGGTAAGACAAGATAAAGGGGAATGGAAATTTAGGACATGAGAAGGCATCCGATTGATGAGATATGATCCATGCAAGATTACTTCCCCTATAGATATTTAGGGACATGATGGTAAACAAAAGAGCTCGAGCAACTTCAAGAAGATGTCTATTTTTTCTTTCAGCCACCCCATTTTGTTGAGGGGTGTTAGAACAAGAACTTTGATGGAGAATATCATGCTGGGTGAGATAGTCTCCAAGAACAGAATTAAAATATTCAGTACCATTGTCAGTTCGAAGAATTTTGATAGAGGTCTGGAACTGAGTTTGAATCATAGCATGAAAGTTTTTAAAGGTGGATGCAATATCAAACTTATCCTTCAAAAGATATACCCAACATACGCTAGAATGATCATCAATAAAAGTAATAAACCAACGAGCACCAGAGATATTTTTCTCACGGGCTGGGCCCCATATATCACTATGAATCAATGTAAATGGAGAATAATCATGATGAACTCTAGGAGGATAGGAAACACGAGAATGCTTTGCAAACTTACAAATATCACAAGAAAAAGAACTGGGTTTTTTATTGATAAATAAGTTTGGGAACAACTTCTAAAGATAAAAGAAATTTGGGTGTCCTAACCGACGATGCCACAACAAAACATTATTACAATCATCAGACAAAGATAATGAAGATGTTCACAAAAGTTTTTGTTTCATTGGGATCCTTTTCAAAATAGTAAAACCCTTCTTCCTCTCTAGCACTGCTAATCTTCAGCCTCGAGTCCTGTTCCTGAAAAACACAAGCATGGACAGAGAACTTAGCAACACAATTTAACTTAGATGTAAGTTTGCTGATAGAGATGAGGTTACAAGTAAGAGAGGGAACATGAAGAACTGAGTTCAAAGTAATGTGTTTAGAAAGTTTAATGGATCCCTTTCCAGCAATAGTAGAGAAGTTGTCATAGACTATTCTTATTCGTGACAGTTGATAGTAAAGGGTATAAGAACAAAACAAGGTTGCATTACTTGTTATATGATCGGAAGCCCTTGAATCAAGAATCCAACGATTACTATGAACAACATGGAATGTCGTACCTTGTTGAGCAACATGACTAGTTGCTTCAGCAAATTGAGGTATCACCTTCTAAAATTGCTCATACTCAGCCTTAGAGATGAAAACACCATCAGAATTAGGAGAGGCACGAAGCTCCTCACTTGTATTATTAGAAGAGGCTTGATACGCGCACTCTTGTTCTGCCCCTTTTGTTTCCAGTTTGGTGGTTTGCCATGAATTTTTCCCAGCATTTTTCATGTGTGATCACCCTTATTGCGATGAGTGCAGCAACGGTCAGTACATTTTGAATCAATAGAGTGACGAGCAGTATTTTTTGCAACAAGGGCAGATACATCAGAGGACTTAGAGTCCTTGTCACCCAACATAACTTTCCGACGAAGCTCCTCCCGTCGTGCCTCAGAAAAAGCAGCAGCAACTAGCAAGAGATGGTAACGGGTTCTGCCCCAATATTCTTCCACGAACATCATCAAGATCACGATTAAGGCCGGCAAGAAAATCATAGAGATGCCTTTTCTCAAAATAATTTTTAAACTTTGAATTAGCTTCAAAATCTTGAAGGTCTGCTGCATCATAAAGGTCCAACTCCTGCCACAGGGTTTTTAAAGCAAGAAAGTATTCAGTAACAGTCATCCCACCTTGACGTAAGTCTCTCACCTTGGTATTGAGTTCAAAAGCCTAAGAAGCATTGCGCAAGTCAGAATAATACTCTTTAACTATGTCCCAAATTTCCTTAGCCGTATCAAGAAACAAATATGTTTGACTAATGTCAGATTCCATGGAATTAGTCAACCATGTCATGACCAAGGCATTTTCAGTCACCCAATCATTATAACCAGGTTCACCATCAGCAGGTTTTTCCTTTCTTCCGTCAAGATACCCCATTTTTCCCTTTGCTTGGATAAACAACTTGACAGATTGACACCATTGCACAAAATTTTAACTGTTTAAACAGTGATTGGTAATCTGCATAGCAGGATTGTCTCTAGAAGATGAAGAATATTGAAGGGGAGAGGCACCAGAAGAAATGCCGGATGAAGACGAGTCCATAAGTCACTGCAAAGGAGAGGAATAGGTCCACCCAAAAAATTCTCAAAAAAACGTGATTTGAACCTCAAACAGGAAGAGGGAAGGCCGACGAGGTGAACGGAAAAAGTCGCGCTGCAAATGGACACCGGTAGGGCGGCGCGTAGCTCACACGCGCCCGTGGGACAGAAATTTAGTGGCGGCGCATGGAGGCTTGTGGAGTACTTCCTGGTTATGGGGCTAACGTTGATCGGCCGAAAAATGGTGTCTAGAGTCAATGGTGACCTTGTTTTCAAGATTGGAGGTGACTAGATAGTGTTTCAGGGAAATGGCAGAGAGATGACTTAAGGTTTTTTTTTATTTAAAAAAGATGGGTTTCAGAGTTGTAGAACAATAACAGGGAAACCTGCTCTTGATACCATATTGAATATGAATCTTATTATTCATTTCTTGCAGATTGAAATCCAAAGGGTTCATTATATATAGATTACAATAGGTAGTTTAACAGCTAATAGCTAATGAATACAACTAACTCCAATACTTTAGGATATTCCATAAATACTTACCATATGGAGCCCTGTGCTACAGCTTTTTGACATTATGAAAGTAATTTTTGGAGTTGCACCACCCACCTATTGAGGATAGGATGACAGAAACTTGCTTAAGGTGGTTTGGTCATATGAGAAGAAAGTCAACAGAGGCTCCAATATGAAAAATGGATCAAATGGAAGATAGTCCAATTAAAAGGAGTAGAGGAAGACATTGAAAAACTTTAAGAGAAACCATTAATAAATTCCTTGGTCTAAATGATTATACCGAAAATTTGGGTTAATAGAGCTAAATAGCGTCAATTGATTCATGTAGCTGACCTCAACTAATGAGGGACCACTGAGAGCTTGGTTTGTTACTGTATATTTATTTATGATCATATAATACCAAAAATAATTTGAGTTATGAGATTGATCATGAAAGGTTAGTTGGTTGTGGATATCACTTTTTTTATTCATGTCCAGAGTTTGTTCAATGTTTTTTTAGATGTTTCTACTATTTTTGTTGTTTTGAGTGGAAGTCTGCCTCCTATTTGCTTAATGATTCTAGCCATGTTGTAATTCAGTGTTGAGTACTTGAGTTATTCGTAAAACCTTTCCCATTTAACTTTTTTAATTGTTATTGTTCATTCTGATAAGCTGACTATACTTACTGTTATATAGGCAGCATTGTGCTCTGCAAGAATCATAAAGAAAGTTCCAGACTTGGCAGAAAATTTTGTCAATCCTGCTACTGCCTTACTAAGGGAGAAGCACCATGGAGTTTTGATTACTGGGGTTCAGCTCTGTACAGAGCTGTGCAAAATTAGCTCAGAAGCTCTTGAACATGTTAGAAAGGTGCTTTTCCATCTTTCTTATAATTATTTTCTCTTTAGCATAGTGTATTTTCCTAGCACCACCTAGTGATATTAACTAGATTAATTTTATCTGCTATAAACTTGGCACAAGAAATCATTCGATGCTGCAGCATCTAAAATTCTAAATGAATACACTCATGCAGTCTTGTTGCTATTACTTAGTTAAAACAAACATTAATTTTGGAATTTACTTATTGATAATTGTTACAAGAATATTAAGGTCTGTTTGATTTGAGAAAGCATTTTCTGTTTTCAGTTTAGTTACAAAAATTCACCTTTTTGCTTTGTTTCCTGTTTTTAAATAGTAAAAGCAAAAAAAAGTTTCACTATTTCCTATACAGATCTTTGAAAACAAAACAAAATGAAAATAAATTGTAATTTTTTTAATTAAAAGAATAGTAAGCAAATTCTCAAAGCAAACAGGTCCTTATGAACTTACTTTTTTGGAATCTTTGATTTCTTAAATATATTTTGAAACTGCCTTGCAAACCAAAAACTGAAACAGGCTTTAATATAATTTTCAATAGAGGGTGACCCCTGGCACAACAGGAAAGTCGTACCTTGGTGACCAGCTGGTCATAAGTTTAAATTTGGAAACAGTCTCTTTGCATATGCAAAGGTAAGTCTGTGTATAATGACCCTTCCCCATTCCTTTGCATAGTGAGGAACTTTTGAGCATCGGGGTACATTAGTTAGTGTTGGAGCCAATATTATGTTTTTTGTAAATTCACATTTCAAATGACTTCCTTGCAATTTTTTACTGGCATGACGCCATATGTTATTTTTCAAGCAAGTCTGCTTCATATGAATATTATTGTTGTTGGAAAGCTGCCTTAATTGTGGTCATCCCTAGTGTGCCTTAATTGTGACCATCCCTAGCCTGCCTTAATTGTGGCCTATCAACGTTGTTTGTTATTGTCTCTAATAGAGCTACCTACGGAGGGATTGACCAAAAAAGCTAAGAGAAGCATTGTAGATTGCAGCTGCTGGAATGTTGGTTCTTAGGTGGTTGAGATCTCACATCGATTAGAGATATGACCTAAGTAGTGGTTATAATTTTATAAGCCAGTTTTGAGTTTTGTAAGATTGAGTTAAGCCCTAAGATCAAATACTGAAAATGGTATAAAATTCTATCCTAGATCAGTGAAGGTGGTGTGTCGGAAAGTCACCTTAATTGTGGCCACTCTTAATCCACCTTAATTGCAGCCTATTAGAATTGGTTGTCATTCTCTTGTAAAGGACTACTTACGGAGGTGGTGATAAGAAAGAAAGGTTCAGTGAAGTGTCGTAGAGTGGAGCCGCTGGGACATTGGCTCTTTGGCAGTTGAGATCCCACATTGACTAGAGTTATAGGCAAAGTAGTGCTTATAATGCTTGGGCAGTCTTCACCTCACAAGTTGGTTTTATGGGGTGAGATAGGCCATAAGCTCAAATTCCATGAATTGTTTATTTAAAGGCATATACACAAGGCTCATATGTGCAACTTTATATTATATTTCACCTCAGGGTGTTTTATTGCAAACTTCTTTTGCAAATTTAATTGACTGAGGTCAGCTTTTGTTGTAATAAGATGCTCTTTGAACAATTATTGTAGAAATGCACAGAGGGTCTGGTCAGAACTCTAAAGGATCTAGCAAACAGTCCTTATTCACCAGAGTATGATACTGCTGGTTTCACAGATCCTTTTCTTAATATAAGATTGCTTAGATTGCTGCGGGTATTGGGTGAAGGTGATGCTGATGCTAGTGACTCTATGAATGACATACTTGCCCAGGTCAGTGTACATTGTCAATTTATGATTTTATATTGTATTTCTGCTGCAGCGATGATTGAATTATTTGTCATTTCTGCATTGTTCTGTTAATGATCTTGCTTGGTTAAAATTGTATATGCCTTTTGGACGTTTTTTCCACTTGTATTCAATTTGATAAGAGCGTGTCATTCACCTTAAATGCCATGACAAACTTATGCAGGTGTCTTGATCAAGGATTGCATGATTTTATTGAAGGAAACTTATGTTTCTTTGTTATTTTACATTTTCTTTTTAAATTGAAACAAATTTATCAGAGAAAAACAGGGAAAATCCAATTTAGAGGATGCCAAGATATTTGCTAAATTTGGAAAAACTAAATGCAACAAAGAAAAAGAGAAATTCAAGAATGGCATAAAAAATGCCTAGTGTCTCCACAAATTGGAAAATAACAACTTCCTTGAAACAATGCTGAATAGAACACCAGGAGATGTGCCATAAACATTATCCTATCCCCCAAGTTTAGGTAAAAGAGACATCTTTAAAATGCAAGCGTTCCGATCTAACCAGATAAACCAAAAGAGTATTATGATTTAGATGGGCAAAAAGTACATGATTTGGCATGTTCTGGTGGTACCAGTTAGAAGATGGGCATATCAAGTGTTTGAGGAATGTGTGGTGGATCATGTTGGTTTCGTAATAAAGGAGGGAAATTCCAAACAAATATCGTAAGTTATTCTTTATGAATGGACAATAGAATGAGAAAAAAATTGTTTTATCCAATCAAATTAGTGCTTGTGATTGAGAAAGTTGAGATTCACGAAAGGTCCAATGGATATAATCATATGGTTAAGGAAACTTCTTAAGCTACTTTTAGTTCCTGAAATTTCATAGAGATCTTATACATGGATGTATTACATTTTGATATTGTCAAGCATCATAAATGATCAGGCTGTATTGCATAAGAGTTTTTTTGCCCAGATGTTCAGTTAACTAATGGGTGCCACTTACCACCTATGTGTAGAGTGATACATAAACTTGACCTATAAGAGCAATGAAGAGCTTGGGCTCTTTATTCTTTTATTTTTTGCCCAAAAGTATATACATTACAATTTTAGCAAGAAACAAAAGGAAAATGAATTGAAAGTAAATATGGAAGATATCATACCACAGGTTTTTTAGTTTAAATATTTGGGATCAGTATTACAAAATTATTGATAGAAAAATCATGAAGATGTTAAACACAAGATACAAAGTGGATGGTTAAATTGGAGAAAGACATCGGGCATTTGTGATCGCAAAGTATCTACCAAATTCAAAGGAAAGTATTATCATACTGCTATGTGTCCGACTATACTTTATAGTAGTGATTGTTGGGTTTTAAAGGGATAACAAGAGAAAAAAGGTAGGGGTAGCAGAAATGAACAAGTTAAGAGAGACGTATTGCTAACCAAGGGAAAAATACAAAATGATTGTATACCAGTATATATTAGTGTGGTGTCAATTGAGGAAAAGAGGATTGAAAATTGGATAAGGTGGTTCAGACATGTGCAAAGGTCACTAAGAACACTAGTGAGGAGAGTATATTGCTTTGTTCTTAAAATTTTGAAAAGGAGGAGACAGAAGTCAAGAAGAACATTGGAGGTAAGGTCAAAATAGGCCCAGTGGCTTATGGCTTGGCCTGACCTGGCTTGTTTTGTAAAAGTTTAGGCTTAGCTTTTTAAAAAGCCTGCTAAGTAAAATTGAAGGTTATTAAGTTTAATAGGCTGGCCTAATTATTTACTAATATAATATTATATTATTATATTATATATACATAAACGCCTCTTTGCATATGCAAGGATAAGGCTGCTTACAATATCCCTCCCCCTTACCTGCGCATAACGTGGAGCCTCCGGACTATGGGATACGTAATTTTTTTATTTATATTATATATACATAATTATATAATACATACACGCAATACATATATTACACATAATAATGTTAAAATATTTATAATTACTAATATGCCTACTAGCCTTTTTATAGGTCTTGTCACACAATAGAGTTGATTAACTTAAAATTAACTTCAAGGCCTAATAGTTTATTTTAATGAGGTTGTCATTGAGATTTGAGGCTATTTCAGTATTTTGGCTTGGTGTGAATTTTGAGGAAAATAAAGCAGATCATAAAGCATCCATAAGTCCCCACCCCCTCCTTTTTACTACATTTTGGTTTGATACTTCTTAATTCTTATGTCTTACTCTTAGGTCCTTTTTGGCTGTGCTGTTAAATCAGTAAAACCTTTTTGTTTTTCTTTTGGAATTATATTCGTGTTTGATTCTTTTCTTTTTTCTTTTTTTGAGAGTGAAAGTATAATGTTCTTTTCTCTAATAATAGAAGCAAAAACTTTGCCGATATAGAAAAAGCAAAAGTTGATGCCTCTTTGAGATGCTAAACAACATCAACAATATCTTTAACCCAAACTAATTGGGATCGGTGGTAGATGAATACAATGATAGATAAGAGAAGGTTGAAAAAAAAAAGTGGAAGGGGAAGGGGAAAAAAGATAAAAGAAAAGAAGGGGGAAAGAAGGAGGGGGGAGATGAAGAGGAAAATGACTAAAAAGGAACCATCTGGAGAATGCTAAAGCAGAAAAAAAAAGAAGATTTAGTCAAAATGTTTTCCAAATATCTCTTATATGGAAAGCTATATCTTCAGAATTCAGATCTCAAAAACATATTGTTGGCTAGGAATCCTGAAATTTATGGGATATTATCATGTTTATAATTGAAGGGATTGTAGTCACTAGTCAATCATTTTTCTATCGCAGTTATTGTTTTTAGGGGTTCCTAATTAATTATACAGATTGTCAATTATTTGTTTCCTTTTTTAGATTCTCTGTTTTACATATTTATGTACTGCTCAATCATTTGGATAAAACATGAAGAAGAATGATTTCTTCCTCTTTTGATCATGCGTATATAACTTAAAAGGAATTCTAAACAGACATGGAGTTGGCTGGAAATGCATGCGTTTTTAAGATGAGATTAGGTGGCTATAATTTAGAGTTATGCATATTTTAATCAATCAAACCTAATGTTTTCATAAAAAAGTTTTAACCACTTGATGCAGTAATCAAAATTAAGCTATGCTCATTAGTCATTGCTACAATTTAAAGTTTTGATTTTTTTGTTTGTCAAATCCATTTTACCCTAGTAAATGGGTTGATGAATTTCATTTACTATTGCTTATTATCAATAACCAAGTTTTTTTTTTCTTAATTTATTGTTAATTTTTTTAAATTGCTATTTGTTTTAGGTGGCTACAAAGATTGAGTCAAATAAAACTATTGGGAATGCCATCTTATATGAGTGTGTTCAAACAATAATGAGTGTTGAAGATAATGGTGGCTTACGCGTGCTTGCCATCAATATCCTTGGAAGATTCTTGTCACACAAAGACAACAATATCAGGTATTTTATTGGAAAACAATATCTGGATTGTTTCTATTTCTGTATCAGTTTTAAAGGTAGTCATAGTTGTATAGTATCATGTATTTTGTAAAGAGAAAGGGAAAAGGTAGAAAGAGAGAGGGCATATAAGTAAACTGTAATTGTATGTCATAGAGCATTGTTCAATCAATCAATAATACGCACAAAATTAGTTTCTGACACAAACATATGAAGTCTTGTTTTGATGGCTAGATAAGTGAAATCCTTGTAATGTATGTTACAATTATTACTTTTTAAATCCATGTAAATCCATTACAATTTTGTTTTCTCCAGGCCTAATACTTATTCCCTCCTTTATTTTATTTTTTTGAAATTTTGAAATTTTTTGCTTTTACTTGTTGTACTTCGCTATTGAGGTGAATTGGAATCTTCAAACTTATCCTTTCAGATATGTGGGATTGAACATGCTGATGAAGGCTGTAACAGCTGATGCTCAGGCAGTGCAGAGGCATCGTACAACAATTCTGGAATGTCTAAAGGTATTATTGAGCAGTCTTTCTTCCTGTTTCTTATAATGGAAAAACTCAGATTTGTTTCACAATATGATTAGTTAGTGACTTAACTTTTTGGTTTAGGATTCTGATGCTTCAATTCGGAAAAGAGCTCTTGAACTTGTTTGTATTCTGGTGAATGAAACTAATGTGAAGGCCTTAACAAAAGAGCTAGTAGATTATCTGGAAGTCAGTGATCCAGATTTCAGGGCAGACCTTACTGCCAAAATTTGCTCAATAGTTTCAAAGTGAGTCATAGAGGTTCACAATGGTATTCCAACATGTGTTATTTTTATCATTTGTATTCTTCTTCATGCTTGTTGGTGGTGGGGTTATCAGCTAGAGTTGCCTGTATATTAGAATTTAGGTAGTTAATATTTCTATTTTTTTGTCACCATGAAATGATTTCTTGCGGAATTCATGGCATGCCATTATTATAAGATGGTTTGATTTTTGGAACAGGTTTTATATTGTTAATCATTGATATTTTTAGAAACCTCTACCTTTTTTTCTCCTCTCTGGGTAACACTAACAGTACTAAGAATCTTGTCTGACCTTGCAATTTTATCATAGTGAATATTGTAGTCCTTTCTTCACCCTGTTTCTTTGGTAAAAAAATGGCCTTTTGGTAGATTTTACAGAGGCCTCATATCTGTTACCCTTCATCAGTTTAGACTTTAGAAGTATATTGTTTTATTTTTCCCCACATCTATAAAATGTATTTGGTTTATAGCATTTACTTATTTGTGCTTCAGGTTTTCCCCAGAGAAGATCTGGTACATTGATCAGATGCTCAAGGTTCTGTCTGAGGTATAAATATAAGAAACAAGCTATTGTAGTGATTTAAAATCTCCATGGTGGAAAAAATTGATCCATGCTAGTTTTTCAGGGTATTAATTAGTGATGTGTATTGTGTTTCATGTATGATGATAGTTCAGTTTTTTCTCTCATCTCCACAATTTGCAAGCTACATTACAGGAAAAATGATAACTATGACAGCTTATTATATTTTTTCCCACATGCATTATTAACATTTTATGATCATTTTTTGTTTATTATGTCTATCATCACTTTATGTTTGCATAAAGACATGATGCACTGCTGCTTCTATGTATTGGTCCCAAAGCATCACCAAATAAATTTGATGTATTGTGATTACTGTTTTGATGCTTGTAGTGTCCATATTAACTATTAAAGCCCTTTTATTTGGTTACAAATTAAGTGAAAGTATTGATCTCTATGCTATGCTAGTAGGCTGGGAACTTTGTAAAAGATGAAGTGTGGCATGCCTTAATTGTTGTGATAAGCAATGCTTCTGAGCTTCATGGATATACAGTAAGAGCATTATACAAGGCATTTCAGATGTCAGCTGAACAGGTGCTCCTTTTTGCTTTGACTAAAGCTGTTCATGCTGTTGATTTTCTCTTACTGCCATTAATGTAATGTCATTGAATGTTTTTCATCAGGAAACTCTTGTTCGCATTGCAGTGTGGTGCATTGGAGAGTATGGTGACATCTTAATCAGTAATGCTGGAATGCTTGATGTAGAAGATCCAGTAACTGTGAGAAATGGTTTCTTCTTGAAAATTTATGCATAATATTTACTGTTGCTTTAGTTCCATGAAAATGATAAATTCATTTGACCATTAGCAATAATTTAATAAGTTGATGTACATGTTGGTACTAGAAACTAATTGTAAACGATGTTTTATTAGCTTTTTAAAAAAAAAATTTGATTTTTTTCTTCTAACAGTACCCTTTCAATGAGGCTTCTTTTTGTATAGCTCCTATTTAGATGATGGGTAATGTTATAAATAAAGGCAGCCGGGTGCTATAAAGCCACTGCTGTATGTGGGTCTAGAGCAGGCAGCCTTACCTCGCATTTGCAAGAGGATTATTTCACGTGTTAAGCCTGTGGCTTCTTTGTCTTGTGTACTGGTGCCATGAAGCAAAAATAATTAATCACTCTCAGCACTGCTTGCTCACTATTGAAATGAATTATTCTCCTATATTGTAAAGAAGGAAACAAGGGAATACGAAAATTTGTTTTACATGTTTTGTTGGTATATGTTGGAAAATAGGTAATGATGTACCTAGAGTAGTAACTTACATTTTATTTTTGTCTTTTGTATACCTGCTATACCTACTCTGTTCAGAGCTCTGTATTTTGTACTTACCTCTCTTTAGTTTACTGAGTAAGCTAAGTTTTCTAATATAGTAGAGCCTAAGCGTGGAGAACACACTTGAGGATTTCCATTCTATCCCACTCTGCCTGATTATCATCGGCGCCACCAACTGCTATCAGTCAGTCGCCACAAGCCATCGTCTGCCGTCGGCTATTATTCTGGTGAAACCAGAGTTTGGTGTGCCTCAATGAGTGAGACCTATCCTTGCAAGTCACGCGCTCCGAAAGTCTGCCACGCATCGTCATGCGCAGCTTCCCCACGACACCTATCTTGGAGCGTAAGATCCACACGCCACCTTCTGCCTGTCATAATCGTGCTCCGACAGTCCAGAAAGGTTCGTGGGACCTATCTAGGCCCAGATCTGCTCTCAAATCTTCATTATCTCTCTTCAATGTTGGAGTTTCTTCAAGTTGGGAAATTTGAAGGTTCTGTTTGTGCGAAATTTTCTGTCTGTCTCTTGTAGTGAGATGGCCTCCACAAATCCTTCTGGACCTTCCTCCTCCGTCGGTCCCACTGTCAGTTCTACTATGGCTCCCACTGTTTCGTTTTTTGGGATACCAGTCATAACGTCAAAAAAGCTGAATGGCAACAAAAACTACTTGTCCTGGTTCTCTTCTGTGGAACTTTGGTTCCTTGGCCAAGGACATCATGAGCACTTAGAGAGCAGATTACTGAAATACCTACAGGAAAACAAGAACAATGGAAACAACTTAATTTCCAGCTTTGTGCCTTGTTGTGGCAGTCAGTAGAGCCAAACATCTTAGTGACCTTAAGGTCTTTCAAAACATGTTACTCCTTTTGGAAGAAGGCCCCAAAGATTTATGCCAATGATATTCAGAGATTGTATGATGCAGTTGACATATTGACCTCTCTTAAACAAACAGATCATGATATGACCTCCTTTGTAGCACAACTTCAATTTTCAGTTGAAGAATTAAGAATGTTCCTACATGCTGGTCAGTGGAAGAAATGAGAAGAAAACATGACAACCTATATATGGTGCTGGCCTTTCAGGCCATGAACCCAGATTTTGATCATATTCGTGATCAAGTTCTCACTAATGAAGAAGTTCCCTCAATGGAGAGTCTTCTTACACGCCTCCTTTGTGTTCCTAATCCAAGAAAGAATGAAATTTCACTTGAGCTTATTGAATCTTCAGCGATGGTTTCCAGTCGAGGAGGAGGAAGAAGAGGAGGTCGTGGAAATCGTGGAAGTGGAGGACGTGGCAGCAGCAGAAATGGTCAGCTTTACTGCACACATTGTAAGATAAGGGGCCACACTCGAGACTCCTGCTATGATATAGTTGGCTGGCCTGAGAAAACAGCAAATGTCTCCACATCAGAAAGACATGAGCTAAAGTTTCATGAGGAGGAGTATCAAGAGTACCTCTAACTGAAGTCCAACAGTCAGGCTCAATCATCCTCAGACCCAAGTACTTCATTAGCTTGCATCTCTCATTATGTGGATAGTCAAGATCCATGGGTAACTGATTCAAGTGATTCCGATCATATTTCTGGTAATAGTTCTCTATTCACCTCTCTGTCTCCTCCTAAAATTCCTCATCTAATCACACTAGCAAATGGCACCAAAGTCACTTCTAAATGAGTTGGCAAATTCTTTATTTCTCCGTCCTTAAACTTGGATGCAGTCCTTTTTGTCCCTAACTGTCCTCTTTCAATTTATTTTCTCTTAGTCAGCTAACAAAAGCATCAAATTGTTCTGTAACATTCGATGCTGATTCCTTTGCTATACAAGAACGTGGTACAGGTCAGTTGATTGGCGTAGGACATGAATCCAAAGGTCTCTACCATTTGCAAACGAGTTCATCAGTGTCTTGTTTTGAGTCTCCATCTCCTAAGCTTTTGCATGATCACTTTGGTCATCCACACTTATAGAAGCTGAAGAAAATGGTTCCTAGTCTCAACAAACTTCAAGTCTTAGAGTGAGTCATGTCAGTTAGGAAAACATGTTAGGTCTTCTTTTCCAAAAAGAATTAAAACAATATGTAACTCTACTTTTTCCACCATTCACTCTGATATTTGGGGTCCAAGCCATGTCACATCTTTTGGTTTTAGATATTTTGTTACCTTTATTGATGAATACTCCAGATGTACTTGGGTTTATTTAATGAAAGATAAATCTGAACTTTTGCCTATATATATGTCTTTCTTTTTTAGAAAAGGTAAGAAGAGAGAAAAATAAGAGAGAGAACTGAGATATTATTTCAGTGTGAAAAAGTTGAATTGAGTTAGTTACAAAGGAGATATTTATAGACCTCTAAACTAACTGTAACAAAACCTAATAGCTAACAGAAATAACAGGTGTACAAAGGAGGTACAGTTAGCAAAAGCTAACTACCTGTCACAGAGTGGTGCTGTTAGCAAAAGCTAACAGCCCTTACAATAACAACTTTACACAGAGAGGTGCTGTTAGCAAAAGCTAATAGCCCTTACAATCCTATTACAAAACTGTTTGCACAGTTATATAATTACATACTCTAATGTCTCCCCTCAAACTCGAGGGGAAGAGTGTTTAGAGGAAACACTCTTCACATTGAGTTTGCCCTTGAGAACTTCAAATCTTGCAGAAGAAAGAGGTTTGGTGAGCACATCAACCCACTGATCCAGAGCTGGAATATGCACAACAGCAAGTTGCTTGGCCAGAATCTTCTCCCTAACAAAGAAGACATCAATCTCCATATCTTTGGTATGACTATGGAACACAGGGTTGTGAGCAATGGAGACAGCACTCTGATTATCACAGAACATGACAGGAGTAGTAAATGGGACTTGCAATTCTGTTAGAAGAGCATGAATCCAGGTTAATTCAGTTGAAGTTTGAGCTAAACTTCGATACTCTGCTTTCAATCAGCCTTCACTTGCATCCAATCCTACATCTCAACCTTCCATCTCTAGTCACACTTCTGTTTCACCTAGTTCTTCTCAACATTTACCATCCTCTTCAGCTGTTCTCTCTAACGAGAATGACTAACATCAACCCAAATACTGATTAGGATTCTCCTATTATAACTTCTTCCACTGGCCCTACTTCAGAAAGACCTCTCAATAAGCACCCTATGTGTACTTGTGCTAAATCTGGGATTGTTAAACCTAGAATATATCCCACCCTTCTCATTGCTCATCTTGAGCCAAAATCAACCAAAGCTGCCTTGACAGATCCTTCTTGGCAGACAATGCAGGCAGAATATGATGCTCTCATTAAAAATGGGACATGGACTTTAGTTGATCTTCCACCATCCAGAACTGCTATTGGTTGCAAGTGGGTTTTTAGGGTGAAAGAAAATCCAGATGGCTTTGTAATTAAATACAAAGCCTGGCTGGTTGCAAAAGGTTTCCATCAGCAGTTAGGATTTGATTACAAAGAGACCTTCTCTCCTGTAATCAAACCTGTAACTGTTAGACTCATTCTTTCTCTTGCCAGTTCTCACAAATGGCCTCTTCAACAATTAGATGTCAACAATGCCTTCGTCAATGGTATTCTTGAAGAAGAAGTGTATATGTCTCAACCTCATGGATTTGTTTCCTCAAACAAACATCAAGTGTGTAGATTGCACAAAGCCATCTATGGCCTAAAGCAGACACCTAGAGCCTGGTTTGATAAACTCAAGGCTGCTCTTCTTAGTCTTAAGTTTTCTTCTAGCATATGTGATCTATCACTCTTTGTATATTCTGAAAAGGGGTATGTTATCTACATCTTGGTCCATGTAGATGACATTATTGTTACTGGCAACAACATCAAGTTAATTCACTCTTTTGTATCTCAACTTAATTCTTACTCAGTCTAAGTACATTAGAGACAAAAGGACGGATCACTCATTTTTACTCAGTCTAAGTACATTAAAGACCTCTTGGTCAAGACTAATATGGATGAAGCTAGTCCTATCTCTTTTCCTATGGTTGGAGGGTGCAAATTGACCAAGCTTGGTTCTGAAGATTTTACTGATCTTTCCTTATACAGGTCCATATTGGGGCCTTGCAGTATGCTACCATAACAAGACCAGAAATTAGTTTTTTTGTAAATAAGGTGTGTCAATTCATGTCAAAGCCTTTTGAGTAGCATTGGCTAGTTGTAAAGAGAATTCTAAGGTATCTTAAGGGTATTGTTTCTTGGGGATTACACTTTCAAGCTGTTCCTTTAGCATCCCTATTCTCTTCATGCATGTTGTGATGCCAATTGGGCTTTTGACCCTGCTGATAGAAGGTCAACTTCTGGTGCTGCTATATTTCTTGGATCTAATCTCATCTCTTGGTGGTCTAAGACGCAGTCAGTTGTGGCTAGATCCAGCATTGAGGCTGAGTACAAAAGTATGGCTCTTATTGCAGCAAAAGTAACTTGGATTCCGTCTCTTCTTTTTGAACTTCAAGTTACTCATTCCACTCCACTCATTCTACGTGACAATACCAGCATTGTCTCTTTGGCTCATAACCCTGTTCTTCATTCTAGAATCAAGCACATGGAGTTGGATTTATTTTTTGTCAAAGAGAAAGTTCTAACTAAACAACATAATGTTGTTCATGTTCCTGCAATGGATCAAGTGGCTGATATCTTGACCAAGGCTTTATCTACTTCTACATTTCTTTTGTTTTGGTCCAAGCTCCGAGTAGTTGAAAGATGTTCTTCCAACCCCTCATGAGCTTGTGGGGGAGAGTAAGAGTGTTCATTACTCGATATGTATTTTTTGTTTTAGCTGTTATTCTAACTACTCTAGTTAGTAGTTAGTTGTTTAATCTATTAACTCTAGTCAGTTGACAGTTATGATAGTTGGTTATTATCTAATTATATAATCATCTTTGTAATCTGATGTTAGTTGGGTTGAATAATATCAGATTTCTCAATCTCAATTTCTCTCTTCTCTCATATTCTAATATTACAAAACAAGTATTTTATCTTACCACTCCTGGTTATACAAGTATTCTTCTAGCCATTTCTGGCACACCCTTAGACTCCCCCTGAATCTAAGAACACCCAAGTATTATTTAACACTAAGTCACTCCTGGTTTTCACAAATAAAAGTTTGAATGAATACAACGATTCAACATGATTAAGCTCTTTTACAAAGATGGTCCTGTGCACTTAACAACAACTAATTAGTTTATCAATAATTTATACTTTTGTAAACATCAAAACTAAGGTGTGGTAGGTCGTCCAGTTTAGTGCCTCCCTCTTTTGTTTCTTTGATGCTTCTAGCGGATCTGTCAGGTGTTGTTTTTGCTAGGTAGTGTCTTTGTTGCTTGGCCTTAGGGCCCTCCTTGTATAAAATAAAAAAAATTTCTTTTGGATAAGTTGGTTCTTGATATGGTGTCAACCTTTTATGACCAAGTGATCTAGAATTCGTCCTTGCTGCCCCCATTTTTATTATAAAAAAGTTGAATTTCAGCACAAAGTAGGTTAGTTCATGACATAACGAGCCAACAACCAATTACATCTATTTTTCTCTCTCGCATGGTATTAGAGTGGTACCATCCTCTGTCACATGTCCTATTTGCATGGGGTTCCCAAAAATTTGGAACTCTAATTAGTCACCTCTTCCCTTGAGTGTCTTCTTTCCAGCATGACTATCACCACATTTTCCCATTGACTATCATTCCAATGGTGACTCTTTTCCCACAGATGAATCATATAAGTGACGACTTCTTTCCCACCAATGATCATTTTGGTGGCGACTCTTCCCACAATGAATCATATTAGTGGTGACTTCTTTTCCGTCAACAATCATTTCAATGGTGACTTATGTCGATTATGAATCCCATAGATGAGTCAACCTTTTTCCTAGGTCCACCGGCCTCGTCTTTGTCCCAGATGCACCAATCTCATTTGGGTCTCCAATATTATTCGTTTGAAGCTTCTAAATGGGGTTTTGAGGTCGAACCTTGCTTTGCTTTGCTTTGCTTGATTGCTTGCCAACAAATTTCTTTCAAGCTGTTGATCATTCCAGTTATGTGGCTAAGTTATCTTTCTATCAATTCTCTTTGGCTTCTCCAACATCATTGAGTTGCCTTTCAAACTATTGTTTTGGTGGAGCTCAATTTTATGCTTTCTATTTATTTGTGAGGAAATGAATAGTTTTCTTTGTCACAAGCTTTAGCTTGAGGGGGAGTGTTAGAAAATCTTAGAACTCTGTAATCATATCATTTTTATATCTTACAATATTTTAGTTCAAACACACGGTTTCAGAATCTCTTGCATTTGTTTTCCTCTTCTTCAACAGTTGAATTTCAGCACAAAGTAGTCAGGCTTGTGCATTATATGCGCTTGAAGCTTTGCGACAGTTGGTTCATGACATATGAGCCAATAATCAATTGCCATTACATTCGTTTATTGATTTTTTTAAGATGTCTTTTATCCTTAATTTGTTTCATGGGAGCAGGTGACCGAGTCAGATGCTGTGGATGTTGTAGATGTTGCTCTAAAATGGCATGCATCAGATCTTACCACAAAAGCGATGGCTTTGGTTGCCCTATTAAAGTTGTCTTCACGGTTCCCTTCTTGTTCAGAGTATGATATTTTTTTTTATTTGTTTCTATTTATCTATTGCATTAAACCTTAAAATGTATTTATTTATTTTTTCCTGCCTTTGCTTTTTGAGGAATGCAATATTCTAGTATACCCCATCATATCCAGCTCAAAATAGTCTAAAACACTAATGGCGTGTTCCATCCCTGGTGCTTGTGTATTCAGCTCTAACAAATCATGTGATTTTTTTCATCCATGTCTCTTCCCCCTTTACACACCAAATACTTGTGTACCTATGATAAGCTCATATCCTTCTTGTATTTGTACATTTGACTTGAAGGCATTCTCTTTTCATTCAATATGTAGGAGAATCAGGGAAATAATCGTTTAGTGCAAAGGGAACCTTGTGTTGGAGTTGCAGCAAAGATCCATAGAATTCAATATGATTATTGCAAAGCATCAAAATATTAGGTGAGGTTAACCGATTTGCATATTATATTATATCAAAAGCTTAAATACTGTCTTAAGAGGAATCCCAAAAGAGAATATTCATCATCTTGCAGGCATACACTTGTAGAGAGGATGCCTGTTTTGGATGAGGCGACTTTCCTTGCTAGGAGGGCTGGATCTTTACCAGATGTAGCTTTAACATCGACAGGACCTTCAGCTAGTCTTCCAAATGGAGTAGGCAAACCTGTGGCTCCTATTGTAGATCTTCTTGATATAAATTCAGATGATGCCCCTGTACCAACCTCTTCTGGTGGCGATCTTCTTCAGGACCTTCTTGGTGTTGATCTGTCACTGGAATCACAACAGTCTGGTTAGTGTTTGTGGTGTATCTTATAATTACCATAATGGTTGTATAAATGAGTTGTATGTATCTCATGATTGCCATTGTTGTTTATTCAAAAGGTAAGTAGATCTATTTTTGAAGATCGATTTTATTTTTTGAACCATGTAGTCTATGGCTAAATCAATACAGATTTGACAAAGATTTTTTAGATAGAAAAAAATCCTTTTTGGCAAGAGCAGAAGAGTAAAGATTAAACAAAGATGATAAGACATCTTTACAGGAGAACTACAAAAGAAAACACCTAGAACCTAAGATGTTGACTCATGTAACAGGGCATGCGAATCTCTTTGCATGTCTAACAAAGAAAAGAGACCATGAGCAGCACATCATAGGAAAGATAAAAATACCTATCCCAAATGTTGTCTACATCAGAGCATTGTCAGAGAATCTTAGCTTTTCAAAAGCCAAAAGAAATTAGCAGTTGTAGATTTTACAAAATTTACATTGTGACTGTTCAGTTTTAGAAATATTACAAAAAAAAAAAAATACTATTTTGTGGGTTTAGTTATATTAGTTAGAAGTGATTTGTGAAGTACAAATTGAAATGTGCAAGTGAGCTTGCTTTTTCATTGGAAAGATCAATATACAGCAGCATATAGACACATGCATTTTGCATTCTTATCCTGGATTTTTCCGTGAAGAAGCATGCTAACTCATTTACTTTCCTTTATGGCGAATCGTTCAATCTAAAATATTCATATTATGTTTGACGTATGCATTTTAGGTGCTAGTCAACCTTCAAGAAATGGCACAGATGTTCTTTTGGATCTATTATCTATTGGATCAGCTTCTGCATCTATTGAATCACCTGCACAAAGCAAATCATCTACAATAGACATATTGTCCCCCAAACCAAGTAAACAGGCACCACTTTCACCATTAGATGATCTATCATCACTTTCACTTTCTTCAAGAGCAACAGCAAATGCTGGAGCTGCTCGCATGATGGATTTATTAGATGGATTTTCCCCCAGCCCACCAACAGAAGGTAAACTTTGTCTAGCAAGAAGTTGATTTATACCTAGTCTAAGTACTAATTCTCTACCCTTCTCTTGTCTTGAATAGAAAACAATGAACTGGTTTATCCATCTATAACTGCATTTGAGAGTAGCTCCTTGAGGTTGGTATTCAATTTCTCAAAACAGCCAGGAAACTCGCAAACAACCAATATTCAGGCCACCTTTACAAATTTGACCTCAAATGTATATAAAGATTTTGTTTTTCGGGCAGCAGTCCCAAAGGTATGCTACTCAGTATGCTGTTGAGTGACAGCTTTCTAAATGTACTTCTAAGATCATCATAATTCGGGTGTTAAACATAAATTTTGTCTACTGCTTTCAACAGTATCATAATCTTAATTATTATTGTATTAGCTTAAGGCTCTCCATGCTTTCTGATTGCTATGGAAAAATTCTTCCCATTCCTGTGTTTGACACGTAAATGTAAGAACTTCACAACATAAAGAAACCAGAGCTTGAGGCTGTTACTTCTCTTAAGGGAAGAGTTCTCGTAAATAGCAATAAAATGTGTCTGTGGCTGTCATTAATTGAATAAATTCCTCTATATTAGTGCATGTATTTAGTTGTTTTGACTTTTGTATGCTATATTTACATTTTGCAAATCATGGTTATCTTATTTATCATCTACTTCTTATTTTGTTTTTTTAATTTTCAGTTTCTTCAGTTGCACTTAGATCCAGCTAGCGGCAATACTCTCCCTGCTAGTGGAAAGGGGTCCATCACACAAAATATGAAAGTTACTAATAGCCAACATGGAAAGGTAAATTTTGTGCTCTACCATGTGCCTTATGATTTTATGTACTAGTGATTCTTAGAAAAGACGTGACGGCTGGCAATTATTCTATTTCAGAAATCTCCTGTCATGCGCATAAAGATAGCATACAAGATAAATGGCAAAGAGACACAGGAAGAAGGACAAATCAATAATTTTCCTCGTGATTTATGAGGCCAGTTGGTCAGTGGTCGATCTGGTTGCCCTATATATTTTCCGCACTTTATAATCACTTGTTCAATATTCATGATCCAATCTTTCACATGAGGTCTCAGTATGGTTAATGCATTTAACCGGGCCACTTTTTGGAACAAAGTTGTCTATTTGGCGGCTTCACATCTTCACTGTAGAATTTTTCCCCTTAGGTTTATGTAACCATTAGTACAAAATATTCCTGTATGAAAATGTTGAAACCAGTTTTTTTCTTTTCGAGGCACAAAGTATGTTGAGTTCTTTGTGTGCTTACTATATTCTCTAAAGGTAGTCTGTTGGTCAATGTGTTTCAGGTTCTAAGTGTTGCATGCAGTTTGATATCTCTCATACC
Organism: Glycine latifolia; assembly: GCA_013407115.1. Classification (NCBI taxonomy): domain Eukaryota; kingdom Viridiplantae; phylum Streptophyta; class Magnoliopsida; order Fabales; family Fabaceae; genus Glycine; species Glycine latifolia. The sequence goes on along the minus strand of CM023958.1, from coordinate 17,296,671 downwards.
GATTTTAGGTACTAGTCATATCTGTTTATCTATCTATTGTATATATAAAAGATAAAACACGGGTTGTAATGTTAATATCTAGTATAAAAGTCGAAGTGTGGATTGCGGTGTTAACATCTCAATTATTAATTTATATTATTTTAAAGTTGAAATGAGGATTGTGGTGTTGATGTGTGATACTACTTACAAGACGAACATCCTCAAGACCTTTCATCCCAAAATTGTACATCTTGTAAGTAATATCACAGAGTTAAGAATGAATTTAATAGCTTTATGGAATTTAGATGTGACCACAATATATCAACATCATCTTTACTGCATATGAGCTTGATCTTTGATTGTCAACAAAATTTGATCAAGTTTCACTATGTTTTTGATCATTTGGTTTAGCAGAGTATTTTCTTCACTACTTAAATGACCAATATATGCATGATCAAATAATGTTTCACTGACTTCATGGTTATGAAAATCACAAACTACATAAAGTTTCCAACCAATACCTTTCACAAGCCTCCCTTTTAATTTAAATGGACACCAATATTTTGTGCTTTCAGTGGTCTTGCGAACTAACTTCTCTTTATATTATTTGTACTTCCCTTCCTTTTCACAAGCTAGTAGGATAAAGGTCCTCCTTCCAGTTTCTGACCTTTCTATGACAATAATAAATCCATGCTCCTTTATGACATCTCGAACCCACTTCAACAAATCATTTCGCTATGCAAAAACCTAAAAATAAAATTATTTTCTTCATTAACAAAACACGTACATATGAAATCAATCATTAATTAATCAATATATCTCATTAGTCATGAAATTATTAGAAAAGTTAGGATAACTAGGCTTGGGTCCAATATCCAAACTGTTATCATTTTGCTCATTCGGATTTTCCAAACCATTATCATTTGCTTGCTTGGGATGGTCCAAAGCATCTTGGCTTGCATCAATCATATTTTTCCAATCACTTGGCATCATAACTTCATTAGAAATAAGAGTATTCTAAATGTGCACCTTCGATGTGAGAGCAAGTTAAATGCAATGAACATGATAGTTGATAGTTTAGGAACTCCAAGTATGGCTCACAAAGTTGTTCATGACAATAAGCAGAAAAAAATGATGCCTTATATTGGTCAATTTTCCAATGAGTTGCAACAACTCATTCAAAATTGTTCATGTACAACTAGATGGAAATTGTGGTTAGAGAACAATTGTAGCTTTGCTAAGTCAGGGGCAGAAATCTTGGGCTCTAAGGGCTCTAATTCGTCAATACTTGATTTGGAAATTTCAAACATTACACTCTCTTTATGTTGAGCTCTTTGGCATAGAAGAAAGATTGATTGAATTAATCACCCCTTTATATGTCGAAAGTGGTCTAATAGCACTTATTTGAGAAGTGGATGACCATTTCCAACATCAGTTATGTGATTGCTAGTTAGTGTAATCTTGTTTTGGTAGACTTATTTTGCAAAGTTTGACTTTATTTCCACTTAAAAGTTTGACACCATCTATTGCACAATAATGACTTATTGTTATTGAGTTAACAAAGATAACATCGTGCAAGTATACATAATCTACTTAAGAGACCATTTAGTATTGTATTGTAAGCATGCAAATTTGTTCATTAACTTAACTCTATCTTTCTTTTAAGATAATATAACTTTTTTTTAAAGGATAATTGTCCCTTGCCTCCTATTACACCACAATAAAAAAGATGCTACATTGCTGAAACTCATCCATGATAGAGATTGTACCTACAACACATAAGAATTCAACTCAATAACCAGGGGTGGAGTAAAAAATTTGACTCAAGGGGGGCCAAGAAAAAAATATAATTTAATAAATAAATTTCAAATTTTACATGTATAAAATACACACAAAAAAACTTTTAACATATTATATATATACATATATATACATGCATACATATATATATACACATTGAGTATTTTTAATAGATAAAAATAAATTTAACTATACCAAGTACAAAAATAATACTATTTTTTATATAAGAAATAATGATAAATTTCTCTTGTTCTAATTATAGAAACATAGATTTTAATGTGTTTTTAAATTTTTTTAGTAAAAAATGTGTTAATTATATATTTTATTTAATACCATTAACTTATTATGAAGTTTCTTAATGAGACAGTCAAGTATTTCATTAATAGATATATTCATTGATTTATTAAAAATTTAAGTCACACTCATTAATGAAAAAATTATCCTTAAATTAGGAATAATGGTATTCAATACAATCACTACTTAAACTATTTAATTTTATGACAGTACTAATTAAAACTAAATAGCTTAATTATTTTTATTAATTTTGATAAACTAATTATTTATTTCATATATATATATATAAGAAAAAAATAGATAGATAAAATAATTTTGGATAATTATATCTCAACATCATAAAATATTCCACTAAACTCAATTCCTACTTAACTTTTTTTTTCTATCACACCAATTTACTTATATTTTTCTTTGTTCTCTCTTTTCTCTTCTTAATGTCAACTAACATAATAAAGTTATGTATCATCTTTTTTTTATAAATTTTAAGGGGGCTATCATATTTTTTTATTATAATAAAAAAAATCACGTAACCCCATTGCCTGGAGGCTCCACGCTATACGCAATCATCAAGACACAACTTTGTCACTGTGTCAGGGCTCCTCCCTCCCTCCGCCTCTGTCAATACCATTTATTCAACTAGAGAATTGAAATATGTAGTAAATATTTTCAGAAATTGATTTTAGTTAATTGATTTTATATTAATTACTGTATTTGCTATTATCTTCTTTTTATGTTATGTGTATTTATTTTAGTCATGTTACAACTCAATTACTATTGATTTTAGTTCTCCAATATTTACTACAAAGCTTGTTAGTTCTTGCATATTTTAGCCTTTATTATTGTACTATGATTTAGGTGTTTTCTTTTTAATAGTAAAACTCCATGCTGTCCGTCAAACATTTCAACGGAACACAAGGCTGTAAGTTAACTTCCACGATAGTCTTTTTTTTATAGTAATTTGTACTTTGCATTGACAATTAGGTAATCCGACTACAAAACCAAGATGATGCTATAAATTTCATTGAGGCGCCAGTTGTTGGATTTAAATTTATCTACAGATCTTATGGAAACAGTAAATATATTACATGATTAGTGCATGATTATTATCACTACTAATGGTGTTATTAGCTGGCAGATAGGTAAGAATATTAAGGTTGTTGGTTAGGTCTAAAGTATAGTACAGCAATATAGTTGTATATATTTAATTCTCTTAATCATCTTTAAACTAGTAGGTTCCATTGTGTTTAAGTTTTTCAATGAACTTGATATATAATTATATATATTCATTAACGACAATGTACATTTAATTTATTTTCCATAAAACTAATAAAGAAAATTACACCCTCCATTTTTTTTAATAAGAATAAATTAGTGTATTTTTTCCTAATTACAATAAATATAAATTTTTTTCAATGTATTAATTATTAATTTTATTTTGTCTTTATTCATTATAAAGTATATTAACAAGACACTTACTCACTAGTATATTATAGTTACATTGGTTGTTATTATATGCTTTAGTTTAAAATATAGTGTAATAATTTTGATTTACTTTTATTGTAAATGTTGATAACATTTACTAACATACTTTTTTCAACACATTTTTCTTATTAGTTAAAATTTATTAAAATTTATAAACTTTAGTGTGAGAATCACTTCTTATTTAGTGACTCTTTTATAATTTTATAACTTTAAATAAATTTAATTAATAATAAGATATGGATAGTGATATTCATATATCCTAAATTTGGGGTGTATGGATAGAAAGAGGGGAGAGATATAGAGCAATACATAAAAGGAGAGAATGTGACATATATAATAAGTAATTTTATGGAAAAGGAAGAGAGATAAAAAAAATCAGTAAGGAGATAAAAAGAGAAAATGAATCTTTGTTTCTAATTATAAGACTTTTCAAAAAAATTATGTATTTTTTTTTATAATTTTTTTTCTTAATTTATAGATGTGTTAATTATTTTTTCTTACATATTCTTATTTAATAATTTTTTTCTCAAATATTAATGAAAAATAATTAAGTGGATAGAGAAATAAAAAAAATGTAATTTTAAAATGATAGTATAATTAATTGACAAATATTTAATGTGATTAACTATAATAACTTTTTTAACGTACATAGATTAGTTGAAAACTGCTTTGGAATGTAGGAAGTATTTATTATAAGATATGTATTAAAAAGAGTGTATTAAAAGATTGTTAATAAATATGTTTGTACGGTACTACTTTTAGCAAATCCATTATTAGAATTGATACTACAAGATTAGATAATACTGCCAAGTATTTTAAATTGAAAATACATTAAATTTAAGCCCTTAATATTTTTTAGCCATTATATTAGTTCCAGTGCATGCTAAGTGCTAACACTCTTCAACCTTCAGTTAAATACATGTACATGATAAGACATTATAATTTTTTGCTGTCATATAACACAATATCATTCAACTACCCTATAATTTATTTGTAACCATTAACCAACCCGTTGCTGTTCTCATTCGCCCCACCGTAGGCCCACCTCACTCTGCAAATATTATTTTCTTCCACTGAATCGATTTGAGAGAGGCCACTGACATTGGCTTATTGTGACTTGGTTTAGCAAGGATAAAAAAACAAAATTGGAGTCTCTGTCTTGAAAAGTTGGTATCTTCTCTATATGAGACTGAGATTTAGCAAAGCCAACAACCCATGTTAAACTAAGTCTTTTTTTTATTTTATTAATTTTTATAATTTATGTAATTTTATTCTCTTGAATCTTGATTCTGGGTTCTTCAGTAGGTAACCAGCTAACAAATGTGGCCCATTATATGTCAATAATGACATAGTAGAAAACCCTCCAATTTTCTTGCAGGGCCCAGCATAAAGGCCAATTAATTTGTTGCCTTTACTTGTTCTAAGGGGTTGACAAAATTGCAAGAAAACAATTTAGGGTTTGTCTGAAAAACACGAAGCATTACTATATCTATTCCTGTTTTCTTTTTTCTTTTTTTTTTTTTAACATGTATTTTCCTAAAGAAAACATGTATTCTTTTCCCGAGAAAAATAAATTTTACTATATATAAACTACGAAAAATGAGAAATCAGATTTTCTTTCGCAAAGAAGCCATAAGACTAACTAATTAATGTCTTTGGCTCTGCATGGAAAGACACGATTGACGTAATTTTCTACGTCTATATAGAATCTATTAGATATGGCTTTTATATTTTTTTATTCATTTATATGTTTGATAAAACTAGTTTATAAGGTAGCTAAAAACTTATGAAAAAGCTTATGACATAACCTATAAGTTAGGAACTGAAAAATTAAAATCTAATTAAAAACTTATAAACTAACTTATTTAACGGTAAAACTAATTAATATAATTTAATTGATAAATGTCAAATGATGTAAAATGTAGTAACGTTTACGGGTTGGTTTGGTTTGGTTTTGACCAAATTTAAGACTCAACCCAATCAAATTTAATCGGTTCGATTTTCAAAAAAAAAAATTGAAACTCAACCCAATCTAACCCGTTCATGAATGGTTTGATTTGATTTGGGTCAATAGGATATTCATTTTAATTTTTTTAGAACTATTATTTTATATCATGATTCTTTCAAATATCCAATACAATTAACACAATATTATCAAATGTATGAAAGTAGTAAAATTGATTTATTTAATACCATCAACATAATATTCTAACATAGACTTATAATATAAATTAAAATAAAAGATTCTTGAACAAGATTTTATTATAATAATCTGAATCACAACTATTTTTTACAAACTAAGCTTTGTTATAAATTTGTTGCAACCAGATTTGCTGAAACAAACAAATAAAAAAAATATGATTTATTAATATTATAAACATGGTAAACAAAATATGAAAAAAAGGTGAAACAAATAACAATATACTTGAAAGTAATACATTCAAAAGTTTCAGCACTTACAGTTTCAACACTTGAAGACCCAATATTAACAATATTTAAAGTCAAACCAAACAATTCTAAAAATTCAAATACAACCCCGTTAGTACAAAAATTAATTGATATTTTATACAAATATAAAAAATGAAATAAGGGATTATACACCTGATTCAATTTTTTCCGCTTCATTTATTCCAACTTGCAAGTCATTAACATTTTGCTTAGTAGATCTAAGCCAATTTTGGGCATAAATGAGAGCTTCAACAGTAATAGGACTCAAGGAACTATGAAATGAATCCAGAATTCTACCCTCTGTACTAAATGCAGACTCAGATGATATAGTAGATACAAAAATGACCAATATATTTCTAGCCATATAGGAAAAAATATAATATTTGGATGCCTTCAATTTCCACCAATTCAAAATGTCAAACTTAGGGTGGTCATCTTCAACATCATCCTCCAAATACTTATCTAACACAATTTGTGTCAAGCACTGTGATGTATATACGTATATCGGGAGCAACTACAGTATATTCAAAATACTTAAACACCCTTTCATGTTTACACATATATTACATGCTATTATTCTCAACAAAAGTGAAACCTAATGTGTCAGTCTTAACTTATAGAATGTAAAAAATGCTTTGTTGAAAAAGAAAACATAGAGGAAAACCTGATGCTTGATCGATTTGAGATGAGAGAAAATAGAGAAGGAGCTGGTGCAGAAGCATAACGAAGGAGATGAGATGAGAGAGAATAGAAGCGTGTATATGAGATGAGAGAAAACAAAGAAGCACATAAGAAAATGAAACCTAAACAGCTAAAGTCACATTTACAGTACCACACGGTCCACACCTTTACAGCAAAGATGAGATGATTATGGGCTGACCTTCATTTGACCCACACATTTATAGTATCACACCTTTTTTTATTGTCAAATTATTTTTTTAGTTTTTAAATTTTAATATATATATATATATATATATATATATATATATGAAAATAAATAATAAAATTTATATATTTATTACGGGTTCACGGATCGGGTCAACAAATTTATAAATCTAAACCCGTGATCCAACATATACATGCACGATTTTGATCGATTTCGATTTTGACCCAAATACATAAATGACCCAACTCAAACTGTTCGGACGGTTCGGATTAGTTCGGGTTCACGAGTGATCCCGTACCCGTGAATTACCCTAGTAAAATGACATATTTAATATTTTTAATATTTAAATTTTATTTCTAATAACTTATCATTGTAAAAAAGAGGATAATGATTTTTAAATTTTGTATTATTCAAAAATGATAAAATTAAATTTCTAACCTTAGCGGAACCTTTTATGTTTCGAACGTAATTCTAATTCTAAATATATTTTATTTTAATAAAATTCTAAAAATATGTTTTTTTACAGAATCTAAATATACGCTAAGCAGCTATATTTGTGTGTTTGTGTATTATCATAATTTGTGTATAGTGTATAATATATATATATATATATATATATATATATATATATATTAAAATTTATAATAAAAACAAATTAATATATAAATCATATTATAATTAACATTAATTATATTAATATTTCTATATGCATAAAGTATATTTTAAATTTATAGAGAATAATTTAAATTATGATATAAAATTATTTTTAACTATTGATAAATTATTATATAAACTATTGAAATTTAATTTAGAGACCAGTATAAGAGGTTAGATTTAAAAGAGATAAAAAATTAGGAAAATTAAACATACTAATAAAGATAATTTGAGATGATTGAAAGATAAATTATTTTGGCTAACTAGTGGATAGTACGTGAAATGCATATCTAAATACAAAAAAGGTGTAAAATGAAAATCTCTAAGTAGAAAGAAGAACATTTAGAATATCTAATTGAGAGCGAGAATAATGAAAATTTCATTTTTAAAATTTTGTATTCTAATTTATAATATAAGAATATATTATCTACAAAGGGCTACTTTTTTTTTTTGGCTTACAACAATTACACAAAGGTTAAAATATTCTAGTAGTTTTACCAAAGGCTACTAGAAATAGAGAATTTTAAATTATATAAAAAGTATTATTCTATTGTATTGTTCATGAAATTTCTTCTTTTCGTAGGTATACAATGAGGACAATAAAGATCAAATAAAAAATTGCATGCATAAACTCCAACCCCCATTATTAGACCAACTCTGGTAGGTACACGTGAGATTCCTTCTATTATATTATAAGATGTCTATTATCTTATTGATATATGTTAATACTAGCATTTTTACCTATGCATAAGATAAATGCTTATTGTTATAACTAAAATTTATAATAAATAACTATTTTTAAATATATCAAATATATTAAAATTAAAATTTATAATAAATAAATAATTTTGCACATAAATTATATTTATATTTATGATGAATAATTTGTATTATAAAACAATGTTATTTTTAATTATGAGAATTTTTGTCGTTTAAGAATGTATAAATAAAGATAAAATGAGAGTAGTTTGAAATAGTAGGAAAATGATTTTTTGAGTTAAATAAAAATTAAAATTAAGAACTATATTTGAAAGGAATAAAAATAAAATAAAATATCCATGAGATTAGGATAAGAAATGTATAGTACAATTCACATGTAAGTTCGAAAGAAATATACAGTCACATAATTAATAATATTACGTAAAAAAAAATTTGAAAGGATAATTAATACTACATCTTTGAATTTGAAGGCTTTGCCATCTTAAATTAGACATTGACTCTCACCTAAAACTTATGTTGAAAAACAAAATTCTTCTTTTATACTCCACTCTTCTATAGATATCACATTTATGCTATTTTCATTGTGCCCACACACTTTGTCATACATATATGATTTTTCGTTTAATTTTGCCACCTGTACTTGATACGAGATAATATAGTATCCACACTATGCAGAGAGTCAAATCAAATCAAGTCCATGGGTCATTTGGTAGCATTATTCTTTATGTTTTCTTGCCAAAAATATTTTACTTCATAAAGTTTTCTAACTACTTGATCTCATGAAGACCGTGGTTAGAAAATAATATACAGATCAGATTGAACAATTATAACTTTCAACGACCAAGACCAAAATTAATATCATAAAACTAGTAAATTTGATCATCAAAATACGTACGAAGAACACGTATTGTAATGATAGCGCTAGCAAAATTCCAAAACACAAATGTGGAATCGTTATATCTAGAGCACTAACAGGAAAATTCTAATCATGTCTGGACTCTTTAAGTCCTGATGAGAAAATGTCTCCACCTCACTTTTCACCCATCTTGTCATCTTGGCAATCAAATGCTAAACTCACCCAAAAGTAACAGCTTCAACAGAGAGAGAGAAAAAGATTGGAATTCTTTGTTGTTTCTTTTGCTTCTTTTTTAACCCATAGGTTTAATTAAAGCAAATCTCAAGTGAAAACCAAAGCATCCAAAAAGCAACACCCAAATTTGACTTCACTTTTATTCTTCCTACTCAGTGCAAGAAATTGCTAATAAAGACCACTTTTGTCACACGAATATAATTATGGCCCACATTCAAAAATTATGTTTGGAATCTGAAATCATCTTCTGTCATTGTGATTTTTGCTAACTACTCTCTCTCTTTAACAACATTTTATTTTCCTCATAACCTCTTCCAAGCATTGCTTTCCAAGAACTTCGCAAGTAAATGTGGATGGTAGTCTCTGATAATCTTTATGGAAAATTTACAAGTGAAGCTGTTAGGGGTAAACAAACATATACACCAGAGTCCAGAAATGAGACCTTTTATAAAAAGGAATGCCTTTCCTTACACTCGAGAATAATTCTTATTTAAAGGGTAATGCTTGATTTAATGCTTATGGCATAATTTACAAGTATTATCAATAAAAATGTAAAATCAGAAGTATGAAAAATAAAAATAAAAACAGGAGATCAAAAGAGGACTCATCGAAAACATGTAAGTATCCCAAAATACAAAACAGAGTTGCTTCATGTACCTGGAGCTCTATTCACCCACGGCAGAGCTGCAGTGACATTAGAACCACCCAAATGGTTTTCTTGTGAAATTGAAACCTTGTCCTTCTTAGACCATTGCCAGATCTTGGAAACAGAAAAGCTTTCACCTTTCCTAGCAATGTTTATTTTTTTCCCCTCAACATCATCAATGGAAGAATTTCCATAATTGGCCAATCTCCCTTTCAATTGTCTCATACTGCCACCACTAACACCTCCGCCATCACCTCTATTGGGGCACAAAGCCACTTGCAAATCTGAATCAGCAACCACATACTGGAATGACCCCATTGAATAGCATCTCCTAACATCCAAATTACTTGTACTACTCTCACCTCCACCCCCTGTTTCCACCCCCTCTACAATATTTGAGCTTCTAAACTTCCCAAGCCTCACAGAAAACACCCTTTTCCCACTCATTATGTGGTTTTCTGCATGCTTGTTGACACAAACACCCTCACCAGGAACACTTTCTGAAACCCCATCTTCTTCCCTCACACCCTCAAGGTCATAGACTGGGTTTTCAAAGGCAAAGCCTGGATCATAAAGACTCCCTCTACAGAGAGGACAAGTTGAATTTGACAGCAGCCATGTGTCTATGCAATCAATGTGGAAAGCATGGTTGCAAAGGGGAAGCAGCCTCAGCATGTCTTGTTCTGAGAACTGGCAAAGGCACACCGCACAATCAAATGGTTCCTTTAAACCTATGATGTCTTTGTAGAGGAAAACTGGGAGGGCATCTATGAAGGCCTGATCCAGGCCTGAGTCATGGAGATGGAAGAGCTGCTGTAGCTGCCTCTGGTAAGGATCATCAGATTCAGACATGTCATCAGGGTACCTATTGGACTGAGAAATTGATGATGAAGAAGAGGACCTGTGCCTTATGAGGAATCTAACAAGCAAGTGAAGGAGACCAGAGATGAAGAACACAATTGCTAGAATGACAAAGATGAAAACAAGTGCAGGGTTTATTCTGGTGCCAGATGAAGAAGCTAGTGGAGGAGGAGGGGCTAGTTGTTTCTTGTAGTCGGAACTATAAGGCAATGATGCGGAAGAAGAAGAAGAACAACAAATACTAGTAGGGTTGTTGATAGCATCAGTACTATGGCAGATTTGAGAGTGAGCCCAATTCATTTCAGAATAATGTGTCTCTGTGTGTGTGAGCTTCAGCAGAAGAGACACTGACGAGTATACCTATTTGCTAGAATAAAGTTAGTGTCTTTGCCTCTTTTGGGATTGAACCCAACTCACACATTGGGTGGAAAACAATCAACATACACACATCAACCCTTGAACTCCAAAAAAGACAAAAAAAAAGAGTGGCACATACAGGGTAAGTGAAAGAGGAGGAAACAGATAAATAAATAAATAAAAACAACCTTACTTAAATTTATGTTGCTCTTTTTGAAGACCAGAAGTGTGGCAGTTACAAGGGGCGAAACATGCTTAAGAAATTTTAAGGTTGCAGTTTACCAACCTCAAGAGCTGGAGCCATTCTCAAGTTGTTATTTTTCTACCAGGGACAGTTCTCTTCTCTCTGTCACATGAACGGAAAACGGAGTCACTTCCAAAACCCAAGGTCTTATTGGTTTTGGATCCATAGAGTGAAAGGTAGATACTTGATAGATCTAGCTGCATAGAATAATAGATTTGTTCTTTGATCTTTTTCAAATTGTTGGGTTACTTAATTTATGGCCCAAGGAAAATTTGGTGCATTGAGTCTACATTATCGTTGGACAAAACTTAGGAAAATGACATTTGAATTCTACACTTCTCATTTTGAATTTTAAATTTTGTATTTTTCAATTTTTAAATATTTTCAAACTACTATTTTCATATTATATCTTTTCTCTTTCTCAGCATGTTACTCTAGGTGGGAGTCCCACCTATTATCATACTCCATTTGTGTTTTTTCCGCCATTAGGTCTTCCTCTTTGTTTCCATTTGCATTCATGCATGATCATCTCACAAACTTTCGTTTGTTCCTCTTTGTTTCCATTTGCGTTCATGCATGATTTCTTTATGGACAACCTTTTCTGGATAAGGAATAGTGACAATTATATTCGGAACAGTTATTCTGAAAACTTTTATTTCAGTTATGGAATGGTTATTCTAGAACACAATTTTGGATATGTATATTTGTTCTAGAACATGTAATCTAGAATGTTGATAGCATTTTTTGGAACACCTATTTCAGAAGCATATTTATGTTATCTGGAAAGCCTATTCTAGGATTCAATATGTGTTATAGAATGACCATTCCATAAGCTATTCTGGAACAAGGATAAGTGCTTCAAAACCTTATTCTGGAATAACTATTCCAGAAGGTAAAAATTCCCTTTTGGAATGACCATTGGAATAGGATGTGCTCTGAAAACCTATCCCAAAAGGTAAAAATTATCTTCTAGAATGGAGATTCCTGGTGAAAGGATTATTTTTGTCCATACAATTAAAATCGGAGGTGCAAGATACAACATACAAATTGGGAGGTGCAGCTTAGGAAAAATTGTTTATTTTGTGAAAGTGGGTAGATCAAGAGGCCCAATGCTGATAATGGGCAGGGATTTACTACATACACTATACAAATTTCTACATACACTATATTGAACAGTGCACAGACGAAAATGTCCTTCGTGATTTGATGGTTATGGATACGGATTACGGATTGTCGAATCTGGCAAACCGTAATTTTTTTTTAAGTAAAACGGATTGGGCAATTCGTATGGCCCATACGAATTGTAAGTAGGTTTTTTTTTAAAAGTTAAAATATATTTTTTCAAATAATTTAAAATAATGGCGCGCAATACGGATTGGACAATATTTTTTCAAATAATTTAAAATAATGGCGCATGCAGGTCTCGAACTTGTGACCTTCATGTTATTAACACGGCGCTACAACCAATTGAGCTAATAAATCAATTATATTAAAAAATAATTAATATTGATATATATAATACTAAAATTTTTAATGTATATTTAATACACATATCTAAATCTTTAATTGTTTAGTTTATTTAATTTCTTTATCTTTTCTTATTTCAAATTCTTATTTTATTAATTAGGGATATTATGTTCATTTT
>CM023958.1:17203502-17278406 GCA_013407115.1 Glycine latifolia | reverse complement strand
ATTTCATGAGTGACTAGTTTCTTTCTTAGCTAGGAGAGGAAATGATTGAACCCTATTTGATGTAATTTTCTCACTTAAGCAAGGAGCATGCTAGTCAGTGCGTCTTGAAATTGAATTAATTCAAAACAGAGATAATTATAGAGATATAACTTGAAGATAAATGAAGAAAATCACTTGGAAGATAATTATAACAATTATAACAAATTATGTTAGCTGAAGAGATAATTTCCTTGTATAGATTATATTATTTTGTAAATTAATGAGATTATTTTCCTCTATTAAACACATCTATGATTCTATAAATAGAGAGACATAGGCAGAAAAAAAAAAAACACCTCTACACACCACCCTTCACTGGAAAACCCTATTATCTTCTCTCTTCTTGTATTTCATGAGTGACTAGTTTCTTTCTTAGCTAGGAGAGGAAATGATTTAACCTTATTTAATGTAATTTTCTCACATTAATATATTGTTTGAATTCATTATTCATCTTTCATACTTAATGCTTTGTGAGCCTACGCACCTCATAGATGATTTCAGGAATTGACTTGCACTTCAACGAGTCTTATTGAAACCCGAATTAAATCGGATACCTAATTGGGTTATCTCTAGGGATAGAATAATCTTGGTTAAGCCTTGCTAATTCCCAAATGATAATGCCGATTGCATGTGTTGGTTTGCTAAGGGATTGAGAATCAAGGTAAGTTATTTAGAGTCTATCAGCTAAGAGATTAGGGATAGAATACATTAGTGAATTGAGGAAGAACTATATAATGACGTAGAAGTGTGAGGAATTACAGTAAATAAGGGGATTTCAAGTACAATCTTAGCATCTCAACGTTATTGTTTTCGTCTACAATTATTGTCGCATCAACAAGTAACTTCTTATCTTTTCTTTTAGTTTCTGTAATTAAATTTTCAACACATTAATCTTTCTAGAAAAATATATATATATATATATATATATATATATATATATATTATTTTTTGTTTTGATTAGTTTAAATTTTAGGTAGCTTAAAATATAAAGCCACAAAAATATATTTATCCGAAAGGTTTTAATTCAAATATCCATCCTTGCACTATTCCCTTGGGAGATGACCTGAACTTTGGTTCAGTACTACAAATTAGGATTTGGTTACACATGTAAATCCTAACGTAGTTAAAATGTTAACAAGTTTTGGTGTCGTCGCTAGGGAATATTTGTTTGAAATTCAAATTAAAATATTTTAGATTTTATTTTATATCATCTTATAGGGAATTATATTCGTAGATTAGGTAGTTATCTTTAAATTTATTAGAAAATTATCATAACTATTATCTTCTAGATTTTATTTGTTAGGTTGTTATTTATATTATATATTGTCTTTATCTTATTAAATTTAATTGATTTATCCTTTCAATTTATCTTTTTAAATTTTTAACATTTGAATTTATTTCTTTTTTAACTTAAAAATCTCGAAATATACATATAAATATAAATAAAGATATAATTCAGCTTTCTTATTGTATCTTAGATTTATATTTTGAATTTATATTTTATAATTTCAGCATTTAGTATTTCTTACTTTTATTTTCCCTTTGATAAATAAATTTTGAAAAAATATAGACATATATTTCATTTTTTATTTTATCTTCAATTTTCAGCATTAAATTCTAGTTTCCCTTTTTGACAAAATTTTTGAAAATAAATAATTATATATTTCAGTTTTTAATATGAATTTATATTTTTTTTTTTATCTTTTTAGATTTATTTTCCTATTTTTATCTTTTAATTTTCAGCAAAAGTTTTCCCTTCCCATTTTAAATATTCAAATTCTCAGAAAATATATCTATAAAAGGAAAGGATAACTAGCTTCCGATAAAGGGCATTTGAGTCTCTCTTTGATGCATGGGAGAGGAGGTATAAAGCTTTACTTAGGAGATGTCTGTAAGGTCTCGAGTGTCCATGTGGCACTTGAACGTTTTAATGTTGTAATTATGCAGTAATAATAATTATTATGGTAATGATCCTATGACTAATCTGGATTCGTGTGACCGAGGTGTCATACAAGGGGAGTGCAAATTTGAAACTCAGATAAGGGAGAGGTGTAAATAGAACCTTTTGAAGCCGGGTTCGTATTGAGTGCGTTAGTATTTACAAGGAAACCGGGTTAAAGTATGACCGAGTTATCGCGTATGTATCTTGAGAATAAATGCTGAAAAGAAAGGAACCCGAACGAGGTCGGGTAGTGATGGCCAGAGTAGAACTCTGGACAGGGTTGTCTGGATTACATGTACCAGTGCAAAGTCATATGCGCTTGACTCGCCAGCCCGGTAGTTGGTGTTTTCACAAGCTTAACCTATGCACGTGATCTGTACTGACCGTCAGGTCACTAGAGTAACACATGTTGACTTAGTGACATATGCGACGTGCGTTAACTCCCAGAGTATTTAAGTAGCGTCCGTGTGGGTTATTTCGTGCACGAATCATTTTCTTCCTCTGTCCCTTCACCCAAAAAGGCGTTCCTTCTCTCTTCCTTCTCTGTTCCCGCCATTGTCGAACAAAGTAAGCTTCTGGTTTAGGGAAGAGAAGGTGACTTTTAGGACGATTAGAGCTTGAGAAGCGGTTCTTTAGCCTTGTTAACAACCTTAAAGGTAAGAGGCGCCAGTCCAACCTTAGAATATAACTGCTATCGATTTTGGGTTAGTAGTGATGAACCCTTTTGGTGTTCTGCATGTCGCCTATGGGTGACTAATGATGGTAACCTGGTAATATATTGAGTTCCTCTACATGCAACATGTGAAAACCATTATCGATTTCTTGCATGCATGTATGTAGGGCACGACTCTGAAGATCCTGGTGTTCGAAATCACGAGGGTGAACAAACCAGTGAGGAACGCCGGACAGGTAAGCTCCCTGTTCTTGTGAGTCCTTCTCTGGACTGCATTCCACCATACTCCGAGGGAGTGATGGTTTTTATAAGTCATGATACATGTATTGAAATTGGGTGTTACTGCTTTCTGTTTGAGAACATGTATATAATTTGCACTGTAATTGCTTTGTTGTGATAATTGAGATTCTCTAGCCAGTAGAATGGACAAATATGGACTTTGAGCCATAGACGTTCGCACGGAACCCAGAGGGAATGTGCCCATTAAGTTGGATGATCTTCCTCAGGCAAGGATATACAAGGGAATGTGCCCATTAAGTTGGATAATCTCTCTTGTTATATCCGTGTGATTATATACATGTGATGTGTTTTTTTGTAAGCCGGGATGGCTAGCTTGTGTAATGCCGTTTTGATGCTTTGTTTCGTGGAAATGAACTCGGGAAAGGAGAAGCCCTCTGGAACCCGAAGTTTACTGAGATTATTGTTTCACCCCGGTTGGGGATTATATTGTTATTGCAGGTGATGAGCATGGGGAGAACGGCGGATCCTGGGGCAAGAGGCCCGAGTAGCGAGGCAATCCGAGGAATTCTGGACTAGAGACTGAGTCGGGACGGGTTCTTAGTGAACCTTAGTCTATTTTGGAGCATGCGGCTCTGTAGTTTGTTATGTATTTTCGCATGTTTGTAACCCGGCCCTGGAAGGTACCGTACCTGGGGTCTTATAAGTTGTAAACTCATGAATTGTTACCATACATAATGCAAAACTTTTATCTTATTTGCGGACATATGATGACGTCATTTTTATTAGTCACTTCCTAATTAGCTTTGTTGATTATTTACTGCGCTTAACGACCATAATGGAATGTTAACAACCTGGATGCATACGGGCTGTTACACTGTCCTTGCCACGATTCTCTGATTACACCTAAATCTTCATGTTTATAAAAGGAACAATTGATGAATATAGAAGAATGATAAATGCTTCAACAAGAGGATACTATGTCAATGAAACCATGACCAAAGTAAAGAAAATTATAGAATATGTAGCAGCTAGTGAACGAGGCCATGATTGCAAATACACATCTCCTGAGGACATTCCCAAAGAAGACACCGAAGATGAATCTCTCAAACAACAAACACATATGAAAGCTATGATGGAGAACGTAACCAAAAGCATAGTAAAACAACTTTAACTGTTGATACCTCTAAGACAACCAATTCTCTCATGTGAAGAGTGTGGAGGTAACCACTATACCTATTACTGTATGGAGGAAGTAGCTAAGGATGCCAAATTCATGAGAAAACACACTACAAAATTAGAATAAGCCATAATAAACCTTAGCACCACATCCTACTCCAACCTCGAGAACACCATAGAGGTAATAAATTCATTAAAAGATTAAGTAAAGAAGTTAGTGGTGCAAATAAAATAAATTTCCAACAAGGTTGACTGCAATGTTGTAACAACAAGAAGCGGGTTAGCAACTAAAGAGTCAGTAAGAAAGCACATGGAGATAGATGATGAAGTGAAGGAAGACATACAAGGGGAGGACATGATAGTTGAAGAAATAACATAAGAGACAATTAAGACAAAGAGTCAACTAACACAACAAGCTAAATAAGCAATTACACGTGAGAAGTCGTATCCTCGCAAACCAACAAAGCAAGACAAGGAACAATGATATAGAAGGCATATAGACTTGATTAAGAAACTCGATGTAACCATTCCTTTCACCGATGCCATAGACATGATGCCGAAATACTCAAAGCTTCTAACAGACCTCATACCTAAGAAGAAGAGTTTTAAAGACTATGGCGTAGTAACCCTCAAAGAAGACTAGGGTTTTACTATTCCTATATCAATTGGGAATCTAACAGTAGGAAAAACATTCCTTGATCTTGGATCTAGCATTAACCTAATGCCATTATCTCTGGTAAACAAAATTGGAAAGGTAGTGATGAAACCAACACACATGACTAGCAGACTTCGTGGAATAGTGAAGAACATGCCTGTATAAGTTAGGAGGTTCACCATACCAGTGGAATTTTTCATCATGATATCAAAGAAGACATCGCTTCCCTTTAATTCTAGGAAGACCATTCATGAATACCGCTAATGTCGTCATCAGTGTTATAGAGGGAAAATGCACTTTAAGAGTGGATGACGAGGAGATCATGTTTGATGTGTGTGAAGCTATAAAGCACCCCAAGGATAAAGGAGCCTGCTTCAAGGTGGATATAATCGATGAAGTAATTGAAGACAAAACTCCACAAATCGTAACACTAACACAATTAGAGTTTGTTAGACTCAAGAGAAGAAAAAGAGGATCCATGAAGCTAATGATCTTAGACAATAATGTTTAGGCTTTTTACATTCCAATTCAATTGAATGACATTTGTAATTTGTGTATGTGTTTGTCTAAGTTGATGCATCCTATGATCCATTGCATTAATCTCATTCATGATTTTGAAAAGCAAAGTTTCTTAAAAAGCTTTTCTGAAACTTAAGTTTTCATAACTTCATAAAAAGCTAAGTTTTCAATGTTTCAAGTTTTGGGAAAAACATTTTCTCACTAATTTAATTGATTAAAACCAAGTGGTAATCGATTACTTGAAAACAGAGCTTATTTAAACAAAATAAAGCTCCTGTTGTAATCGATTACAACACTGTGGTAATCGATTACTTGACCCCTATTTTGATTAGAGCTTCATGTGATAATTGATTACATTGCTAATCAATTTTTCCAGAAGCTTGAAGAACACTTTAATCGATTACTGACAGTTACAACTGTTTTTCTATAAATAGTTGATGGCAGTGTGCACTTAAAAATGAAATTTGAAACCCATTCTTTTGAGAGTAAAGTTACTAAGTGCATTTTAGTGTATGACCCACAAACCATCTATTTCAACAAACATCTAGAAATCTTGTGAGGATTTCCTTTTGGGCATTTGCTAAAGAAGAAGTTTTGGAGAGATTGTTTTTGAAGTTTCTATTCATCCTTTGGTTCAAGATTCTTTATTCTTCTGCATAAATTTGCATTGGATCCCAGGTGGCATCTCTCCTTGTTACATTGTTGTATTTCTTTAAGAAATTATGTGTTCATAACTTGTGCAATAGATTCTTAGAGTTTTTCTAGAATAGGTTTTTCTAGAGGG
The DNA here is from genome assembly GCA_013407115.1 of Glycine latifolia. Lineage (NCBI taxonomy): Eukaryota > Viridiplantae > Streptophyta > Magnoliopsida > Fabales > Fabaceae > Glycine > Glycine latifolia. The sequence continues at coordinate 17,272,378 of CM023958.1, read as the reverse complement.
AGATTAGAGAAGGGTTGTTTCTCTAAGTCTTGATCACAAAGGGTCTATAGGTGTTAGAAGCCTTGTTCTTAGTATGTGATTGATTAAGAGTGATTGTAAAACTTGTAAGAACAGATTGCATATAGTTAGATCCTAACTTGTTGGTTAGGAAACTGGATGTAGCTTCTCTTGGATTGAGAAGTGAACCAATATAAATTCTGTGTTGTTTTCTTATTCTCTAATCTTTTCTCTTGGTTATTGATTGTCATTCATGGGTTAAACTCTTTCATAATCAACAGAAGCAATCTTGTTGTAAATGTAATTCATAAAGGTTTGGAGGTTGATTGATCAAAGGCACTCTAAATTTGATTTGTGATACGATTCGTTAAACTATGATTTTTAAAGCAATTTTTTAAAGGGGCAAGAAGAACCAATTCACCCCCCTCTTGGTTTGTGTGCTACTCATATTGTTTTCAAAGCTTGCTTTAACTAATGCCGTGGAAGACCTCACATCGGAGCATAATAAAGAGCTTGGGGAATGCATCCAACACCTAGATTCCTCAAAGGAAGTGAGGGAAAATAAAATAGAAGATCCAGGAACCTTGATTAAAGAAAAACCTATCTTGGAATTAAAGCCCTTGCCTCTTTACCTTTAATATGTCTTTTTAGAGGGCAAGGATGAGAAACCAACCATCATTAATAGCACATTGCACAAAGAGGAAGAAAAGAGACTAGTGGAGGTACTAAAGAAGCAAAAGCAAGCCTTAGGATGGAAAATCTCCAAACTCAAAGGAATAAGTTCATCCATCTGCATGCACAACATCAACCTTGAAGATGACTTCAAACTAGTAGCACAACCACAAAAGAGACTCAACTCAGTGATGAAAGAGGAAGTCCAAAAGAAGTACTATAGTTTCTTGAAGATGGAATGATATATGCCATTTCCAAGAGTTCATGGGTAAGCCTTGTGCAAGTAGTTCCCAAAAAGGATGGAATACCAGTGATAAAGAATGACAAGAATAAGCTGATTCTCACAAGGACCGTGATCGATTAGAGAATGTGTATTGATTATCTCCTTCTCAACAAGGCAACAAGGAAAGACCACTTTTGTCTTCCTTTCATGGATCAAATGCTTGAAAGGTTAGTCGGTCAAGCCTTTTATTGCTTTTTGGATGGATACTTGGGGGTATAATCAAATTCTTGTTAATCTGGAGGATCAAGAGAAAACAACCTTCACTTACCCATTTGGAGTCTTTGCCTATCGAAGAATGCCCTATGAACTTTGTAATGCACCAGCCACATTCCAAAGGTGTATGAATCCCATCTTTTTTGACATGGTAGAAAAATGCATAGGGGTATTTATAAATGATTTCTCTGTATTAAGCGATTCGTTAATGTCATGCCTCAACAACTTGGAAAGAGTCCTAGAAAGATGCATTGAAAAGAATCTTGTGCTCAATTGACAAAAATTGCACTTCATGGTAACCAAAGGTATAATGCTTGAGCATAAAATTTCAGCAAGAGGTATTGAAGTAGATCAAGCCAAGATAAAAGTACTTGAAAAGCTCCCATTGCCTTGAGATGTGAAAGGAGTAAGAAGATTTTTGGGGCATGCTGGCTTATGACGTTTATTTGGCATTTTAGTTAACTTTAGGCTTTGTTTTGAATCAAAATAGCTTTAAATTCAGTTGTTACTTTATCTTAGGTACAATTTTATGTTTTAGTTATTTTTATTTTTATTTATTTATAGTTTTTCAGTAAAAACAACTTATTCTAGCTAGAGCTCCAGAGGCCCAAAATCAGTAAAAAAAAGTTCTAGAAAAATAAATTGTAAAAATTGAAGATAAAAACTAGGAAAATCAAGAGCAAAATATTTTTCAAGGCTAAATCAACTGAAGAAGAAGATTATTACTTGAACTAATTAGATATATTATTTGTTTGTAATTTCTTATAATCATCTCCTTAATTAAATCTAGTTAGAATTATATAAATATGAGGCTAGGCATTTATAGTAAAGAGGTAGAAGTCCCAAGCAATTCTTAGAATTATATTTTAGACTTCCACCTACTAGACGCCTCGATTATTCCATTAAACACTCTAGGTTTTGTTGTATTATTTTTATGAGTGAAATTTCTTCCACCTAGGAGAGGAAAGGATGAACCTTGTTTCATCTTGAGATCTTTATATTTTTCATACTTAATGTTTTTATTTGATTGACCATCTTATAGATGAATTCAGGAATTGACTTGCGCTTTGACAAGCCTTGTTGAAACCCAAACATGAATCAAGTACTTAATTGAGATTATCTCTAAGGATAGAATAGTCTTGGTTAAGCCTCGCTAATTCTTGACCATTAATGTTGATTATTTGTGTCAGTATGTCCAAGGGATTGGGTATCAGGCAAGTAATTTAGAATTTGCGATCATGTGGGAGTTGGGGTATAATACATTAGTGAATTAGGGAGAGAGATGAGTAGAGAATTGTGAAGTACAGTGGATCGAGCAAATTTCGAGTCCAAACCTAGACATTCATTCACAAAGATTGATGTCGCGATCCAAGTCTAGTATTTCTATCTTTCGCTTAATTATTTTATTATCATTTAATTTCTATTGTAATTTATTTTATGTTATTTATTTCATGACAATTAGAAAACAAAAACCTAGTTCTTAGTTAAATGATTACATGAAATCCCTTCTTTATTCCTTTGGGAGACAACTTAGTAAATAGTTCAGTTACTACATCATAATTGGGTTACACTTAGCCTATAAGTTGAATACAATGTGAAATAAAACCCTAACAGAGGCTGAAGGTTTAAATGGTTTGATGAGGAATGCTAAGGCAAGAAATTTGTTTCAATGCTATAAGATGGGAGAAAAGGATTGTGTTATTAGTTTATTACAATATGTCAACGATACAATATTTGTGGGGGGTGTGAATGTGAGAAATGTTTTCTTTTACCATTAAAGTCATTTTGAGAATGTTTAAACTTGCTTCAGGGTTGAAAGTCAATTTCTACAAGAGTAGTTTTAGAGCTATTGAGACAGATGAAGGAATGGTTGAAAGGTATGTCGATATGTTAAATTGTAAAGTTCTCTCTTTGCCATACATGTACCTTGGACTTCCTATTGGGGAAAATCCAAGGAGGGTTGAGAAGTGGTAACCAGTTATCCAAAATTTTCCAAAACAATTTAGCTTATGTCAACTGATGATGTTTTTAAGTCATCACCGGTTAAGACTATTTTTTGGTTAATGTCGGTAAGGGATTTTTTGGCCAATGTTGGTTGAGACTATTTTTTGGCTGATGTCATCCAAAGTTTTTTTGGTTGACGTCAGCTTAGGGTTTTTTTTTTTCTGATGCTTGTCGAGATTTTTTGTCGTCGACATCGGGTAGGTTTTTTAGTTGGCATCGACTAAGGTTTTTTTGGTTGACGTCAAATGAGACTATTTTTTTTCCAATTTCAGCTAGGATTTTTTTGGCCGGCATCAGCCAAAACACACCTAGCTTACGTCTTCCAAAATATTCCCCCAATTAATGTCGATTGAAAAAACCCTAGTTGATGTCAATAAAAAATATCTCTAGCCAACGTCGGCCAAAAGAAAGTCATGGTCGATGTTGGCCAACAAACCCTAGCTAATACCAACAAAAAAAAATAGTTCCAACCAAGATAAGCAAAAAATCTAGCCAATGTCGATAAAAAAATAGTCCCGACCAAAAACATCCTTGACCGACGTTGACCGAAAATGCATTGACCAACGTTAGCTAAAAATAGTCCTTGTAACGACCTAAAATTATTCTAGATATTATATTTTTATTTGGGTTAAATCTTTAAGAAACGTTATAAAATTACTATTTTATTTTTACTGAACAGATCCTAGTATAAAACGTATAAATTATAGAAGTTATAGAAGTTGTTAAACTGATATATATTTAAGTAGTCACAGTCCATTTTTTCATAGATAATTTCTTTTGGGTTATTTCAGGTTTAATACACCATAGACCTTAGCTACTAGAAAACACCTCAGTCACACTAGTTAGGATTATTATTTATGTACAAAACCTACAACCCATGTCTTCATTTCAGAAGTTCTCTCCAATACTATCTTCTTCGCTGACCAAGTTAATTGGTTCCATGATTGAGTTTGGATAGGCAGGAGCAAAATGTAAGAATGGGTCATTAGGATTAAACAGTCCGTTAAGTACAGAAACTGGAAAATGAGTACCAAAATAAATATATGCATGTATAACTAGGTGCATGATTACGACATAACAATTCCTCTCCTCATCGATGTACCTCCCCAAGTCTAACGCATCAAGAAATATGATGATTGAGGCCATCTAGAAATAAAACATGAAACAAATCTCGTGAGAAATAAAATTTCTCAGTAGACAAAACTAAACCACCAAACACGTTAGTATGTTAGTAAATAGTCATAAAATAATTATGCAAGCTATATGAATGCATGAAATGAATTTTCCCAGGGTGCACATGGCCTCTACATATCGTACTGTATGTAGCTACACCTCATACTAGATGTAGAAACTACGGTTGTCTTACTCAAACATGCATGATTTATTCCATGTATCTGCACCTGGTCACAACATATCGTACTGTATGTAGTCTCAGATTATGTCTCACAAATCTCGTACTGGACTTGGAAACATAAATCAACATATCATCAATCAAGATCCATTAATAATAAAATCCATAAGCAAAATACATACCACCTTTTGGAAAAATGTTGTTATCATAACATCATACGTACCACAAGTATGGTTAAACCACCATACCTTATTCAAGCATAATCATACCAACTTAGGCATGAAAATTGATTATCCTCAAGCTACAGAAAAATCATGTTAGTATTCTAACTAATAAACCACAATATATCTTTCAAATAATTTCTAATTCCTTTAAATCTTCACAAGAAAAGATCATAACCTAGCATGCATCTTAATCTCTATCTTAAGTGGTGGGAAAAAAATCAGGATGGTGTAGACGGGATGTTTATAGCCGGGATGGCCAGGATGATTGTAGCCTGGCTTTGATATTTTCGCAATTAGGGAAGTCATCACTTACCACCTTACTACTTCATCCTCAAATTTAATCATTCAAGCATTTGAGAACCATTTGTCTACATACCATTCAACCTTTACTTCTAAAAATCATCAAATGTGATTCTCAATATCACTAATATTTCAATCTATAAATCATCACCTATTCTATAGTTAAAATCAACGTTTTCACATCATAAACAACCTTCAAATAACATGAATTTCCAACCTAATTAATGATCATAAATCTTACCCAATTAAGCATATAAGTTAATCCAAACAAATGCTTAACTAGAGATTGAAGTCTAGCCTACCTCAAGTGAGCTTGATTCTTGAAAAGAAATGAAGTAAGGGTTGTCTTCCTTGGGAAAATACTCTAAGAAATGAGGTCTTGAAAAAGAAAATGGCTGATAGGTGAGGTGGTATAAGGATGGCAAGGTTAAAACAGTAAAGGAGGTAGAAAATAGAAAGCTTGGTGCATGAGCAAGTGTTAGTATGATAGATTTTGGAGCTGAAATTTACGTGCAGAAATTTTTGAATGCCAAGGCTATTTATACTACTTTAATTGGTTCAGTTTTAAGGATTTTAGTTGGGTTAAAACTGATTTTAGAAGTTAGTTTAGTTAGGTTTTAACTAGGTAATCATTTCATTAGAAGATATTTAACCTTGAGCCTTATCTTGACTTTGACTCTTTTAATCAAGATTCTTCTAATTATTGACTTGGGGCAGATGTCTTATCTACGTGGAAATATCTGAACAAGGAAAGGAAATGCTTGATTTAAATTATTCCACAAGCACACAAAAGGCTCAATTTAATCCTTTTACTTCGGCCAAATTTTTTTTACAACAGCCTATATTGTCAATCTTTGCCTTTTGCTTATTGTTAAAGTGCATTCTTTGTCTTATGGACGGATTTTATGCACGTGGATAGATCTTGGACTGAGGCAAACTCTGACTTATCACCCTTTTAGGGCTGAGATTTTATCCCTTGGTCTAAAATTCAAGAGTTACAAGTTGTGCCCAATCCAAGGGTCAAAAAGGCTAAAATCACTTAACTAGATAGGTTCGTTCATTGTTTATTCTGTACCAATCTACTAGCCCATAAATTCTCATATTTTAGTATGTTAAACTATACTACCTAAGCTTTCTAACAAGGTATCACATACATTATTTGGAATTATAAAACTCAAGATATAACATTTTTAATCTAGTCTTCCAAAACTACCAGTAAGATAAGACATTCCACACTGTCATCTCTTAATGTTTTAATTACTGCAAGCAGTACACAAACTATATTTATCTGAATTTTTTATATGTTATAGTAAATATCTAGATCTTTAATTCCATATATCATACTCCTAATTTGGATAAGAATTGAGAGAGAAATAAATTTCTCAATTCGAGTGGCAGAAATGGACAGTTTTGGGCAGCTTATGTTCAAATAGATTCTATACTATTGTTTTTGTATCCAACTATCATCAAACTTCCATAAGTCAATCATAATTATAAACTCAAGATATAATTTTGATGATGTTATAGTCCTGGTTGATGTTGGTCTAAAAATATTTGGGCCAATGTTAGTCAAAATTGCCTTGGTTGAGGTAGACCAAAAATATCTTAACCAAGATCGATAAAAATAATTCTTAACCAAGTCAGTTGAAAATAACTCTTAAATGGACAAGTGCTAAGTTTTCACTTTTTAGAGTTTAATTACTAAAATTTGTAAATAAAATCCTTATAACATTTAAGTGCATATGACCAAATCCATATCCACTTAATTGGATTGGATCTTGAACCCAAATTGTTTTTAAGAAAAATGGATATAGATTTAAGATCCAATCCATTTAAGTATATATAGATTGGATTCTTAAAAATTCAATCCATGCCTACCCCTAGTTGTGTACTGCAATGAAGAAGTCAACATGTTCCTAAATGAAGAGAAAAACTTAAAGCCATGAGAACTAATTAGCAACTAAAGGACAAAAATAAGGTTGCAGACATGAAAATTGCACAATGCACATGACATGAAGGACAACATTGTTGCAACACACTCAAAATGGAATTTCATCAATAGGATGAGTTCATTTTGGACATTGTATCTAAAATTTCAAAAATGAAATTGTGCTATTCTTGGTGGATATGGAAATCTATAAGAAAGCTCTTCAACTTTTATGAACAATTCATAGTCTAATACAACCTGGATCATGAAAAAATTTGAGCTTGAAGTTGCAGACGCTAGTATGCCAAGACAACTTGATATGAGTGCAGTAATTTGAAGACTTCTTAATCTATAGAGGTGAATTTGAGATGATCTCAGTGGTTGTGGAAAGCTAATAGAAAGATATACATATTTCATGAAGAAGTTGTGGTATAATAAGGATTGAATCTTGGAAGAAACTGATCATGTAGATAGAGATGTCATTATGTCTTTACAATATAACACAGTTGCAATGCTTTTAAGATTATTTATGTTACAGTGGTTCATATCATATGAGACCAGGGCTTGAATGTCAAGCATAGAATTTCATACAACTTTCATGAAGACATCAAAAGCTAGTTTGGCCATCTAGTAAGAATAACATACAACAACAAGCTCACACCAGAATGTTTGGAATACAAGTTTGTCATGTCATCTCGTCAAAGTATTCCTATAATAAGGACATTATGTGGCTTTCTGTCTACATCATAGAACTATCTCAAAGCACAACATCATATTTAGGAAATCTATGCAAACCAATATATCTGCAAATGAAATATATACAAAGAGCAAAACATAACAAGTGTTATGATGAGTTTAGAACAGGTTTAGAATAGATGTCTCAACTATGCTTTTATGTGAGAAGCTTAAGAAGACTTGAAAGAAGCTCATTTGTTAATGAAGTCAGTGTTTCCCTCTGAAGACCTCAATCTTGTTATGTATCAAAGACATGAAGAAGGTTTTACTCAGAAAATCTATCAAACGCTACATTGAGCATACAACATCATAATGAAGTTGTACCAGAGTCAACATCAAAATGGTGAATTGAGGACTTTGAGAATGAGAGCATTAGAATGATACTATGATGACAAATCAAAATCAGACAAGATAGAGATGACTACATCATAATGATGTATTGAAGTCAAGATAATGCAATATCTTTAAATCAAAATGAAATTGTATTAGAGTCTACATCAAAATGATGAAGAACTTGACTCTGAAAACTAAACTTTAGAATAGAGTTTAGAATGGTTTAGAAAGGCTTAGTATGCACCTCAAACACAACATCAGTTCTTCCATATGTTGCCACACATAAAGAGGGCACATCAGAAGATTGAGGTTGATAGCATCTCACTTTCCATATGTTGCCACACACATTAAGGGCACATCAGGAAGTGAATGCTAACTGCATTTGAAGATGCATAAGTTAAAAGCTGATAATGTTCTTAGGAAGATCTGGTGTGAAACATCAGAATGAAAACTGAAGAGACTTTGTGAAGTCTAAACCAAGGACAAAACACTAACACAACATCAACAACAACCTTCACCTATTACATATGCCAAAGTATGATGCTTTTAGAATGATTTGTGTTGTGATGAAGTGTTTGGATCGATGAAGCTAAGCTATCTACAATGTCACATCATGTTATCTTCATCAAAAGGAACCTACGTCAGAATAGGTCCTTTCTCAGCAACATTAGAATGCAATTCTGATATACCTTAAAAAGCTTATCAGAATTATTCTTTAAAATAAAAAACTTCATAACAAACTCATACTTGTCAAGTCAAGTACATTTGACACACTTTCAACTTCTGCAAGAAGTTGTTGTGAGCTAAGGGCCCCACTTTCAATAGCTATTTTCTTAGGCATTTCAAACTTGAAGCAAGCTTTTGAAGAGAGAAAGAAGAGACTCATCTATCATAATGTCTAGTTTGACCTGAAGGTCTATAAACTATTAAAGGATAGCTGCATAAATGGTGAGAGAAGGTAGGAAACCACCTACACAGTGCATAAACAAAAATTACATCATCTCCACCCTTCATAATCCTTCTATGTGTTGAAAAGAAGCAAATGGAGTGAAGTACAACCAAAGCATCAATGAAGATCCAACCAATGAGTGTTGTAAAGTTGTAAAAACTCCTCAAACACGTTCTCCTTGTATGTAATCTGTATGTATTCCAAATTAACCATGTTGGTTAAGTTTGGTTGTGAGAAAATTGATAAGGAGAGCCCATGGAAGATGAGTAGCTTTGAAAGAATCTCTAAGATGACAAGCTAAAAATGCTAGAGTGAAATAATATTTGGGTGGCTTGGAGAGGTGAAAGAAATACTTGTATTGTCTTTCTCATAACCAAGTGGATGTTGTGGTTGAGTGGGTTTTGCTTCCCAAGAGTTAAGAGAATCATTTTGTGAGTTGAGTCCTCCTAAAGAAGTGAAGAATACTTGGATTGTCTCTCTCGTGGTGTTGTGGTTGAGACAATTATCTCTAAGCCAAGTCCAGTGGGTGGTTGGCTAGGAAAGTCCAACAAGAGTGGTGATAGTTGTAAAAATTCAATAGTTGGCTAGTCCAACATGTTGTTGGTTGTGTTAGTGGAAAATATCATCTTAAAGGATGAGGACTAGACATAGCTCAAGGTTGAGGTGAACAGTATAAAAATCCATGTGCTAGTTGAATCCTCTTTTTCCTTCCTTTTTACATCATGTTATTTGTCGTCATATATATAGTGCGTTTACATCAACATGTTCTAAGCATCAAATGACATATATCAGAATACATACAAAAGAAAGTTTTTATAACAAACTTAATTGTTTTGTTAAATGACGTATTTGAACTAAATTATCTTTGAGACAACAAAATGTTTTTTAAACTAGTTCAATCATATGCATCAAAGTATGAAAACTTTCAAAAAAACATGAAAATGATTTTGTGCATGAAAAGCTTCAAACAATATTTTAAACAATGTTTTTCTAGGTACTGCAGTGTGCACAACAACTTTCTAAGTGTTGATTAATCATCATTACATAATCTATGGTTTTATAACAACTAAGAGATACATTTATTCATGTAATGATTTTATGAATATGAGCAAATGCACATTGATATTAGGTTCTCATAATCATATCAAACATTTAATAACGAGTGTTATCAATAATCACTTAAAAAGTCAAACTCTCTAAGTCAAAACTTTATGAACACCAAAATAATCTTGAGTAAAAGTTCAGAAAGATTAAAATTTAAAAAAAAATTTGATCACTTCAATATATTCTTTAAATTATTCAATATAGTTATAATTTCTTACAATAAAATAGTTCATTTTTTTCTTCTTAAAAACTATCTATATATAATAAGTATCCAATTTCTTCACCACTGTTAATCCTAGATTCAGACATTATATACCTCGGTTATTAGAACAACTATTGTACTTTATTTCGGATCCCTCTTTATTTTATTTTTTTCCTTTTAGAATACTGGAGGTACAATCAACTTGTTTGATCTCTCTTAAATACTATTTGTTGTTTGCCATATGAAAGTTATGGATAAAATGTAAAATGATGTTATAGTATTCACATTTAATTAGCTATTTTATCATAATAACATTCTATATATAACTATTATACTGTTGACCATTTGCTATTTTATGAGTAGGTAATTACAACTGTTACATTGCGCATAGGAATATTTGGTACCACAGACATGTATTACGCACAATTCTATACATCTATTTTCTTATAAGTTATGTCATCAATTCCCTTATACTACTACGTACTACAACATAAAAGTCAATTAGCAATGAATCGCTAGATATCCGAATTCTAAAGGAAAGTAACAACTAAAATTAGGGGTCGATCGGATCGGTTAGCAACAAGTAGGGCTAGCTTTAGAGAGGGGCCTACAGTGCTTTTTCGACTAAACTATACTTTAAATGTTTCCTTTTGGGTAACAGAAAAATGCAAGTGTACGATTAATTACCACCTGAAACACAACATAAAGTGGTAGAAAAAAGGGGTAGGCAAACCCTATTACAGTATTATGAGATTTTTCTTTTTTCATAGGGGTTAGGTGGGTAACCACTCTTTTTAGAGTCTAGCCAAACAAAATGGGTCATATTGTTTAGGTTTTTGACCGGTAATTAACCAAATTAAGACTGATCAATGATTGATGAACTATATTATATACATAAATCGTGTTTTGCGATCTATATATATATGTGTGTGCAGCTAACAGCTAACCTGATAAATCCAAAGTGAAAGAGAAAAAAAATTAGAAAACTAAATGAAAACATACATGTAATGAAATAATTTATATGATGGATTAATATGACATATTCACTACAAAATGATTATAAAAAAATCAGGTAATAAATAGCAAAGTACTGCAGTACTATAGAGCAGCTAGTAGCACCATGCTTGTCGGTATGTCAAAACTCAAAAGGAAATGCATCGCAGTATTACATGCATAATTAAATCCTATAAATTTAAATGTCGTATACAACAGTATCCTCATTTATATTACTTTCTAATACATCAACAATCAATGACATGAAAAACTAAGAAGATCAAAGGTGGGAATTAAGGAAGACAACTAAGATATGGTGTGAAGAGTCTGAATGATCAAGTTAATAAAGAGTGGGAAACATTTTTCAAACTAACAAGATAATTCGAATATTTTTTGTATAGATATGTTTTTATATTTCATGCTTCGTGTGATATTTTATCAATTTTACCTTTTTTTATATAATACCAATTAAGAAAAGACTAAGTAAGTAAGTCTCGATCTAAATAGCAAGAAGTATACAATAAAAAAAAATATTTGTGTTTTACTCAAATTTGATTGAAAGTGAAATAATTATTAATTAATCCGAACCCTCTTTAAAAAAAATGCGGAAGGGAAAGGAAAGTAACTCTGACCATTAAGCCCAATTCACCTCCAACGAAAAGCCCATTCATACAAAGAGCAGCAAAAATGTAAAAACCTAACCTAATAATTACAAAAGTAAAACAACAAAACAAAAGAGAGAATGGAAGCTATGGAGGAACACTCCATTGCTCATGGTACCTTCAATGGAAGCGCAACTTTGTAATTATCGGTCATTCGTGACAGACAATGAGTTGGCAAGGGTGATGGTGTTGATTTCTGCAAGTGTGTCTGTTTAATTTTAACTTACACTATATATAAAACCATCACACAAAAGGACTAGGAAAGACACCTTAGACATTAATATGATAAAAATAAATATGTAGATAAATACATATAACAACAATTAATCATACATATCTTCATATATCACTGCCTCACTAGCTAGCTAGTAAACATTAATCAATCATATCAGGCGTGAAAATCTTGGAAAGGGCTTGCAACACATTGAGTTGCAACCTCAATTGCAAGATGTGCTCCGCCGTCTTGATGAAGAGCCGGTCCGGGTTCATTCCGGCGCCGCCTGGAACCAGCCGCTGCAGCTTCTTCATCCTCCTCTCCACACCCTCTTGCCTCCTCCTCCTCCTCCTCCTCCTCCCCCACTCCACCTTTGCCATGTCCTTGCAACCCATAATTAGCACCAAAATATCTCAAATTAATTAAACTCAAAGGAACAAAATATAAGTATATAACTAAAAAAATATTATGATATACTTGTGTGAGAAGAGAGAAGACGAAGAAAGGAAAGAAGAAAATAATGATGGGAGGGGAAGGAAGAGAGAATGGCATGGAATGAGGCAAATGGGTGAGGGCTATAAATGAATGGAGAAAAAGGCAAAAGTTGAAGAAACGGGCCATGAGAGCCGAGCCGAGCCGAGCCGAGCCGAGGATAAAGCGGCTGGGCTAGCGTGACGCGGAACGGAACAGAGCATGATAATATGTATGATATTATAAGCAGGTGGGTTTCTCGGTTTGGAGTTTGGCGTGTAATGGGCCGGTGGGCCAGGCCCACGTTTGGGGTGGAGCTGCCCACGCACATGTCTGTCAGTGGCTGGCGCCAGGCAGAGTTTCTTATGAACGGCTTGCGTTGCGTACACGTGTCCTAGTAATCCTCGAATCCCGACAGTTGTTCGTCCTGTTACGGGATTGGATCGGTTGCGTCACTCACCCATTGTCAGCAGATCGTGCGGCTCTGGATGGCCCTGCTTTGGACCCCACGCGCGAAATTCGGTTTATCACGTGCGGCCGCACATGGCGTTGTTCCTTCCTCGTGTGGGCGGTGAGGTCCAATCAGATTCCAGAAGAATTCAGTTCAGCACAGACTCGCCTTGCCTTGCCTCGCTTGCACCCACCATCATTCATGCATTCAAATTCTATTTTTTTTCCCTCCTAATGGTAAAATAAAAAGATAATACAATCTATGTTCTAACAAACTTGAGTGAGTTGATTATTAAGAGTTAAATTCTGAAATTCATCATCAATATAAATTTCCAGATTCAATGAATACTTAGAGTCATAACAAACTTCTCTAAAGCTGAATAAATGCTTATAAAAAATATTTAGAGATTAATTACCAACAAAAATCTTACACCAACAACTATAATTATTCTCGCATTCTTATAAGATATGGATTTGTTTATTACTTATTAGAACATCATATTGACATATAATGACTATTTTAAAAATTATACCTATTATATGATTTTTATTTTTTATAATGCAAAAAAAATTACACTTAAAATGTATAGAAGTAAAATTCAAATAAAAACACGTACATTAAGAAAAATATATTAATGAAGATAAATACCTAATGTTTTTAATGTTAGTGATAAATAATTTGATCTTCTTGATGAGGATGTTCAATTTAAAATTTGTGAATATATATATATATATATATATATAATTAGATGAGAGATTCACTTATTTCAAGAAGAATCCTTGAATCTTATGAAAATGAGAATGAATGATGGAGATGATGAGTAACTTTAAAAGAGTTATTTTTAAAATAAGTATAAATCCCTCCTTATATATTTAGATAAAAAGTTTTATTTTTGTTTTAAATCATCTGAATTGGTTTTAATTAGTGAAACTTCAATGTGGTTTCAAAATACCGAGGATTTAAAAAAAAATGCTCCTGCTTTCTTAATTAGTTAATTAGTGAAAAGCTTAGAAACAACAAAGAAGATTTAAATTTTAACATCCATAGATGATGTAATCAAAATCTTGAGGCCATGGTCCACTCAAACAAAATGGGAAAGGTTTTGAACATTGTACTATTTTTGGTTGGGCCATATTGTATACACTCAAATTATATATAGTTATATAAATTTTCATTATTTAATTCAATTAGTTTGCTTTTTTCACATATTTCCTTTTTGATTCTGCAACTTATGATGATGTAAAGATATGATGTAGAGTGACGCCTTTTAGATTTAAGGTGTATAACCAACATTTTCTTCATCTATTTTGTATTATTAGATAACACTTGTGGTTAAACTTTAAATCAGCCATAATTAAATTTAATGGAATATCATCATGTGTTGGCTGGCTAAGTTTTCTAAATAAATATTTAAAATTTTATTGGTTCAAAAATATAATGCAAGCAAATTATGATTACCTTTTCCCTATAGAGTAGTATGTTGTATCATTGAGGCCTCTCTCCTCTTATCTGGATATTTATCATTTGCTAGTGGGTATATGAAACCATGTGTGAATACAACATAGATATAATATTAAGAAATGATAGAATGGGCATGATTTTTGCCAACGAATGCAGTGTTTATTAAAATGAGAGAAATGGACATTGTTTATTATATCTATGTTTTTAATATATACAAGGTACATTTCTAAACGTCATGACACTCCTTTATTATTTTAACTTTTTTCTAATTCCAGGAAGACCGCATCTGATTTAGTTGCCTTCTACCGTTCTACGTCTCTCTTATCGATTAATTACATGGGACCCAACTAGCATGGCTTCATAACTATGAACGATTCTTAGCTACATTTTTTGTGATAATGTAATTAATATTTAATATGATTAATTAGGCCCTGCAGATTCTATTTATTATTCCCTTCTCCTTTTTAGATAACCAACAAATTAGGTGTACAAAAACTCCAGCACAGCATGTTATTAGCTAGGACTGTACACGGAAAGGGGATATATATAAGTTTACTTTTAAAACTTCCGTTGCTTTAATTGTTGGAATTAATTAGGAAGAAATTGTTATTGTTAAGAAAAAGGAAAACAAAGAAGTCATACATAATTCCATCAACGGGACTAAAAGGATTTAGGACTCCTACGAGACATTTAATGATTAAATCACCATGTTTAGGTTCTTCATAGGATCATGGTGGATCGGTTTAGGTCAGTTTTGACCAAATTTAAAATCTAAGGTAATCAAATTTGATCGATTTGTGTCAATTCGATTTTCACAATTTTTTTAAAACTCAATCCAACTCATTTATGAACGATTTGGTTCGATTTGGACTAACGAGTTATCCATTTTAATTTAAGTTTTTCTTAGAACTACTATTTTATATCAAGATTCTTTCAAATATCCAAAACAATTAATATAATATTATAAAATGTTTAAAAGTAGTAAAATTGATTCATTTAATATCATCAATATAATATTCTAAAATAGACTAATACAAATTAAAACAAAATATTCTTCAACGAGATTTAATAGCAATAAACTTTGCTGCAACCAAATTTGCTACAGCCAGATTTGTTGAAACAAATAAACAAAATATGATGCATTAATATTGTAAATATGGTAGAAAAAATAAATATAAAAAAAAGGTGAAACAAATAACAATGTACCTGAAAGTAATACCGTTAGAAGTTCCAACACTAGTAGTCCCAACACTTGGAGTTCCATATTAGCAGTATTTAAAAGCCAAACCAAACAGCTCTAAAAATTTAAACACAACCCCATTAGCACAAAAATTAATTGATATTTTATACAATATAAAAAATGAAATAAGATATTACACACCTAATTCGATCTTTTCCACTTCATTTATTTCAACTTGCAAGTCATTAACATTTTTCTTTGTAAATCTAAGCCAATTTTGGACACAAATGAGAGTTTCAATAGTAGTAGGACTCAAGGAACTATGAAATGAATCTAGAATTCTATCCCTTGTACTAAATGCAGATTCAGATGATACAATAGATACAAGAATTACCAATATATCTCTAGTCATACAGGAAAAAATATAATATTTGGATGCTTTCAATTTTCACCAATTCAAAATGTCAAACTGAAGTTGATTATCTTAAACATCATCCTCCAAATACATATCTAACTTTTTTTCCCCTCACCCTATTTTTCTTCTTTTCATTCTAAATTTATCATCCCAATCATCATCCTTATCACCTTTGTCATCATTATGTTGTGAGGTCATGTTTGAAGCCAATGTACTAGAATTAGCTGAATTGCTACTAGAATGAGAAATGAGATGCTCTAGTACATATTGCTGAATCAGTTTGTGAATGAGGTCTTTCAATTTTTTTCATCATTTCCATGTTTTTCTCAACACCATATATATGATTAAAACAAAATTGAATGTACCCACATTTATAACGAGGATCAAGAAAACAACAACAAACAAAAGGTAGTTAATTCCACCATTTTCCCAATATTTGTTAAACTTTAACTGTATATTTGTTATCATCCTTTGTATCACTAAGTCATCAACTATGCCTTCACTTATTTAGTGATTTTTGAATACTAACTAGCTTTTTAAAAAAAGTGTTAGCAATAACATGCAATGACCCAAAAAAAGAAAGAATTGCATCATAGGAAGTCTTCAAAAAGCTAATATGAGATTTAACACTTATGAAGCCTCAACATACTCATAGTGATAAAATGCATGTTCATCTTTTTCAGCAACATCTAATATCAAATAAGTAGAGTTCCACCTAGTTGGTACATCAAATATTAACATGGCCTTAGTGGATACACTTACTTCTTCAGCACACCTCTTAAAACTTGCAAATCTTCTTGGAGAATACTTCACAAACTTACATGCAACTCTTATTTTTCTAATGGATAGGTCAATTTCTTTCAATCTATCACTTACAATTAAATTCAAAATATGAGCAGAACATCGCATATGCATGAACTCTTCATTCAATAAAGTATACCCATTCCAAACACTCAATGTTCTAACTAAATATGAAATAGACAAGTTATTAGCACTTGCATTATCCACTGTTACAAAACAAACTTTTGAAAGCCCCTATTCTTTTAAACAATTCTTTAGGGTTATCCTTATGATTTCACCTTTGTGGTCATAAATCAAACAAAATTTTCATTTTTTTAATTCAATTCCCACCCTTCATCAATGTAATGAGCTGTCACACACATGTAATTCATATTTTGAATTGACGTCCAAGTATCTGTAATAAGTGAAACCATTTGTTTGTTTGTAGACAACACATGCTTCAACTTCTCATTTTCATCATTAAACACATTTATGCAGTATCTAGCAATAGTGACACGAAAAGGAATTTTAAATTTAGGTTGAGCATCTTCCATAAACTTCCTAAACCTTTCATTTTCAACAAACTTAAAGACAAGTTCATCAATAATTATCATCTTTGCAAGTGCTATTAGAGTCTACTCTTTATTAAAATCAACAAGTTTCATACTAACTTTATTAGTGTCACTCTCATTATCATTTCCAAAAATAATTGTTTTTTGCTTTTTATCAATATGCCTATATGGGTTTTTCTTACATTGTTGGAACACATGTCTTCTCAAGTTAGAGTTTCCATAGATAGAACTAGTTGCGACATATGATGCATTACAGTACTTACAATATATAAGCCCTACCATCTTCCTTCTTAATAAAATGTTCCCAATCATTAGAAGGGGATCTAATAGCTTTTTTTTCCTTACCTCTGCTTGTGCAGATTAGGGCTGTTGTCTTTGCCCTTGTTGTGGTGGAGTTTCGTGTCCTTCTAGTTATGAAGGAGCTTTTGTCCCTTGTTGTGATGGACTTTGAGTATGACATGGAGAGGGAGTGCTAATTGATGGAATTAGAGATGAATAATTAACACTCTTTGTACCACTTTTCTTTTGCAATTGTCTCATTTGCAAATTCTAAAGAACCTATCCACAATATAAAAAAAAGAAGTGAAGTAACATGGACTCGTGGTGGTATTAGGAAGAAAATGAAGATTGTTCATTGAACAGCAGAAGCAACTTAAATTAACAACTCTTAGCCTGCACTTGAAATATTGATTATAGTACTTTGTTTTCTCAAAATATTAAACATGTAATAGTTTACAAAATTGTTGTAAATTTTCAGTAGACTAAGACTACATAAAGATTGTGTATGTATAACGACTAAATCAATAATTAAACAACTAGGCAAACTGTTACATGAACTGTTGGAAGCCATTAAAAAATGAGCATTGTTACATGAATGAAAAAGACGGGAAGGCATTAAAAATTCCATATTGCACCCCCTTTTTAGTCATGCACATTGTCGTCCCCACCTACAACCCCTTGTTCTGCTCCCCCATCGCCTCAAACTGCAGCTTCCTGAATAGCCCCATCACAATCCCTACACCTCCCCTGCCACCCCTTCTGCCCCCGCTGCCATCTCCCTTCAAATATTGTGCAGCGAGGGTGCCAACGATGTCACGGATGGCGGAGTCAGCGTCCTTGAGGCGATGGACTATGTAACAACCTGCATCATCACTACTGTATCATACTCTTAATCATGCTTTTAATGGTAATTTATATTTGAAAATTCCTTTAAGTTATTTATAAAAATAGTAGTAAATTTTTCGCGTAAGTATAATCAATATCACAAATCAAAACTCGAATATACAAAGATGCAATTCATCATAATACTTGTATATTAATAATCATAAGTTTGGTGGTGATTACAAATAACCAAGACCGAAGTGTACAAAATTCTCAAAAGAAGCAAGAATTTAGAAGACAGGGTGTAACTAGCAAAACGTCGGGGTGTAGCCATTAGAACAAGGGATATAACTAGCAAAAATACAACCCTTTCCCGAGATCTAATCCATATACATCCCGGTTACTCGGCGGCTCCAACCAACATAGGTAATCTTCCCGATCACCTACTACTGTCCATCTACTCACACGAACATGGTTCACGATCATCACAGGTACTAAACAACAAGGTACAACAAAGCAAAGGTGAGTCCATCATGTAAAATAATAATTAAATAAATATCATCAGTTATAAAAGACAACTTGGTCATTGCAAAATCACAACAATATTCAAGTATTCTATCACGCAATCAATCATGGACAACCCATCCAAACACATTTCACAATTCATCTTAAAAATGACTAATCATGATGTATGTTCCTAACTTATCTCTCAGTCAATGCAATGTGGTACCCTCCCGGACAATAGGCCAAATCCATGGTACAAATGATTCCTGCAGTATGTCGGGGTCACTCTGTTGTGCACGAGTCTCACCCCCCCATGGTGATCATCCAAAATGGGTGTCAGAAGGCTATCCCTACAGCAATGGCCCCCAAGTACTTCTCGTACTCTACAGTCAATCATCCTATTTTCGTCATGCATGAAGTATGTCTCTCATGGGCACCACTGTATGGACCGGCGCAAGAGCAATCCCTTCCTGGCTGGTGTCACCATACACCTCCCATGTACATACGCATTACCCCAAACAAGGGCCACCCAAACGAGGGCTCACTAATGCACTATCCGGCATCTCACATCAATACATAAAATATCACCACAACACCATCAATGTATGACCCAAGCCCGGGCTCAACTCGACCTAGGTAGGATAATGTCACACACCCTCGTGAGTATTCATGTATATCCAAATGCATTTAGATTTTCATGAGCACCATCAATGTATGACCCAAGCCCAAGCTCAACTCGACCCGAGTAGGATAATGTCACACACCCCCGTGGGTATTCATGTATATCCAAATGCATTTAGATTTCCATGGGGACCATCAATGTAAGACCCAAACCCGGGCTCAACTCGACCCGGGTAGGATAATGCCATACAGCCCCCATGGTATCAATGCATTTAATAAATCAAACCAATACAATGGTCAATCTCAACATAATCACTTACGTCATTCACAAACATACAAGTAAAATGGTGTGAAGTTTTAGGTGTCCGAGTTGTTATTCAACTATAACAACTCTAAAGAAAGAATCTGAACAAGGTTGGACGAAGACGGACAAGGTCGGTCCAAGTCGGTAAATATCGGTCAAGGGGATCCTTGGGTTTCTATAAAATACCAAGGATGGGTTCATCACTTATGCAATCGATTACATAAGTGCTATAATCGATTAATTTGATAGCGCTTGCAAGACTTGGTTGTGTTTTATCACCAACATATACAAGGTTGTAAGGGAACCCACTAGCTCTTTTCCCAAGAATATACGAGCTCTACCGAGTAAGGAACTCGGTAGCTCTCTTCCCAAGAACATACGAGCTTTACCGAGTAAGGAACCCGGTAGTTCTCTTTCCAAGAACATACGAGCTCTACCGAGTAAGTAACCCAGTAGCTCTTAGGGAAAAAAAAGAGCTTCTAGAAAGATGACACGTGTATAGAACCCGGTCGTTCTAAAAGAAAGACACAAACTCATCCGAGTAGAAGACCCGGTAGCTCTCATCTCGAGAAGACATGAGCTTATCCGAGTTAGGGAACCTAGTAGCTCTCTCTCAAGTGACTTGAGCTTAATAACTTCAAGGTACACTCCTGGGTAAGGAACTCGATATATCTAAGGAAAAAGGAAGCGAGCCTTAGCAGCTCTTAAGGAAACAACCACGGGTTAGTAACCCTGTATACAAATGTCCGCCAACAAGGACTAGCTTACGTTCTGCATGCATACATGCACTCTACGTAAACCATTCAACCCGGCATATCCATCCCGGTAGCCGACATCACAACACAAGAGATTGACACGTATGTTTAACTCGGCCTACCCATCTCGGTAGCCGACATCCCAAACACAAGGGATTAATACACATATTTAACTCGTCCCACCTATCCCGGTAGCCAAAATCCCAAATGCAAGGGATTGATAGACATACCTAACTCGGCCTACCCTTCCCGGTAGCCAGAGTCAGAACGCAACAGTGTTTTAATATATATCACATACTCAACCCGACTTACTCAATCCGGTAGTCGTCTTCTTCACAAATACACCACTTAAAGACATCATCATCAATACATTTCATACAAAATATCAAAAACAGATACATCCTTCATCTCAACCATGATATCTAAAATCATTATTAACACAATAAACTCCCCTTACCTCAATAGGGATTCTTTTCTTTCGATCACTCGTTCTCACAGCGACCAGGAATGAAAGGTTAAGCTCCGTTCACGAATT
The DNA here is from genome assembly GCA_013407115.1 of Glycine latifolia. NCBI lineage: Eukaryota > Viridiplantae > Streptophyta > Magnoliopsida > Fabales > Fabaceae > Glycine > Glycine latifolia. The sequence continues at coordinate 17,251,065 of CM023958.1, read as the reverse complement.
CTTCTTAACGGATAGGATTTTTCGCTGCTGCTATGGTGGTTCTCGAGAGTTTAAGTGGTACAGAAGGTGGAAGAAGAGAGATTTCTGGTGCAAAGAGTTTAGAGAGAGAAAAGAAGAGGAACACGCACAGAAGTGAGAGTGAATCATGCTTTTGCTTCATGCACTGCTATTTATAGACGAAGCACTGAGGCAAGTTGCCAACAACTTGAATCAATCAGCTATCACAGCCACCATAGTTGCCCACTTGCGTGACCGAACAGCAACCAGAGCCACCACCTTTTTACTATGCGTGTACGGACAACTTATCTCAGCCACAAAATTTGACTTTTACCTCTTACGCACAAACACCTATGCAAAACACTTTAACATATTGTAAGATTTATATTAAACAATTAATCAACACAAATATCTTTCTACTTGTAAAATTTCAGGGTGTTACAGACTACATGGGCGATGATCTTGGTGAGATGGGTCGTCGCGACGTTAGAGTGCACAGCGCAAATGGAGGCGAAGAGGCTTGACCGCGGGCTTGGGGTCAGTGGCGACATGTAAAAATAGTGAAAATTATTAGTAAATGATATAACTGACCAGAGTATATACCGCTAGCCGCGGACAATGGATCTGCGAAAAAGCAGACTTGGGTGGTGAGGTTGTGTGGTGGCGCGGTGGCACGATGTCGCTCTATCTAAACTACACGGCTGCCAGCAAGTATGAAAGGGAAACTTTGTAACCCTAGAATAAAAGCATAGAAGAGGAGGAAAGGAAGTAACATGTTCTTGGCTTCTTGTGGTGACGAGGTGGGTTTAACCCCCAACTTATTAAATTGTTAATATTTTATTAAAAGCACTAAAGGAAATAATGCAATGCCACACATCCCTGATTGTCAAATTATTATTTTAGTTTTAAATTTTAATATATATATATATATATATATAATAAAATTTACATTTTAATTATGGGTTCAAGGATCGGGTCGACGGGTCGACGGGTCAATGAATCTATAAATCTAAACCTGTGACTCAATCCTTATATGAAGGATTTTAATTTATTCGATTCGATTTTGACTCAAATACATAAATGACCCAACTCAAATTGTTCAGTTCGATTTGGATCAATTCGGGTTCACATGTGATCCATACCCGTGAACACCCCTTGTCATTGAGACTTTTATCACATATATGGTAATTATATCAAAAATAGCCTTCAAGGAAAGGGAATGTTTACGAATCTTGACTCTTTTGAATGCTATAAAATTAACTTGTACTGTATTAATTATATTTCTCCTTTGACTTGTTTTAAGTAATTTACACCTATGAGTACACGCATCATAATTGACTTATTTTTGTTGGATTAGTTCTTTATGAGTTAGTAAATGCGAATCATGTCTAAGAGTCACTTAGTAAGTTGTGTCTAAGAGTGAGTAAGTGAGTTAGTAAGTTTGCATTAACCTGTTTGTTTAAAATGCCTTCACATGCCCCTTAAAGTCTTGAATCTCTCATTTATATATGCTCATTTATTTATTTCTAAAGTTTCATTAACATGTTTGTTTAAAATGCCTTCGCATGCACTTTAAAGTCTTCACATTGCTTACATTTTAATTAAAAATATTGTCTATTTTATATTTCATTAGTGACGAGAAAATTATTAGCAGATAAAAACTATCATTTATTCTATGTTTTAGGAATAACTTTCAATTATAGTTAAATTGTTGCGAATTGATAATAAAATAATGAGAAAAATGATTATACACTAATAATGTAAAATAGAAGTGTTCATGGGTTTGGGTCACCCACAAATTTGAATTGACCCAAATCAACTAAAATAGTTTGGATTTGATATTTTTATTTTTTTATTTTTGGGTCAAACCCATTCCAACTCATTCAAATTCATTGAGTTTTAGGTTGGGTCATGGGTTTTAATATATGAACTCATTAATCTAACCCGTTGACTCGTTATTTTGAATTAAAGTTTTATTATTATTATTATTATTATTATTATTATTATTATTATTATATTTTTAAATTAAAAAATTGATTATTATTATTATTATTATTATCATACTAAGTAACTGAGAGTGAGATTGTCACTTCTTATCTCAGTTTTCACGATTTCACTTAGCCATTCTCAGAAAATTAGGGTTTCAACTCCTAATTGGTTGTAAAACATCTATTTTACTTTTTAAGTTGTTTTAAAATATTTTAGATATAGTTGAAGTTTCATTTGTACTACTTATTTGACTATTTGATAACATTGGACTTTTCAAACTATGTTGTAATAGTTTTAGTTTTTTGGATTTTTAGGCTTTGTGGGTGCGATGCTTGAACTTGCTTATCATATTTCAATTTTTAAACCATGTTTAACATGGTATGTTAGCCTATGTGATGATGATGACGATAATGTAATTCCTTTATTAGGTCTGGACCATCCAATGACTACTGGACGACCTATCATATCTTAGATTTTGATAATTACAAAGTATAAATTATTGATGGACTAATGAGTTATTATTAAGTGAACATGACCTACTATGTAAATGAGCTCACTTATTATTAAATCACCTTTTACAGCTCTAGTAAGTATGTGTCCACTCATAAGAGGAAAATTTTGTTAAGATATATTCAGAGTCCAACACACTATTAAATTAACCGCATTCACTTATTGTGAAAATTAGTGTTTACACATTGAGTTGTTTCTATATGTACTCACTGAACTTAAATCACTTATACACTTTATTTTATATCTTTATAAGTGGTGTCCAACAGAGTATGAAAGGACTATTTTAGCTACAAAGGGAAGTACATGATCATTTTTCAAATTTCAGTTTTACCTCTCATTATTTGAAATTGCTAATATTTAAATTTAAGGAAAGGACATAATAGAAGGGAATAGAAGGAATTTGCATAATATTCCAAAAGTGTTTCTTTCATTGCAGTAGAGGAGCACATGCAAATGTCTGTATTGTTATTCCTATCCTCTCCATTCAGAGCATGCCATGTGATTTCACCTTCAGTTGTAAGACAACAGTTATATCAAGGTTCATCATTGATCCCATAATAGATCCTTCACTGAATTCTATAAAAGGCGTCTCTTGCTCAAGAAATGAATACGAATATACACCAAGTGAAAAACAAGCACATGTTCTCTGAAGTAAAACCCTGTTAAATTAGTAGGCGACACACTCAACACTTAAACTTTTCATTCTTTACTAAGCAAAGTTTATTTGTATTTGAGGCTAACTGTATATCCACTCTTTGAGTGTTATTGAATCTTTATATTCATTCAAACTTCTATTTGTGAAAGTTAGGAGTTACTTAGTGTTAAACAATACTTGTGTGTTCTTAGATTTAGAGAGAGTCTAAGAGTGTGGCAGGAGTGACAAGATAAAATACTTGTTTGTAATCAAAGTTCTGATTAGTGGAACCCTTTACAATTGTATAAAGGAGAATTGAACGTAACTCTATTTGAGTGAACCAGTGTAAACCAAGTGCTTTTATTTCTCTTTCTCTCTCTCTCTCTCCATATATGTGTGTGTGTGTGTGTGTGTGTGTGTGAATTCATCAATGAAGTGGATAGAAGACTCAAATCATCTATCCCTAAATCTGTCTCTTTTCTTATCCCATCCAATTATATTAAGTCACATCAATTAATATTTTACATGTCAACTACTTTTAACGCCATTTAAGTAAAACAAAACAAATGCTTCAAATTCTCGTATTCATCTTCCCTTTCCGAAGTTCCACTAACCACTTCACAAACTACCCTCCTGATCTTCTGCCTCTCATTTTTTCAACAATAGAAAGTCATTCTTACTTAATTTCAACTTCTACACCAACTCTCCCTTCTAAAGTTGTGTCAATTGATTTATCTCACACTGATGAGCAATTTTCCCAAATCAAAGAATATTGGACAAAACAATTCAGTATGGAAAATGCTAATGAATAAAGCAAAACAACATATTCCCAGAAGATCCTCATTGCAAACCATGTTTTTGTCTCATTGAATTGTGTCTAACCATAAATTAAAGTAGAGAGTTTGACATATAATTAAAAATAAGAGCACTAACCAACTGTCGTGATCACGACAGCAAGTGCGCGATGGTGTGTGCGATGGCATTGTGGGCTCAATGGTGGCAACATGACGATGTGGGGGAGAGGACGGTGCGACGACAACGAGTGTACGACATGGGTGCAAAAACTTTCAAAATTCACAAACGTGAGTGACTAAGGGTTTGGCTAGGGTGAGGTTCTTTTAATTTAGGGTAAAATTTTAATTTCCGATGAATACATATTTCGTCGGTAAAATCTGTCAGAAATATTTAAATTTTTGACAGAAATAAATCGGTGGGTAAAAATCCATCGATAATTTATACTTTTTGACATAAAAATTATCCGTCAGTAAATTCCTTCGATAATTCAAACATTTTCGATGGAATGAGATCTCTTGGTAATTTTCGTCGATAATTCAAACATTTTCGACAGAATATATTCTGTGAGAAATATTCCATCAGTAATAACGATTTTTCTTGTAGTATTTGTTGTCATCAAAACTTGTTTTTCGATTCAATAGACGACATTGTTTGTATCTCCCTTTCTTATCTTTGTGATAAAAAGCTTTTATTTGCAAAAAAAAAATGTTATTTTTTATTAATGCACTATCCACCCCTTTCTAGTGTGATTGTTGATATTTCATCCTCCCTTGATATTTTCTTCCAGTATTTCACTACATGTAAGCATTATAAATAAGAGACAAATTTAAATGCATTAACCCAACTTAATCCAAATTGTTTACAAATGGATTAGTTTGATTTGGGATTTAATTTTTTTTCTTGGAAAATCGAACCAATTAAATTTGTTTAAATTTGATTTGGTTGGATTGTGAGTTTTGTCAAACACAACCTAAACTGACCCAAACTAACATGTTCAAATTTGATTAAGTTGGGTCACAAGTTTCATCAAACTCGTACACCCCTAGTGTAAAAAAGTTTACACATATTCACCCAATTAAAACTCATCATATATGTTAAATTTGTTGACTTTTAAAATAATTATCTTAAAATAATTTAAATGGTGATTTGAGATTGAATGACAATATAAAACTGTTTTAAAACAAGTTTCTAATGTTTTTGGAATGATTTTTTAACTATTGACAAGAAAAGTGTTGTTTAAAGTAAGAGAAAATGTTGCAAGTGTTACATATTTTGCGTTTTTGTTGAACAATAATTTTCAGTTAAAAATATGTTAAACTTAATAGTGTAATTACTTAATTTTATAGAGTATGTTTCATTTACCATTTGTACAGCTTCAAACTTCCGTTCACACGTACGTTTGAAAGCAGTAAGAAAAACAAATACACTAGTGAATTAGAAAACGTGGGTTATGTTAACCGATTGTTTTTCCAAACATGCCAATATTTCTCCCTATTGAGACTTAATTAATAATCCATAAAAAAATCCCTAAAATTATGTTTTATGAAGTTCTTTACTTCGTTATTCACAAAACCCATACCACATCCAAATGAAGTACGTCTAAACCAGTGCATGTGCGTAGGAAGTGTCATGCCCTAGCTATATATGAACTATACAATATAGATTATATACTTGTAATACAGATATTATGGATTCAAAAGTATCAGGGGGAAAGGGTTTATTTAATCTTATCATATAATTTATGATTATTGTTTAAAATCTTTTCAATTTATTATAGAAAAAATCACTCAAATTTATGAATAAGTTCTAACTTAATAAATTTTTATTAATAATATTATTGATTAAAGGCTTAAATATTTTTTACATGCAATTAATTAAAATAAGCCATTTTGATTTTATTATTTAAATTATATTTATTTTATTTTATTATTTGATATTTTAATTACTGTTTTCATTGAGATCCATAAAATGATGATGTAACATTTCAATAGTCTATCAAATCATCATTTAACGGGATCTTCATTTATGACAGATACTAAAAACATATTTAGATCTTAATTAAATTGTTTATTTAAACTCACCCTTGATAAATACAATCACTAGCAACTAAACATTTACAGTGCTGTATTTGAATAGAAGACCAACTATGCTCTACAATATTTGCTCACTTTGGCCGGAGCTTCCCTGGCTGGCTGGCTATAGAAAGCGGTCCCCTATTTGAAGACTAATAAAGAAGGTTTCCAGGGTTCACAAGGGTCATTGAAACCCATGCCATGTGATGGTTGACGATGACGTTTTCCACGGATCAAGACGTGCAAGTTAAAATAAAATTACACATAAGGCATGTAAAACTGAACACGTACATACCCCAGTACTCCTTCACAGCACACAAACACGACATCATATATTATAAATAGTAATTAATTGTCATTCACTGAATCACAGAATGGTTATGTTTAGTCGTAGCCATCAACTGGCCAACGTACCCTGCCTCATAATATATTGTGGTAACATCGAACTCATCTAAGGATTGCTGGAGTAAAATAAGACATAATCTCTCACATCTAAAAGATCACATGTTTGAGCTTCTACTCATTTTTTCGAAATGAAATAAATATTCTTTTTTACCATAATATTGATATAGATCAGAGTATTTGTCAATTTAATTTGCTAAAGTTGATTATTTTTAGTGACTTTTCTTTTTCAATCACTTTTTTTATTTGCAAAATTTGAATTTGAAATCTTGTTTAAAAATATCAAATCTTGTATCATTCGAATCAATAACAACTTATTGGAGGAATCAAACAAATAAATACTTATATGTAAGCGTTCATTAAATTAAAAGATTTTTCCTGTTTTGAACTAGGATGTCATCTTCTACTACTAAATTTTCCGTGACAATTTAAGATATTATATTGTGTGGACTCTGGGCTTGAGTTAATTCGCATCGTCGCTGAGCAATTGGGGTAAACTACAGTTGCCAAGAACTTGGAGAATTCACGTACGTGGCTTGTCGTGGCCATATAACTTACCTACGTAAGTGGTAGTAAATTCTATTGGTAGACTGAGTCCTATCTACTTACACAACACTAGGATGTGCAAATCATTAATAACATGACAGGGCCTTGCTTTTTGTCTGTGAATAATTAACCTACTTACACATAATTCACCTGCACCAGCATAAATGGTGCTATTTGAAGTGCGTGTAAGGGGCATTAATTAACCAATTAATACTTAGGGAGCTTCTCTGATTCATTCAAAGTTTAAAAAGTTGGTCATATGAAACAGTGGTTGCAAAATAACGGGTAGTATCATAGTGACATGTTAATAAATGAAAAATGTTAAAATATTTAATGAGTGTGATTAAATTGGCAATATACAATGAACTTATGAATGAGAATTTGAATGTGATTCTTAAAGATCACATTCTTAAAAAGAGATACGGAACTATTTAGCTTGGGCTTGGTCTAGGATGAGAGAAAAAAAATGAGTGAAATTTTATACTTTTTTTCATGTGTGATTCATATTTTTACATTCTATTTTAATTTATTTTTTTAATTTTATCTTATAAATCAAACACATACTAAATTATTAAGAAGCACAAACACTTTTATAGAATAATGTGACAACACTTGTAAGATACTTTTGGGATATGATATTTGTTGAACATGTCATCAACACATGTCAAACCTACTTAAATCATGTCTTAATTAAAAAATATATTCTTTTACCTTAGACACCTCTTTGACATATCTAGGTCACTTCTCCAACATGTCTTAAGAACAAAGTCAAGAGAGAAAGTCGACCTCTATTATTGGCTAAACACTTTTAGAGGTTATCATTAAAAAAAAATCAACATGTATATTACAAATATTGCAAGACTCATGACATTTTTTTTTTCGTGAGGCTTAACTGTTTTCATGGGACATAATTAGTTGTTTTAACTATATATTAAGGGATATATTTCTTAGAATTTAATTTCATCTATGAGGCTCATTACTATATGAAAAATGTAAAGCTTAACAATTTTATCTTTTTATCGTGTTGATTTTATATATATAAATGTAGTGTCTATGTCTTATATTTTGGACATTAGTTGTTTGTATTAGTGTCTGTAGGTGTTTCATATACTATATAAGTTTAACTAGTCTCATAGCTAGTTGAAAGGACTAAACATTATGAGAAATACTTTAGAATCTTACTGAGAAGTTAAAAAATCTAATTACGATAGACTAAAAAATGTTAAACAATGTCTCAAAATCTTAGCTACGAAATTAAAAGGGTCAAATTATTTAAAATTATTATTAATTCATTATCGCTTTGATTTTAATGCACTTAGCATTATTTTTTAATTATTGATTTTTTTATCAATGCCTTAAACTTGTAAGCAAAACTCATGTTACGTTCCTATAATATTTTTTTCCATTAATCATCGAAAGAGTACACACTAGTTAATAAATATTAAATATGCCTATTATTTTTTAATTACTTAAAATATATAGGAAATTACTAAAAGTGTCCTAATAATTAAGGGCATTAGTTAATTAAGAAATTAAATAAATTATTAAAAAATGTTATTAATATTCTTTTACCATGTTTCAAATGCATCCCAACATGATTTTAAATAATTTTTTATTTATTGATTCTTTAACCTATAACTAAATGATCAGCACGATCCAAAATTCAATATTCTTTTATATTCTTACAAATATTTTGTTGATGTCACCTAATGTCAAGAAAGATCCACGAGAAGAAATTGGGTGAAATAGGGTGGTAAGGGTTCCTATAATGACTTTGATGATTATGTCGATTATGAGTAGGAAATATAACACACACATACACACAATTGTAAAATGAGTTAAAAATTATGGAATAAGGAAAGTCAATTGATACTTATCGTATTAGTAAAATAAATATTTCACTTTGAATCATGCTTAGTAAATTCGTTAATACCTCTATATGTTTTTTGTGTCAATAATTAAAAAAGTAAATTACACTCGTACCCCCTGTGTTTTGCTCAAATTTCACTTGATATTTATCCCTTTTTGCACCCTAAAAAATCCCTTAATTATTTAACTCACATTACACTTAGACTCTCTCATTCCTAAACACACAGCTTAATAATCTAACAGAAATTAGGCACATGCTAGTCACATGACTTTTAATGAAAATTTATGTCTAAAATACCCTCATCTTCTTCCTCTTAACCTGAAAATATTTAAATACTCTTGTTTTTTTTTACGTAAACCCAACTTTGAATCCACTTTGTTGGTACGTAATGTTAACATATTTCCCCTGATCATTTGTTCTACTAACATACATATGAATTGAATTCTGATTCTGAACAAACATTTTCATCCATTATGTTCCTGTGGTCCTAAACATCAACACTATTTTAATCAACAATAATATACAAACGATTTTTAGTTCATCCATTGTGTTTCTTGTAGTCCCAAATATCAATACTATTTTAATCAACAATAATAAACAAATAATTTTCAATTCATTCATTGTGTTTCCTGTTGTCTCAAATATCAACACTATTTTAATCAACAATAATAAACAAATGATTTTAAAAATCATAAGTGGTCCTAAACTGGTCTCCCATTGAAACCCTATTCAGAAATAAGCAACAATAAATAATCAAAATTAAATAAATAATCTTAAAAAGTAACCTATATACAAGGTCTAGTAGTCACTTACAAGCATAACCTAGCGTGAACAGAAATTGTGAAATAGGAAGAAAAATAGAGTGCTCATGAATGTTGAAGAGGAAGACAAATGAAGACGCTCATGAACGTCGCGAACTAGAAGAGGAACAATGAAGAATTCACGAACTGGAACAAGAACGATGAAGAACTCGCGAACGGTGAAGAGAAATGGAACGTGAACATCATGAGAGAAAGAGAAACTCGCACCCCCTGGACGCTGAAGAAGAACTCGCCAACAAGAAGAAGATGAACAGTACTCACTAATGGTGAAAATGAATGAAACATGAATCATAAATTCTGAAACTAATTGGAAATGAATAATTTGGGTTTTACAATTAAAATGTAAGGGTAATTTTATCTGCGCTCACATATTTCAATTGACGTTAATCAACGACGTTAATAGAGAGGGGTAAAAGTAATGTGAAAAAATGGATAGGTATCAGGTGAAATTTGAGCAAAACACAAGAGGTGCGAGTGTAATTTACTCTAATTAAAATTATCACAAATGACAAAATTATTATAGACATTCTATGTCCTGCTGCAAAGCTTATCATATAAAAATCATTCATATCATAATGCTAATGTATTATTTGTTTGTAACAAAATCATTTACTGAATCACTTTGGACTGTGTCAAATTCTAAAACTAGTAATGTAAAGCCTCACTACATCCTTGGTAAGCAACCCATTCATTCCTTAAAAAAAATTCTACCTTTAGCTCTCGTATTGCGATAGAGAAGAAATTGACTGATGGAATTATAATTAAAATTTTATGAAGACAAGTTGGTTATAAAGTTGACAAACTAAATTATGTAACATAAATTTTTAATAAATAATCCTATGTTTAGAAACTTATTTTCATACTTCCAAAAGTTTGTACAGTATATAAATTTAATACGAAATTAAAATGAAATAATTGGTTGATTAAAATCAGTGAATAATATATTTAATGAGTAGTGTCTTCCTATTTGATTGATTTAATATTTAAATGTGAAATTTATTACACAGGTAAAGTTAATCGATGGTATTTTCAGATTTAATGGATTTAATATATCATACTTTTATATTATATTTGAAATATATATTGTAATAAAATTTGCCTTTATAGATTCTTAAGCCAATAAACCCATTAATAAGATTGTTTAGTTTCTTATTTTAACATTTTAATAATTAAATCTTAGTTAAGAATGCAAATGGTCACAAATTAACAAAAGGCGTGTCAACCAATGAATTAATGAACAACAATTTAATGGATGCATCAATTTCTATTATTTTTATCTGCATTTTCATTACAAGCATGGTCATCAATTTGACTGCTCACATCTACATTACATAACAATATGATTTATTATATTTGTATTTAAGTTAAAGCTTAAGAATGCAAAAACGTTCTTGTACCTAATGCAAGAAAAAATAATTAAAGCAGAAGAATGCAAATGGATACTGTTAAAATAATGGCAGCCTTGCAATTAACCGTACACGAACAATTTAATGGAATGAGATAAAATGCATATTTATAGAATAACTAAATGGAAGTAGAAACAAAAGGACATGCATATTCGAAAGGTTGATAGTAAAACAATTTTATGTTCCCATGAAATGAATTATGACTAAAACAAATCACATTGTCTTTTTCAGTATGTTCAATCTCTTATTTTCCAGTACTGTTATCATTACTATGAAACAAAAAAGAAGAAAGAGAAGATTGGAGTGAAAAAGAAAAAGAAAAAAACAAAGCTTTCATACCTTACGGTGAAGTTGAAGGAGATAACGTAGAAGGAGAAAGAGAAGGGTGGAAAGGATTAAAACAAAGTACATCCACGTAGAAAATTGTTATATTGAAAATTATATTACAAACAACAAACAAACTTCAAAACACCTAAACCAATTAGCGCTCATCTTAATTTGCTTATTAGTTTCTCCCATTGTCATTACTTACTAACAAAATAGAAAAAAGAGAAGATTGAAGATGAAAAAAAGCATATATATCTTACTATGAAATTGAAGGAGAAAGAGAAGATTTTAGAGGAATAAAACAAAAGTCCTTCACAACTTCATTTAAGCTCCAATTAGCTATTTTCTTATATTTGACACTTGAATTCAAATCAACCCATATTTCATCGTAGACCATGGCAATGTAAATGGAAACCCTTTCAATAGTTACTCTGATTCCTAGGCTGTGTAGTTCCATCAAGACCAAATGGATGTGTTGGGGGACAAGTAAATGGTTGTATTGGGGGATGAGTTAAGCTTGAGCGAGTTGAGGGATCTCAGGTTCCATCTAGTTGTAATAGCAGCACTACTACAAAAGGCCTTTTCTACGACAGCAAAACAACGACAGTTATTCAAGAACTGTCTTAAATTTGAACGCGGTGGCAATTTTGTAATATTTGTGACTTCAACGACGACGGTTTTAAAAAATCTGTCTTAAAAAGTTGTGTTCAAATACGTTTTTTTTAAAACCCTCGTGTTTTTCGTTCCAGCAAATTAAAAGGGTTTTCTCTCACTCACTAACACTCATGGGATTAGAGACAACCCAAAACTAAAATCCTAAAATTTTGCCACCGCAATGGAGATGCATCGACATAGATCTGATCGAAGAAAGAAATAGAGGAAACGTTGGACGACAGCCATGGCCCCAGCCCCGAACGGCAACCGCACCAACCCCTTAGTCTCTCGCAAACGATAATGGCAAAGACGACGACGAGGATTTAGATCCTTACGATGGCTTGTTTGACTATGAACACAAGAAGATTCTAGAGATTAAAGAGCAACTCGAAGAGCCTGAGCAGGTATTTTTCAATTCAATGCTCTCTTTTTTAAAATTCAGATTAGAAAATAATTTAATTAATTAATCTTCTTGTTTTGTTTTCCTTTGTACTCTGAAGATTCTTTGGTGGAGCTGCTGCAAAGCCTCGCGAACATGGATATAACATTCTAAGTAGAAACAGTGAGCGAACAAAGAGGGAATATTGTGCTGTCAGTTATGAGAGAAAGGGAGAACAAGGGTTGGCCACTACGGAAGAGAGGGGGAACCAGAGCTCATAGGCAGAGATAGTCAATTATGGCTTACGCGTAGCAATGGCTTAGGCAGAGATAGTCAAATATGCAGATTTCTTTTTCCACAGTGAACTGGATTGCATGACCTAACCTGCCCAAATTCACCTCAATGGCGTGATTTTTTTTTTGTTATTTTTTTATGTCTGTTGGTTATTTTTTTCATTTGGATTATTAATTATTGCAGACTCATGATGAACTAAATAACTTGTAATTTTTTAATTGTTTTTTCAGGTGTCTTATGTACTATCACTTGAAGTTTGCATTTCTTGTTTGGCTTCAACTTCCATCGACCAGTGTGAGTTCCATAAGGACTTGAAATTAGGTTGACTCTATAATGATGTTTTTGACCCATCTGTAACTGTGTTTTTCCTTTAATGTTCCTTCCTTGTGTCATTTCTCTTCTTAGTTGTTACCGTTTTTCTTCATTTCCTTTTTCTTTTACCATGATTTGGTCATTGTATCTTCGTAGTTCAAACAAATCTGCCATTTTTATAAGCATATTAACTTCTTTGCCACAGTTGAAACTTGAAAATTTCATCAGTTTCTTTGCTTGACATGTGTTGTTTTTTTCTTTACCTCAGGAAGAGGGGTGGAAGCTGACCTAAATAAACTGGTAGCAATGACTAAGTGGACTATACCTAAGGAATGCTTTTCAATGGAACAAAGAATCTAAGCTTGCCTTTGAACAACTTAAGGCAGCCATGAATAAGCTACCTACCTTGGTGGTACCAAATTTTTCTAAGCACTTTGTCTTAGAGACTGATGCATCAGGTATTGGTCTTGAAGCAGTATTATTGCAGGAAGAAAAACCTTTAGCTTTCTGGAGTAAGTCTTTGTCAGATAGGGCTCAGCTCAAATCAGTGTATAAGAGGGAATTGATGGCTGCGGTGTTAGCAGTTAAGAAGTGGAGGCACTATTTGGTGGGAAGGAAATTTATAATTAGAATTGATCAAACGAGTTTGAAATTCTTAAATGAGCAAAGACTATTGAGTAAGGAATAGTTCAGGTGGGCCACTAAATTGATTGGTTATAATTTTGATATTTAGTATAGGCCAGGAAAGGAGAATATAGTGGCTGATGCACTATCCAAGCAGTTTTCATTTTCTGCCCTTTCAAGGGTACAAGAGGAGGAATGGGATGATTGGGAGGAAGAAATGCAAGCTGACCCTCAATTGTATGGGGTTTACCAAGGAATTATGACTAGAACAACTGAGAAGCTAGGATATACCATTCATGGAGGTAAACTATATTACAAGGATAAAATAGTTTTATCCAAAAAAATTCCTCTAGAATTCCTCTACTTTTAAAAGAGTTACATGACTCCCCTGTGGGAGGACACTCAGGCTTTTTTAGAACTTTTAAGAGAGTGACTGGTGTAGTTTTTTGGCAAGGAATGAAGAACACTAAAAGAGAATATGTGGTTGAATGTGAAGTTTGTCAGAGGAATAAGGCTAGTACTTTAGCACCAGCATGCCTGCTTTAGCCTTTGCCTATTCCAACTAAGGTGTGGACTGATATTTCCATGGATTTTATTGGAGGTCTACCAGAAGCTCAAGGTAAGGACATTATACTAGTGGTGGTAGATAGGCTGACTAAGTATGCTCATTTTTTTTGCATTAAGTCATCCTTACACAGCTAAGGAAGTAGTTGAGTTATCCATCAAATAAGTGGTAAAACTGCATGGTTTTACTGCTTCAATAATTTTTAATAGAGACAAATTGTTTGAGTCTCTTTTGGAAGGAATTATTCAGAAGAACTGGCACTCAATTAAAAATGAGTATTGCCTATCATCCACAGACTGAAGTGGCTAATAAGTGTTTGGAAGCTTACCAGAGGTGTTTAACTGGGACCTGACCAAAGCAATGGCCAAACCACTTAGCTTGGGCTGAATTTTGGTTTAATACCACTTCAATATCTTTGCCAAAATGTCTCCTTTTAAACCCTCACATGGACAGGAACCACCTTTGTTGATCAAAGGAGTTGATATTCCTTCCATATTGAAAGAGGTTAATCAGTTGAGCAAGGATGGAGATGAGTTGTTGCAAGAATTAAGGAATAATTTGCTAAAGGCCTAGGATCAAATGAAAATATATGCGAATAAGCATAGGAGTGAGTTGGTTTTTGATAAGCGTAAGCCACCCATCACTAGGGTGTACACCCGCAAGTAGCTAGTAAGAAAAGCAACAGTTCTGGACCACTCAAGGAGTGCTGACCAGCCAACAGACACGATCCACCCAAGGAGCGCAAGGTCAAGAGATGCGAATCAAGGGGACATGACCCTTGGTGATCACCCAATAGACACGATCCACCCAAGGGGCGCAAGGTCAAGATATGTGAATCAAGGGGACATGACCCTTGGTGAAGAGTCAACCATTCTGAACAATTGTGTCTATTAGGAATAGATGTTAGATGCAATATAAATAGAAGTAAACCAGATTAGGAAAGGGGGAAGGGGGGAATAAACAAGGATAAGTTTGAATTGTGGAGAGGCAGACTCTCGAAAATCAGTGTATTAAAAAATATCTCAATTTACCTATATAAAATTTCTATTTCATATTTCTACTCCATCTTCTCTGTTCTTGTTTGGGTCTCTTTGAAATTACAACCTTATAGAATGAAATCCCTAGATAGAAGCCAAATGAGAAGTTGAGTCCTCGATTTTATGGACCCTATAAAGTGATACAGCGAATAAGAGAGGTTACTTATGTAACACCCCGTATGCATCCGGTTGTTAACATTCAAATCCGATCATTAAACGTAACAAATAAATTAACAACAGTTAATTTGGAAGCAACAAAAGAATGACGTCACCTCTTGTCAATATTATATACAATAATATTTGTACATTATGCATGACAATACATGTGAAATAAACACCCCTTAGGGTCGGGTTACATAACAAGGGGCTGGGTTACAAAATACACACATAATATATCTATAAACACAACCGGCACCCCCAACATAGCTAAGTTCCACGTGGAACCCATCCCGGCTCGGCCTCTGTTCCGGAATCCCTCGGACTGCCTTGCTACCCGGGATCCGTCTTCATCCCTATGCTTTTCACCTGCAACACATATAATCCCCATCCGGGATGAGATAATAATCTCAGTAAACTCCGAGTTCTCGAAGGCCTCTCCTTCCCCGGGTTCACTTCCATGATACAAGTATTAAAATAGGCATTACACATACTAGCCATCCCGACTTTCATCAATATAACACATGTATACAATCACACGGATCATACGAGAGAAGATCATTCAACTTAATGGGCACATGCTCTTGTACATCCCTTGCCTGAGGAAGACAATCCAACTTAATGGGCACATTCCCTCCGGGTTCTACGTGGACGTATATGGCTCTTCCAAGAGAGGTTCATCCAACTTAATGGGCATTCTCTCTCAGGGTTTTTATATATACTAATTGACCACTTAGAGTTGTTCCACATCACTTTGGCTCCAAGGGAAGTCCATATTTTGTCCATTCTACTAGCCAGAGAATTCTCACACAATCACAACAGATTATCAGAGTGCAAATCATATACATGTTCTCAAACAAAACAGTAACACACAGTTTCAATACATGCATTAGGACATACAATAACCATCACTCCCTTGGAATATGGTGGAATGCCGTTAGGGGGACGACTTCTAAGAATAGAGAGCTTACCTGTCCGAAGCTTTGCAATTGTTCTTTCGTTCTCGCGGTTCCGAACACCACTATCCTCAGTGTCACACCCTACATACATGCATGCAAGAGATTAAAAGCGGTTCTCACCTGTTGCATGTAAGGAAACTCTTCTTTTCCAGGTTACAAGAGTTAGTCACCCAACAGGTGACATGCAGACCCCCAAAAAGGGTCCAAAATCCCTAATAGTTAGATTTCGAGGTTCTTACCTGCGTTTCTTACTTCTAAGGTGTTTAACAACACTGGCGAATAGCTTTTCCCAAGCTTAAATGTCTCAAAATCGCCTTCTCTTCCCTAACTTGAAACTTTCCTTCGTTCGTTAATGGAGGAAGTGGAAAGAGGAAGAGAGAATGTCTTTGGTGAAAGGTCAAAGAGAAAATGGGTTAGGTAGGGAAATAACCCAAACTCACGTTACTTATATATATCCACTGAGTCAGCGCAGGTCGCATACGTCACTGAAGTCAACACGTGTCACTTAAATAGCCTAGTAACCAATGTGGATCTCGTGCATAAGGTGAGCTGGTGAGAGCACCAACTATTGGGTTTGTGAGTTAAAAAAACATATCTTAGTTTTTATGTAAGAATGCCAGGATCTCCATATTCTTACCATGCTGCCGGGTTGGTTTCATAATAATAAAATATGTGCCGCCCTGACAGCATTGTCCGGGTCCCCATTTTGCGCAACTTGGCATTAGTAACCCGGATACCCTCGTGTACATGTGCGGTATCGAGTGAGTCTAGAGCGTCTTTAATTGATTGCATAACGTTGGAATCCGTCCAAGGCACTTTATAAACTCCGAGGTCCGTCCTTGTCCGAGGTCATCCGACCTTATCTGAGATTATTAACCCGGTAATTCGAAGGAATAGAATACACGAGCTCGTCCGAGGTCGCTACTCGGTAGCTCGAAGGAAAGAAAGATGCGAGCCCATCCGGGATCGCTACCCGGTCACTATTTCCTTCCTCGTCTGGGTTCTTTTCTTTACAGCGCTTATTCCCAGAACACATAAGCGATATCCCGGTCACACTTCGAACCCGGTCTCTTTGTAAATGCTAACATACTTAGCACGATTCCGGCTTTGCAAGGTTTCTATCTACACCCCCCTCTTATCCGAGTTCTAATTTGCACCCCCCTTGTATGACACCCCGGTCATATGAACCCGGATTATACCACAGGGTCATAATCATTATCATTATTGTGTAATTACAACATTACAATGTTAAAGTGCCACGTGGACACCCGAAACCTTACAACTTATAAGTTGGAATTTCCATAAGGGAGCAAGATACATCATGTGTTCCATATATCCCCGCTCAAGAAAGCATATAAGTCAACTTGTTATCCTCAACCACTACCAATGGTTTTGAATGAGAATTGGGAACTTCAGGTTCAACCAGAGAAGGTAATGCAGATTAGGAATTCAAAAGCTGGTAGGCAAGAAGTGCTGATCAAATGTCACGGTTTACCACATCATGAAGATATTCGAGAACTTGTTGAGGAAATGCAAGTTGTTTTCCCTCATCTGGACCTTGGGGTCAAGGTCCATCTTGAAAGGGGGGATATTGATAGAGGTAGAAGATGGGGAATGTGTACTCTAGGAAGGTCCCTTTAGAAACTAACATTTAAGATAACTAATTGTTAATTAGTTATAACCAATTGTTGGTTAGTGGTTGTTAGAGAGGAGATTATAAATAGTTTGTTAAAGGGTTGGGGAACGATATATGGATATTGTTGGAGGTTAGTGGTTCCTTGAAAATCACTTGTACTGAGTTAGGAGTTGGAAGCTCCCACCCATAATACATATTTTGTCTAGTTCTATCAAAATGTTATGGGTATACGAATATAAAAACCTATAAAAGCCTTACTAATATATACACTTTTTTATATTTTTCATTGAGTTTACCATTCAAAAACTGAAATCAAAATAAACAGAGTAATTCAATGCAATATATTAAGTTTGTGACTTCTAAAACCGATTTGTGCAAAAGCAAAAAATCATCAAAATCTGGGTTGCACTTGCATATTCTCAATAACTACACGTGTTCATTTTACAAACATCTCAATGTGACCAATACAAATTTGCTCTGCATCCTAGCTATTTGTTTTCCATTTCTTATACATCAAATACAAGAAGCATATCTATAATTCTATATCAAATCAATATCAAGCACCTGAATTCACGTTTATATGAAATATGAACTAGTACTAGAGCGTGAACAAAAGGAAAACAGTGAAACTAACTGAAATTCAATGATAAAAAGTATAAAAATATAAATAATATGTATATTGTAGGTGAATGCGTTGTCCAATCAGTGTAGCATTATCAATCAGCATCCGTTTTTCATTGATGGGCAACACATTCAACATTTGTGCATAAGTTCATCCAGTGTGCACATTACTAGAGTTGTCATTGCCATTCAAAAGCATTGCTTTACGGACATTCTTTGCCATATATAACAGCTAATAACCAAGAATTCTCATGCGTTATGCCACGACTTCAAGTGCCTACTTGGGAGCTCAAATTTCTAAAATTTATTTGGTTTTGTTACAGTTTTTATTGTGTAATTTTTATTCATTTATTAACTTGATATCAAATATTTAACAAAATGTTGGCATGTCACTCTCTTGCACTGCTACATTAGTATTTTTGGGTTCTGGAACAGCTCTTCCATAAGCTCCACGCATTTTAGGGCACTATTTTTTGGGGGCTCCAAAAAATTGAGTCCAAAACAATGTAAAATGAATTCTAGATTAACGAATCCATAATATACAACAACAAAAATTCATCCTTATAAAACACACTATCTGAAATTATCAAAATCTAATTTCGGATTAACTAATATGAAGAACAAGTTATTAATTCCAAAGAAATAATTCAAAACTATGTTTACATGTAATTTTGGATTGGCTACTTGCAGTTAATTAAAAACTGAGAATAAAAAAATGGCTACTTGCAGTTTGATGCGTGAGAAACTAAGAATAAAAATCACAAATCCTCTCCCCTACCTCCTAAGAGACAGTTCAAATGCCTAAATACACAACAAAAATCAACACATTCCAGACATAGAAAACGATAATTTTAAATAGGAAGGGTGGCTAACTAGGCCAACTCAAACTAATTAGAATTGGTGGTAGATGAACTCGATAATAAATACGAGGAGATTAAAAAAAGTAGAAGGGAAAAGGAAAATAAGATAAAAGAAAAGAAAGGAAAAGAAGGAGGGG
Source organism: Glycine latifolia (assembly GCA_013407115.1). Classification (NCBI taxonomy): domain Eukaryota; kingdom Viridiplantae; phylum Streptophyta; class Magnoliopsida; order Fabales; family Fabaceae; genus Glycine; species Glycine latifolia. The sequence continues at coordinate 17,231,462 of CM023958.1, read as the reverse complement.
GGAGATGAAGAGGAAAAAGACTAAAAAATGATAATTTGGAACATAGAGATAACAACGGGTCTAATCCTCTTCCAAACTTATAATTTTTCTCCATCCTGCTCTAAGATACACTGTCCGCCAATATATATCCTAGTCCATTAAGTCTTTTTTAACTACATTTCCCCAGGTAAGTTTTCGTCTACCTTTACCTCTCTTTATGTCGAGTTCTTGATAACAAACTTTTGTTCTTACGAGAGCATTTACTGGTCGTCTCATTGTGTGTCCAAACCACCTCAATCTATGTTCCTTCATCTTTTCACTCACCCATACAACTGCTACCTTTCGTCGAATATATTCATTTCTTATCTTATCCATCTTCGTGTAACTACACATCCACCTTAACATTGGGTTCAACCCATTGTAACACTTAATTTGATTATAGTGGGCTAAGCCCATTGTAGTTCTTAGTTGGTCAATAAATTACCATCGAAAAAATCGTCTGTAATGAGATTGGTCAAGAAAAAATTAATTAATAATTCATAGTTGGCCAATACTTACGGCAAAGTCTACTATTATCAATGGTAAAGTCATCAGTAATTTATTGAGGGCTAAACTCACTGCAATTTTTCTATATTACAGACAAACTCATGGCCCACTGTAATAGTGAACATTCTTGTAGTATTGTCCTTCCTCTCAATAGTTTCCTCATCCTTGATACCTAGGTCGTGCAGTTCCATTTGAACTAACTGGATGTGTTAGGGGACAAGTACAATGTTATATTGGGAGCAAGGTTTATCTTGAATGAGTTGAGGGATCTTAGGTTCCATCTGGTTGTAATAATAGGGTTTAGGGTGAGGTTGAGGGTGAAGTGACAAAAATACCACAAGAAATGAGGGAGCTAAATTGTGTTTTCACAAACTTTTAATTCCTTTTTGAAAAACAAAGTATATTGTGATATAAATTTGAAAAGAGACAGTTCAAAGTGGAGCACTGTTTTGAGCTCAAAGCAAAAATTCAAGCAGTTCTAGAAAAGGAATTTTCACATTATCTTACTTTTATCTAAGATCTATATCAGTTTACAAGCTTTTATAGAAGTGGGTCACTCTCTATTGAGAGGGTTGAAACAACAGTGATAGGTTTCTAAGACAAAGATCTTGGCTATAGTTTCTCTCACTTGGAAGGCTTCAACTTAACTTCAGGATGCTCCTAGTTGTCCACTTAAAGATCCAAAACCGTTGAAGTGGAGCCTACTCAACTGATTGACTTCTGGAGAAAGCAGAAAAAGATGACAGTTGTCATGTCATGACATCTAGTAGAGTCATTATGAAGTTCCCATTTTTTGGAACCTTTCTGATGAGCATTATGAAGATACATCCAAATGTTGATTCTGATGTTAGCTGAGAAAGGATCCATACTAAAGTAGATATTTTTTTATTGAGTTCAACTGATATGTCTTTCTAAGGTAACACATCTTCATCAATCTTAACGCATTCTGAAGTAGATTGCTTGATAACAAGAAAATGAAGGAACAATTACTAGTGTGTTAATGTTTTGTCCAAGGTTAGATTGCATAATGGCTTCAATCTTCTATTCTGATGTTGCACATCAGATCCTTTTATGGAAAGTTTTAGCTTCCAAACTTGGTTCCATCTGGAAATGCTTCAACATCAATCTTCTTATGAGCCCTTAGTATGTGTGGATGCATATGGAATATATGATGTCTTCAACTTTAGTCTTCTAATGAGTCGGCTTCCTTTAGTGACTGCATTATGGAAGACATGATGTTGTGTTCAAGTTGCAGACTTGTCTCCTTTTGAACTTCATTCTAAATTTCAATTCTCAGAGTCAAGATCTTCTTTATCTGATGTAGACTCTGATGCAACTTCATTCTAATGTTGGATGCTCTTTTTCAGCCTTTGATATGTCTTCTATGTAAGGACTTATTGACTTGTACTTTGCCATGATTAGCTACTCAGAGGGAAGCACTATTCATCATGAAGATGAGCTTCAAAGGATCTTCTAAGGCTTTTACTCTTAACAACACTTTTTGAGTATTGTTTTGAGCACTTCATAATACATGTACATCCATGCTTCTTAATAAGTTTCTAACATTGAAACACTTAATAAAAATGTGTTATTCATCACATAAAACTTGTCATCCTTACAATTTGCAATTACTAATGGTTTATCATAATTAAAACAAGGGATGTGGATTCAATATAGGGATGTATCAAGGTAGAGTTAGGGGTTGTCTTTGGAGTGGATATAGATATTATTGAGTCACGATCGATCTTGGGGTTGTCTTGGGGTCATCTGAATTAAACCATAGTCATCAAGTCCCGACCAGTCTTGTGGGTTGTCTTCTGGGGATTGTCTAAGGTTGCATTTGGGGGTTGTCTTGGGGGTCTTCTGAATCAAAACTATAATCAATAAGAATGAAGGTTGGGATATCATCATCCATGGTAACTATACTAGTTTAGTCGAGTATATGATGGGTGCTAAGATGGGAACAACTGATAATTTTAGGAGCCAATATGACTATTTATTCATAAACATATCAACACACACCATCACTTGTTTCTTTAAAAAATGATGGAAACCACTCATTAATCTTCTTAATCAATACCAAATTTGTTGACTCTTATTCCTCCACCACTTGTATTTGTGTTAGGTTTGGCTCCTTCATATATTTGTGAAACTCCTTCAAAAATTCATTTAAGATCCAGTAAGTTATTTTCTTATATTTGACAGTTAAATTCAAATCAACCTGGCTTTGCTCACAGTCTATGGCAATGTAAATGGAAACTTTTGCAACAGTTTCCTTATCCTCGATGCCTAGGTTGTGTAGTTCCATCCATACTTAATGGATGTATTGATAAATATGTATTAAGGATAGATACAACATCAGAACTCTCTTCAAAACTTACACAATTAAGCCTTTTTTAAGTAAATTCTCTTGGGCGCCTATCTCATACTAACTAACACCTATCCATGAGTTTTGCCAAGTAAAATATGTTAGAATGTATGAATATGGGATGAAAACTCACATAAAAACATCACCAAAATTGGGTTTATCAAGTAAGTTGAGGGCTCTTGAGTTCCATCTTGTTGTAATAGTAGGGTTAAGTGTGTTGGAGATAGGGTTGAGGGTTGTCCTTGGAGTGGATATCAATATCATTGAGTCCCGACTAGTCTTGGGGGGGATAGGTAGTCTTGGAGGGCATTTGGATTGGAACCGTAATCATCGAGTCTCAACTAGTCTTAAGGATTGTCCTGGGTCATATGGATTAGAAATGAAATCAATAACACTAAAGGTTGAGATATCATCATCTAGTAATTAGTAAGTGGGTATCAAACACTCTAAAAAGAATAATATTAAATTCTTCTATAACATTATCTTTTAAGTTACTTTATGATAATGTTAATTATTAACTATATTTTACATTTTCAAGATATTAAACATTTTTATTTTTTACAAATAATAATGAGTAAATAATCATTTTCCTCCTTTAAAGTGTATAGTGTTATTATTATCAGTCCTTAAAACTTAAAAAAATCAGATAAATCCCAAAAATTATGTTTGGATGTGAAGAAGGGAGAAAGTAAAAATTAATAGGTGAGAAAAAAGAAAATAAATAAGTAAAAAAATTGAGTAAAATTTAAGATTGAAGTGAAATAGAATAGAAAAGAATGAAAAATAAATTTAGTCAGGATATGGAAAATTTTCATACCTGTCGAGAACCGAAGACAAGGACATGGATAGGAAACCACATATCCATCCTTCTCTTGTCCCTTTTCCATGTCTGTGTCACATATCACACTCATCTCAATATACATAAATCATGTTCTTAGTCAAATGGAACAACTTTCCCAATATCACTCACTCACATACGTACACGTATTCAACTAAGTCATATACAAAGCAATGCATCTTAGTTTCATATCCCTCACCCACCATTATAATACCTATATCTATTTGGTATTATGATAGGTAACATTTATCTCTATTTTTTCCTATGACCTATGTAACATTCCTGATTGTCGACTTCTCAGTGGCTTGCACACTACAACACTTCTCACGGTGACACTTCACTCAACTTCTCATTGGTCAAAACCCTCCACCAATAAGAATCCTCCATAGGTAGCCATTTCTGAGACCTCGACAATTTGTTTCGACTATTTTCAGGATCAATGACTATCCCAACAAACCAACACGAGACTTTTCAGCATGCTTTATCCTCACTGACACACTTTTTGGGAAATTTCCAAAAGGTTACCCATCCCAAAACTACTCCAAGCCAAACACGCTTAACTTTGGAGTTCTTAAGTGATGAGTTGCTGAAAAGTAAATGTATTTTGTTGGTATAGATAGTACCAATTAATTCCTTTAAGTCATTTTCAACTATACAATTACATCTACAAAGCCTTCGGATCCCTCTCAATTTCTGGTGTGATTCGTCTAGGTGTTACAACTTGTCTATGACTTTGTAGAGCGTAAACATCATATCTAGAGTTATACTAACCCCATAAAGTTGATTCTTATCTTTTTGGAAGTTAACACAATTATCTATAACTTTTATTTTGACTTTAAGATTTAGTTCTATAATCTATTGTGCCTAAAATTAGGAAGAACACAAACTTATAGCATAATTCTAACAAATCAACATTTGCTTACTAATTTAATTGAGTTCTAGATATCTTTTTGAGTAAAACTAAAATCATTAGTTGGCTAACATCTAAGATTACAACCATGAAGACCACTTTCCTTAACTATGCAAAGTAGAAGCCAAATATCTACTTTCACTTTTGGCAATAAATACTTCAAAGTATTCAAAAGTACTTCCTAAGGTATTCAAATACTTGTATCAAAAATATATTTTTCAGCTCTTTGTACATATTTAGTTCGGTGTCCCACTCATTAATTATGACTTAAGTTTGATTATTAGATTTGTTTTTATTTGTAGGTGATATGCAAATTACACTATAATAAATTCTTGCTAAAGTTGGCCTTCTTTGGCCTTTACCGGGGGCATGCATTGAATTAATTTTAAAAAAATTATGTACCATACAATGGTATTATAACTGAATTTTGTTTTATATACAATATAATTACGGTGAGAATTTATGTTAAACCATCCATGACGAAGCATTTATTTTGCACACAGTATATTTTCCTTGACCAAATTTTATTTACAAAATAAACTAATTCAATGTTTAAAATAAGATAATAGTTTAAAAGGTTAAGTTTTAAGTCATTCAAAGATATTTTTATGTCTATCAATACCTGAGGCCTATACAGCAAAGAGCTTAATTTCTCTTGAAATTGTATTTAGTTTTAGTTCCATAAATGAAAAAAATAGGTACTAAAAGAGATTAAATTATTTTTATTATTGTTGTTGTTTTAAAAATTATAAATAATTAATTCAACAAAAAAAATTAACTGTATTTTTTGAAATTGTTTCATTTATAATTTTAACACTATAGGGCTAATAATATAAAAGAAATCAACTAAAGATACTTTTTAATTACCAATTATAAATATATTATATTATTTTTAAATAAGGAATGGTGTACATTTATTATTTTTCTCTTGAATATGATATATTAAAAATCCATTTCCTCAAGTAATTAAAAACAATTACATGAGTTAATATTATATTATTTTTAATTAACAATTATAAAATATATTTTATTTGTGAAAATATAGTTCTTCACTTTAAAGGAAAGCAAAGCAACTTCATCCTTGAAAGTGACAAGTTTTTTGTCCTAATAAATATCTTTATTTTTGTACGACTTACTATTTAATTTCAGAGCCTAAATTGTGAATTAGCTCTTAAAATAATATTCTACAATATTAGTTGAACTAATTAAACCAATCTAAAACACAATCTATAATATTTTAAATAATCTCTACCAACATTTTGTGCTGATATAGTATCTTTACTCAATAGAATTTCATTTGTTTGCTGACTAAAATTAAGTTATTCCTTTTAAAAAATAAGATAAAATTAAAATTTGAATTATATAACTCCCAAGGTGGACTGAATGAATGTCTGAAAATGTTGATGCTTTTTGAAGTTATGTATGAGTAAAGCTAGCTATAGCTAAAACTAAAAGAAGAGATGGTGGAGTCATTGGAGTTGTGGCTGGATTTGGCAGCGTGTTCACCGGAAGGATGGCCAGGCTCATGGTGTGTGGTCCATTTGGGGACGTTGGGTCAGTTTTCTTTAGAGGGCTTTCATGTGTTGGCGGACTTCTAGGCCTTGTCTCCCTCGTGGCAATCAAATGATTAGGCTCTTTGGGAGCTGAATATGCATGCTAGTGCAAATTCACCTGATTACAAAACCAATATGATTGCCTTACATTATACATATTCATGGATTGCTACTAGTTGTCCTATATTCATCGATCAATAACTACTTTCCAATACCATCTATCTCCCTCTATCTATCTACCTAAAGGAAATCTATCAAATAAGAATTCTTTCTATTCTATTGTAATAATTTAATGACAAATGATAATTTTGAAAAAAAAGTTATAAATTGAGATAAATTTATAACTATCAATTAAATTAATATTTTTCTTAATCTTATGAAATAAGTAATTAGGTATCATATATAGAAACAAAGGGAGTAATAAGTTTTATAAGTTACAATGGTTACATTTGTTTACAATTATCGTATATTGAGTTGTTATGTAAATTAGGAATTCTTCTATAGGAGCCCGTGCTCTCACAAGGGTTTCTTATTATGATAGTTTTTTTATGGTGTCTGCAATAATTTGGGAGATTTTGATATTGTTAATTTTTTACTTAATTAAATTACATGTCATTTTCTCATTAATTATTTTTTGTTTTTTTTAAATTAGTTCTTGATTATTATTTTTTAAAATTGTAACTTTTTAAAATTAGAAAATATGATTAAAGATAACTTTAGAAGTCTAAACTCTAAAATCCTTTTAGTTAATTACTTTCAACACTTTTTATAAGACTTATGCTTAAGAAACAAAAATAAGAAATAAACCCTAAACCCCAAAAGATTTTTTTATAAAAAGTGTTGAAAGTAACTAAAAAGATTTTAGGGTTCAAATTTCTAAAGTTATCTTTAATCATATTTTCTAATTTAAAAAGGTTATAATATTAAAAAAAATCAAGGACTAATTTAAAATAAAAAATAATTAATGAAAAAATGACATGTAATTTGATTGGTTAAAAAATTATTAGCATCAAAACCCCTCAAATTATTTGGAGGTACCATAGATACTCTCTTCTTATCAAATACTCTCTTGTGAGTTTCTTTCTTTGAATTAAATATGTTTTTCATACCTATTTTAATATATCATTTTTTTTATTGCTACCTTTTTTTTTTGCCACATAATCTTTTCAAATTTTTGCATATGCTATCTATCGTTAGTCTATGTCCGTTAAGTGATGACTAGATATTTTATTAGTCTATCACATCATCACTTACCTAATAATATGACAATTTGTTAACTCACAGCGTCATAACTTAAAAGATCGAGACTAACAATAGATACCAAATACAAAAATATGAAAAGGTCAGATAGCAAAATAAAAAAATTAATAGGTAACAATCTAAAAAAAAATATTACATATATGAAAAATATATTTAAGTCTTAAATATTTGATAATGTATTTGATAACATGTTACGTATTTTATTACAACTCTCATGTGGGTTTCTTTATTTTAATTAAATATATTATGTTGCCTATAAAAAATTAATCATTATATGAAATTTATAATTAAATACAAATATAATATATTAATTTTAATTTAATAATTATAATTAAGTGAGAGTGAGTTATGATACAATAATAAAATTGTGTTTTAGTGATTTATTGGTCATAATTTCAAATTCAGAAAAAATAATGAGATACGTAGTTTTAATTATAATTAATTCTCTCATTTCTGATGATAACTAAAATTTATTACCATGTAGATATCCTCCCTACAGCACGCACGCACATTTGGGTATATGATGATTCCTATACTATAAATGTTGAATCAATTGGTTGCTTCTTTACAATAGATCCAGATACAGTCCATGTGGGTGCTAAGTCATTGATCATGACTTTCCATTGGCCAGCAAATTATAAGTTATGATCATATTTACTATTCATTCATGAATATTGCTGACAAGTACTCATCTGTCTTAGAGCAAGTTGTAGTCATAAGAAGTGCCGACAAATATCTTATAAATTCCAAGGTTCGATTAGTAAATGAAACTCTCTATTGTGCTGCAGGTATTTCGATTGAATTATTGTGAGATCGATTTACTTGTCTGATAGGCAGAGATTCAGATAATAATATGCGTGCCTGATGATGGATGACCTAGCTAGCTGAAGAGAAGGGATAGATTTTAGCCATCCATTCAATTAGTGACGGAGACTAAGTTCAGACACAATGAATGACAGATATATAGATTCAATTATGGTTTGGCAAATTATTAAAAGGATTTTGCCCGTTTGAAAATAGAGTAATGTTACATTGCGAAAAAAATGCCCTATATTAACATAAAAAGGTATTAGTTATTTTAGTTCATCATATATTGATTTTATCTAATAAAATACAGTGTAACTTTTATTATAAATAACGTGAGTCTTTGGCTCTATTCTATCATTCTAATAGTAGATGAATTGACTGTGATATCAATTTCCTATATCTCAACGGTTTAACTATTAATTAAGATGCATTTAGTATAATGTTGTTAGATAAAGTTTATATCCATAACATGACAAGTCAAAAGATTTTGTTTTCTATAGCATAAGAATTTTCTTACAACAATTAGAGTAAATTAACTAAATTCAATTAGATTTTGTGAATTTTAAGAGTTTTGTTGAATAACACAAAGTGGTGGGGTGTAGGCCGTTCTCATATATCCAGGAGCCAATGATAATGGCAACTACTCATTTTGATTTTTTTTTTCTTAATTGTTTTGGTTTTGTAACTTCGTACGAAAGAAGTTTAATGAATTAATTACTTAATTGAAAAATTAAATAGAACTAATTTGTTATTAATGGATAGAGACTAACCTAATCCAAGTTGCAACTCACTAAGCAATAGAAAAGCATTTAATGTGCAAGAGAGAAAACAAAGGTAATCAATGAGCTGATGGGAGAAAATTAAATTAAATTGCAAACTGATTACGGTTGAATCTTGCGAGTCAACTTATTTAATCTGATAAAATTAATGGGTCAAGAAATGGATTGAATTGATTTATTAGGACGAGTATTTTTATTTTGTTAAATTTTTTAATGAATTATTTGGTTAGATTTTGTTTGTTGGACATAATATTTTGTAAAGAAGCAGCTTTACTTCATGTGCCAACAAAAAAAATTGTGTGAAATATTATATATTTCATATTATTTTATACTATATCGATTTAATTAATATATGATGTTAGTTTCTACTAGAAAATATTGATTCCAAGACAGTTTAGTTTGATAACATTTTTATGATTGTGACATTATGTACTATATGTTTAGATGGTTCATATTTTTTTTATTTAATAAGTCCACTTATAAGTTATCTATTATTTTGTAATTTTTTTTTAAATTTTGGCAGACTAACCTACTCTAATTTGCAACTCACTAAGATCGGATTAAATTGAGATTTTCAACCCAATTTCAAAACAAATTCAATCTAATCTAACTCATTTTTTTGACAAATTAATGACAGATTAGATTGAGTTGTGTTACCGCATTTTAACATTTATAAAACTAATCTAGCTATTTACTTATAGCTTCGTACCAAAAGATTATTGATTTCAATATATTGAATTGGTATTTACCTAAAAACAATTTAGTAGTAGATCATATATCTACATTTTATTCATAAAATCACTAATAATTAAAATATTTTTTAAACTTATTATTTATTAAAAAAATTCATTAGAAGTTAAATATTTAAATAATCATGTAAAAATAATTTCGACTCCCTTTGATGCATTCTTAATCCTGTATCCTTGCGTGCTTGGACGGGTAGGGCTAGAAAGAGAGCAAGTTTTACGCATGCAGTGATTGAGAAGCAGCGAGCTGATTGTGTTTGATGCTATCAATGAGGCCTTGCATTGATTCTTGGCTGGAGCTTGTGGTGGGAACGGGAAGGGAAAAACTTTATACACTATATGAATTTATTATACACCATATGTGCACAGTGAATTTTCCATAATGCCCTTTTAATTAGGTTTTTTTTATTAAAAAATTGGCTTAACCGTACAACACTGCACATTCTTCTTCTTCTTCATGCGTGAACTAAACTACACATTCTTCTTCTTCTTCTTGTTAGACGTTGGATGGTGGTTGTTGTTGGACGGTGGTTTGTTGGACGGTGGTTGTCATGCTCTGTGGACGTTCGTTGTCGCATTGGATGGGTGGCATTGGTGGTGGGCAAGGTTAGAGCTGTGGTCGCGCCATTGAGGTGGGTGTTGCATTATTTGTGGCCATACGGATTACCCAATCCGTATGAGTCATATGGATTATGTAATCCATATGAACCATACGAATTGGATAATCCGTATAGTTCATATGGATTACCCAATCCGTATGAACCATACGGATTGAGTAATCTGTGTGGTTCAATATTTTAAATTTTCTAAATTTGATTAAATGATTAAATTTTGTATATTAATAATATGATTTATGGCATGATGTAAATATGTTTGAGACTTTGGAACATTGGTTTGACCTAATAATATGATTTATGGCATGATGTGCATACATTGTTGTCTTATCAAAATTGAAGTTTGATGTTAGTAATATGTGTGATAAAGATATATGTATTTACGGATTTGTAAGGTGAAACTTCAATTTTGATCTATGTGGAGACTAACACCTAAAAAAGTGTATGTATGTATTTATGAGTTATGAAAGTAACCTTTGACCTCTTTCAAGATGTTTTGGAAAAGGTAAATAGTGAATTACAAAATTAACTTTGATCTCTTTCAAATTGACTACTTGCATAGAGAAATAATCACTTATTTTTAGAAACTCAGTTCTTTTTTTGTTTTTAAAAAATAAGCTATACAAAACTTGGGCCTTATTCTTTAAATGTTATGTTGGCCTTACATTTCCTCTAAACTTACTGAGCCAAATGTACTGTCTTTATTATGTAATGGCATTAAGCCCAACCTCTCCTCCAACCAAGTATGAATTTAGAACCAATGGATAATGATGTTCATGCTTAGGGGCTTGTGTAGTTATTGCTTGATTTGTGCAATAGTAGTGGTGGCAGTTGGAGTGTGGGAGGACTAACATGAATTGGGTCAAGCAGAAGGGACTAATTCATTAACATGGGGGAAAATTAAGGTTTGAATCTCTGCGAGAAGTGGTGTTTACATTTAGTTTTCAATTGTAGGCGTTTATCAATCCCTGTGAAATTGGATACCTATGTGAAACAAAAAATTCTCCATGCAAGTAGTCAATTTGTTCTTTCAACTAGGTTTCTGAATAGTGCTTGATATGCTACGATTTTCTTTGCATGTTGTTTTGTTGCTTAGAGAGTATATATACAAAGATTTCATGCGATAAGGTACATTGGAAAATTTCAAAATTGAATACATTGAATCAAATATGTGGAGATTAATTAGTAGCATCTAAAACTGATAATTACATGACTAATGTGATTAAGAAATGCAACAGATAATGGCAAAAACCAGAGGTATGCATCGGGCATTAGGGAGAGTTGGAGATCGAGCGTCTAGGACACAGGTTGCGGGTAATGAAGACCAAGCAGGTCAACGTTGTAGGCCCATCGCATCTGCCAGAAGACAATGGGTTGATGAAACTGTTTTTGAGGATGTTGTTGGTCAGGAAGAACATCATGACCATGTTCCAGTGACAGAGGATGCTGGGACCGAGTTAGAGTCATTCCCTGGTGGCCCGGAAGATACTTCCGTTCTGTCTGACTACGTTCACCATGTGGCTTATAGAGTGTGGGCTAGAGAGGTATTTATATGTTAAAGTACATGAAAGTTAACATATATTTGTGAATGTAATGTTTGTTATTGATATAACTTTTTCCCAGGAATGTGCCGAGTTAAAATTGGCCTCTCACGACATAAAGTAGTGAAATTTGGGAAGCCAACACCTGAAATTGAAGGGCTAGTGGTTGCTACTGGGTTAAGCCCATTGATATCGTGTTTCGTGCAGACTAGAGACCGAGGATTGTTGTTTGCGTTTGTCGAGAGATGGCACGCAAAGACCAGCAGCTTCCATCTACCCATCGGAGATGTCAACATTACTTTGGAAGATGTTGCGTCCTTATTGCATCTGCTAGTAATGGGAGTGTTCCAAACGTACGATGCAATTGATGTGGGGGAGGCAATTACCTTATTGGTTGAGTTGTTGGATGTGACCATTGATGAAGTTGAATCTGAGACCGCACAATGCCACGGGGCATATGTTCAACTATCATGGCTTAGAGAATTATATGCTGTGAAGTGTGAGGCTAGGTAGTGGGTTCTTGCAGCCAGAGCATATCTCTTGCACTTGATCAGTTGTACATTATTTGTGAACAAGAGTGCGACACACATTAGTGTTGTATTCTTGGAAACATTTCGCGACCTCGATCAATCGACGGGATATTGTTGGGGTGCAGCTGCTCTAGTCCACTTGTATGAGAATTTGAACTATGCCTGTAAGCATCACGGAAAACACCTTGCCAGATATATTTCTTTGTTACAGGTATTTACATTAGATCATTTAAGTTGTTTATGTAAAGTGTATTTATACCTTGAATAATGTTTTTCTTAATAGTATGACCTCATGTATTTGTTAATTTGTAATTTCATAATTTCAAAATGCAGTGCTGGATCTATGAGCATTTTTCGACCATTGGAAGTGTCATGCTAGATCCGCAGTACGATGAGAGGTTTCCACGTGCTTGTCGATGGAAGACTGCGAAGGCATTACCAGTTTCGACCTATCGTAGGCGTTTAGATAGGTTGACACTTGACGATGTTTGCTAGTCGCCTTACGTGGATCACCGTACCCATCAGGAGTTTGAGATGATTTCTTTATTTTCAAGCTTCCTTAGATGGGGACTGTACATGGTCAGACACTTACCAGAGCGAGTGATTAGGCAATATGGGTTTGTTCAACAAATCCCACAGCTTCTTCCCACTGAGTCTCCCTCCATAGACCAGGTTGATGACTGATGGACCCACTTCACTGAATACACTGTAGACACTGGTGACTTAGTCACTTTCCCTAGCTAGTGTGCTCCTGGGTATATGGCTTAGTTCTTCAGTATATCTCATCCGTTTATGTTACCACTAGAGGTCAGGGAGCCAAGCTGACATCCCATGTGAGTGACAACTACTTTATAGGATCTCGGTTCTGTTCAAGAGGATGATAGACCAGGTGCGGGTAATCCTATTGCAGATGCTTCTGATGTTAGTGACACACCTCCACATGCAGTGGTAAACATTTCAGCAAGTGTTGTTTTTAAAGTTATTTAAAGGCATTATACGATAACAATTCATTATCGTTGTGCTAAATTGTATGATTGTTTCAGGGTATGTGCCAAAGGATTGCAGACGGGTTGCAACACATGATTGACACACAACAAGTTACCCCTGGCACAGATGCGTACTCATCTACACAACACTTGTTGAAATTAGCACGTAGTGTCACTGAGCATGGAAACGTGTTTGTGCGATCCAGCAGGTTGAGGGAGACAGGTTCGTGGCAAACATTGTGCAGTCGTCAGAGATCAATTTTGATTTTGCTTTATAATTGCCTTGTAATCTTCATTTTAAGTTATTGTCTTTAGTGATACACATTTGGTACTCTTGTTTTTAAACTATTTAACTTATGTTAATTTTTTTTATATTGATAATTTTGGAAATCACACAGTTGCTTGCATTTTGTAAATATTGTCATAGCTTTAACATATACAGGGTTTTAAGTGAAACAAGACAATTGTAACTTGCAATTAGTAATCTCCCATTTGCCACTTTATTGATATCGATACTATTTTAAGTAGCAATTACAAACCCACCAATGATGGACAGTGAATATAATTAACTATTGTAAATCTACATATTCAGTGCATAAATCAATTGATTTAGAATATAGTCTCATTCTCTCAACATAATGAGTCGGCCAATGTTTTGCTTCACTGAAGCAGTGCGTAGACCACAAAAATGTAGGAGACGGGATAAGAGAGTCATCTGTTAGTTGAACCTGTTTCAATAACGTTGTCACGATATATTAATGGTTGGGAAATCACACTGAGTCAAATGCATCAAAGAAGGCTGAATGTTATGCCTGCACAAAATGGTTACCAAAGACATGACCAATACAAAAAATGCGATGAATACCAGGATCTTCAGGCGGTTGGCTTCTTAGAGGGAAAAACGTCATACTTTGTTTGACAGAAAGCGAAACAACAATGACATTATACCTGGAATAAATGACGTACCCCATGTCAGTAATATCCATCCACTTATCCATTGTTACCTATACAATCAGCTTTTATCAATGTTGTAATCTATATTTGACAAGACATTTGATACATAAATTTAGGTAACATCTTACCTTTGTTAATCTATCAACAAGAAGGGACCGCTTTAACTGATCAAACCTATCAAACCCACCAAACAAGGCTATATACTGATCAGACCATTGTGAAAGTTTTTCAGCAAATGGTTGCGCACCAAAGACCAAGAATCTTCACCATAACCTAGTATGGCAACAATTACACGATATCCACAATTACCATCAGCTTTAACATCAGTGATGTTAACAATGAATTTGTGCATAAAAGGATGAAATTGATCCAGCATAGGAATGTATTTGTTATTCAGTGGTTGATCAGATGATGAAGCATACATTTTTTGTGTTGCACAACTACTTTGCATAGAATGTAATTCATTAACATACTCAAAGTAAGACGAATCCCGTTTGGTTGAAAATTCATGCTTTGTGAGTTTATTTTTCGGAAAACCTTTTGTTCTCACCTTTGCAAGGGAAGGATTCATCTATGTTTGATAAGGAAAAACAAGTTCTTTAAGCTTAGTCTTCAGCGTCATTTTCCCACACAAATCAAGCTTCTGAAAACGGTTTGAGATTGCCTCCATCTCGTCAGTTATGTGAATTTCCATGTCATGTAAACCTTGGTCTAAAAAATGTAATCTTCGCCAAAATGTACGAATGCTTGAAAGTGGTACGCTGCCAACAACAACCTTAGCTAGCTCACATGCACAAGGGAGACCATGAATAGTTCTCATCACACATCCACAACGAGAAGGGTTTTTGCCTGTATAATGAACTCGCTCAAACTCAGCAGCAATCTGGTTTAATGCATACCTGGACACCATGCTGATAAGTCTCTTGTACAATGTAACTTTGAATACATGTCCTATGACATGGGTGCTTCTTTCTAATTATGCCTTTATTTCAGTATGTTGCAAGGTGATCATGTTGTTAATGGCATCCCAAACAGTTCATAAATCTCCAACGCTATTATGAAGAAGCCTCTTTAAAGTCCAATGAGCATACTCAACCCTGCATTTAATGACAACATGATAATAATTTAAAATACAAATTGTTGTTCAACAAATGAGAATGTCACCAACTTTAAAGATTTTGTTACCGGTTAGTTGTGGTGTGGCCAACATGCATTACTTTATTTGTCCATGCGGTTACAAATTTTTCCTTATGAGGATCCAACCATGTTTCTTTCATATAATCAACAAATGCAGGACATGGTGAACAAGCAACTTCAAACTTCATCAAACAATCATCGTAAGATTTATCAGTACCACAATCAATAAGAGTACCCCAGGCTTCCATGACATGGTTCCATGCCAAACTTTGTCGTATATAAGTTTTACATTTTGCCTTCACATTCTTTTCAATGTGAAACCGACATAATAAGTTGGTTGCCATTGGAAAAACATTTTTCACAGCACTCATCAATATTGCATCTCTATTGGTAACAATGACGCCTGGGAAAAATTCACTTTTAAGAAAAATCTCTCTAAAGCATTCAAGGGCCCACACAAGATTGTTTATACGTTCCACCTCTAAATAGACAAATGCAGCAGAAAATGTTATCCCAGTAGGTGTCACACCAACAATGTCAAGTAAAGGAAGTTTGTACTGTCCATCAAGAAGACCATATGATATGCATTGCTCAATTTCACTGCATCTAGATGTGTCAAAAATAAATCACGTACCACATTTTCTTCTTCCATTCTATGCCCATGAATATACATGTCGCGTTCAAGAAGTTTCATTAACTGTTGTATTTCAGTGTTATTACCTCTTATATGTGTGTGGTATGCATATCTTGCATTGTATAGTTGCTTCAAAGTTGTATAATTATTGGCATTGTGCTCCTTCAAAGTTAAAAGAATATTCTTTGGTTTCACCATCGACCTTGTCATATCAGCAATAATATTCTTCTCTTCCTCACTTAGTCGACCAGCATGTGGGTGTCCACATAATGACCTAGCCAAACTATGATTATGAGTGCCACATATTAGCTTCACTATCCAGCCTTCACCTCCCGGGACGGGTTTTGCTCTCAGCTTAAACGGACAATCACATTTTCTACTACTACCCGTTGTTGGTACAAAACCTTTTTTGAATGATCTATACTTTCCACTTCTTTGACAACCAATTAAAATATATGATGTTGTTCCTAGCTTTCCATTTGCCATGCCACTCCTCATTATGACAGCTACAAAACCATTATCATATGCAACACTTCGAGCCCATTTTAATACATCCTCACGGGAATGAAACACCTATAAAAATGGAACATTCATTGTTGGGTACTATCATTTCCATAATTAAACTCAATCATTTAACTACTTTAACTACATGCTAAATCAAATATATACCTCGACGGTATTGAAGGCTACTGAACAATTAACATTTTCAAACACATCACCTTCTTTACCAATGTCATCCTCCATATTAATTTCTTCAGACATAATACTGTCATAAATCCACTCGTCGTTGTCCATCTTAATAAATCAAAATAAAATTATTTCATTCACCAAACACACACATACTAATATTAAATAACATTATAATTGTAATGTTACCAATTATATATATTTTTTAGGCAACATCGATTTTACAGATTCATACAATATACAATACAAATTTACACTACATTAATAATAAAATTTATAAATAAAATATTGAAAATTCTAAAATATCCTAAACAAAGCACTTGAAAGAAATATGTGAATACTTAAATAATTTACCCAATTTACCTATACTAATGTAATACATCCACAACAATTATATCAGTGTGGTATCCAATTTATCCAACTTTTCTTTTATTCATTTATAAACAACTAATTTTTTTTAAAATTATATTTAATTTTTTTAAAAATACAGACCATACGGATTATATTTAATTTTTTTTAAAAGTACAGACCATACGGATTACTTAATCCGTATGGTCTGTATGGATTACTTAATCCATATGATTCATACGAATTGTTCAATCCGTATGAATCATACGGATTGAACAATCCATATGAATCATACGGATTGCTCAATCCGTATATTTCTTTTAACAAATTATAACTTACGGATTGTGTAATCCGTATCACACATACGGATTACATTACCTGTATGTATCAAAACTTGCTTACCTCGCAGACACCGCCAACGGACACGTCTCCGACGACTACTATCAGTGACCGCAGCTACCACCACCACGACTACCCCCTCCGACCAAAGCCACCTCCAATGTACAACCAAAATCACCCTGCGGCCACCAACAGAAAACGCAAGCTCAAACAAACGAGTAAAAGTACATCACACCAACAGAAAAAGCCAACAGAAACAGCTGGGGGTTGTTTTGCCATTTTCAAAATATTATATAGTGTATTTAGTAGAACCCGAACGGGAAGCACATGCGTGCACATGTTTCTTGTTGTTCTACGTTTTTTTACCCAAGTTTTTAGTCCATAGTCCTTAATTTGTACAGGACCTACAGTCCAACGGGTTGGACACATTCAACTTGGCTTTCAATTAGAGGAGAGAATGCCCTATACCCAATGCAACTTAAATATTTGTCCCCATGCATCCATACCATCTCACACTTAATTTGGAGCCATGTTCCTTTGCTCCATTTTGCACCCTTTTGTGCCCAACCAATGCTTGTGTCTTGGCCCCTTTTCGAATACACACAAATAAGGTCTTGTACAATTTCTCGTTTGTTCTTTAGTCTTATTTTGATTTGAAGATTTTTTTTCCAGGCCGCAAGTTTCGTAGGCAGGGTCTTGTGTTTGTGTTGAGCCATGTTTCATTGTATATTGGGAAAATTTATGCACAACCTAAACCACTTTTAAATATGTTTGCCTAAACAATCTAATTAAGAGCTTATTTGTGTCAAATTCAATTATGCATGATACTGAAATAAATTAAAAGAGTGTACAAGAATCATAAATTGTTTACATAAATCAAAATAAGCTAGTCTAAGCTCTATTAATTGTCTCCCATACTACATATAACTATTTTCCTAAAGTATAAAAAAGAGTCCCTTGAATAAAAAATTTTACCAAAATGACTTATGTTTTAGGGTTTTTCAAACATAATACTAAGTATTTCAAGAAAATAGTATTTATTGGAGGTATCTATAAGGAGCATCATAAGTATTCCCTCCACCTTAAAATGATTAACAGTTAAGATTTTTTTTTACACTAATTAAGAAAAGTAAGTATCCCAAGATAATAATATTTCTTAGAAGACAATTTTGCTAAAAATAACTATAATCTTTTCTTAATTTCAATAAAGTCTTTCAAGATAACAATTAATATTTATTAAAGGAAAAAATTTGATAAGTATTTTATTATTTCATTAAAAAATGAGAACATCAGTCAATATAAAAAAAAATCAATGCTAAAACATCGATTAATTTGAAGTAATTTTTTAAATGTTTGGTTTTTATAAAAACAAAAGTAAAGATATATTTAATCCTTCAAAATACTTTGAAATGTTAGTTTTAGTCCTTATAAAATTTCAATACAATCTTAATCCTATATTTTACCTAGGACCTCATTTTTTGTTCCTAGTGAAAGACAAATGACAACACTTTTGATAAAATATAAAAACTAAAAGCATATTAAAAATTTTATGGGACCTAAACCAATATTTTGATAAATGTCGCTACCATAACAAGTACCTTTTCCATTAATTTTTTAGTAGAATGTAAAAGTTGAAGATCTAGAACCAACTTTCTAGAACTTGTGCTGCATCAATTTTCCTTCCCTTCTTCTTTGCTAACTAGTGCTCAACATCATACATCAACAACGTCTTTAACCCAAGTTAATTGGGATCGATGGTAGATGAACCCAATGATAAATTAAAGAAAAAGACCAAAGAGACAAAAAATAAGCTAAAATAAAAGAAGGTTGAAAGGGAGAAGGGAGAAAAGAAGAGGAAAAGAACTAAAACAAGGGAACGACTGAAACATAGAACTACTGATGAGTTTACCCCTCCACCAAGCTTATAGCTTTTCTCCGCTCCATCCTAAGACATACCGTCTGCCAATCTATATCCCACCCTATTAGGTCTTGTTTCACTACCTTTCCCCAGGTGAGTTTCGATCGCCCTCTACCTCTCTTTGTGTCGAGCTCTTGGTAACAAACTCTTGTTCTTACAGGAGCATCTAGTGGCTATCTCATAACGTGCCCAAACCATCTCAATCTATGCTCCCTCATCTTTTCACCTACCAGTACCACTGATACCTTTCGTCGAATATCCTCATTTCTTATCTTATCCATCTTCGTATATCCACACATCCATCTTAACATCCTCATTTCTGCTACCCCTATTTTATGCTCATGTTGCCTCTGTGCTAGCCAGCATTCTGCTCCATATAGCATTGCCGGTCTTACAGTTGTTCTATAGAATTTTCCTTTTAGCTTAAGGGAAATTTTGTGGTCACACAATAATCCCGATGCACTCTGTTATTTCATCCACCATGCTTTAATTCTATGATTTACATCCTCATCAATCTCACCACCTTTTTTGCAACATTGATCCCAAGTATCTAAAAACATCTTTCTTGTACATAACAAATTGCACCAATATCAGTGTACTGTCTAGGGTCCGTAAAATACACGTGGTTACTTACGTGGTGCTTCGGTATACGTGTTCATCCTCCATGTCAATCTTGCTACAGGAGTACAAACATTTTCTCTTAGCAGTGGGTTATTGAGCCTAACAAGTTATCTCTAATACCCCCATATCTGAATATTATTGATAATGTTGTAATCTCCTCATCAAGTAACAAATACCTAATTATTTATAAGTCATCGTATTATCTACAAATTATAGATTATCTACAAGGTACACATTATCTGTAAGCCTAATTATCTATAACCTGTAATTATCTGTTAGTCATTATCTACATGCTAATAATTATCTACAAGGGTTGTTACACCGCTTTAACAACCCTCGACATATAAGGACCCGATGCTCCCCCTCATTCTATAAATATCAGGTTCTATCTAAACCTTTGACACACAATTCATTTGCACACTCATTCATGGACTGACACACTCAGTTACTCACACTAAGGCATACACCTGCTCATAAATATATTCTTATTCTCATATAATTAATGTACTTACTTGAGCGTCGAAGTCCTCTCCTTTTTTTTGTAGGTCCCCTCTCTTAACAAACTTCACTTACCGTCCAACGTACAAAATCTGGAGTCTACCTTGGCCACGTCTACCCTGACGTGCGCTACTTCCAGATTTTGGCAAATACAATCAACATTAATTGCATCCAAATTCAAAAACCATAACTGAAACACAACATAATATACGCACACAAACATATTGGGGTCTTGAAAGCTCTTTGTGCTAAAACAAGAAAACATTGAGCATTCTCTTCAATGCCAAGAGCAAGCATTACCCTTTGCACTTGATTCCTTATTCGTCATAGAACAAAAGGAACTAACCACATGGAGATTCACCTTATTTCGATGATGAGTAAGTGAAAGAAGTCCCCATATGTGCTTCTGGTGCTTTGCGATTCCCTCAATCTCTCATATCTACTTTGGTGAATTGATGACCGATATTAAGGGTTTCTTAAGCAATTTTTGTAAGCATTTCCTTCAATCTCTCAGATTTGGGTGAGGAGGAATGCGTCAATTCATATATTTTTTAAACCTATACATCAATCCAAATAAGAAGCTATATAAAACAACTATTTTACATCAGTTATCCTTGAATTGGGGAAACATAGTTCATTTTAATTGCAAAAATAACATCACGTAGGATATTTTACATTGGGT
This sequence comes from Glycine latifolia, assembly GCA_013407115.1. Lineage (NCBI taxonomy): Eukaryota > Viridiplantae > Streptophyta > Magnoliopsida > Fabales > Fabaceae > Glycine > Glycine latifolia. The sequence continues at coordinate 17,210,187 of CM023958.1, read as the reverse complement.
GGTAATGAACCGATGCAAAATCCTTTTGTAGAAATGACCTAAATACATATTTTGCACATAAAAAAATATAATTAGATTAGTGAATCTTTCTTTATTTAATTGAATGATAGATCATAAAACTATCAAAGTTATGTAATTCAAATGACAAATTTTAATCTACTAGGCGAGTCTTAGTTGACAATGTAGTTTATGGGTAAAATATTCTAAGCTACCTTTTACATTCTAAGTTATACCTACACCTGTTGTAGATAATGTGGCTAAGACACAAACTAGTCAATGCATCTGCTGATGTTTGTGTCCAAAATCAGATTTAATGACAAAGGTAACATATTAGTTTAATTGTATCTACTTGTTTGGGAATAATAGAACAATAATAGGATTTTATTTTTTATTCTTTTAGGTTACACTGAATATTAGTATCGAAAATGAAAATACTAATGTTAGAACAACTATTGTTATATATAAACTTTTAATAGAAAAATTAACAAAGTTAAATAAAAGACTTAAAAGGAAGATTTTGAAAATTTCAAGGGCCAATTGCAATGAAAGAGTTTTTGGAGGACTAAAATCAATAGGTCAATACATAGTTGGATGAGCAAATTCATATTTAACCCCCCCTCTCTCTCTCTTTTTTTTTTTTTTACTTATATGATTTTTGTTTCATGATTTTTTTTTACATTTTTTTGGAATATGACAGTGGGAATATTATTTTCATATTTTTTTAAAATATTTTCAAAATAAATATTCTTGAGTATTTTTTATTTCCAAGAAGTTGCATTCTTATATTTACACATTTTTTTATACCTATGCTAAGGACTGAGAAAATTATATTTTCATGGAAACGTGAAAAGTTATTCTTTAACCCCCCCAATATAATTTTCATTTTTATTTATTATTTATTATTTTATTAAAAAAGTATTCCTAAAAATACTAAAAGTTAGTCAAATGTATTTTTAGATACATTTAGAAATAATATTCAAGACCAATAATATGAGTCCTAAAAATATGACCACCTTAAAGAAGGGTTACACCAGCCTCACTTCTAATACACCCAACAAATAATTGTGAAATTCCACAAATAGCCTTTTTAAAAATTCATTAAACTTACAGATTTACAAATTTCCAATATACCAGCCGCCATCCATTCGTTTCGTTTTGGTTTCTTCTTCTTCCACACGTTCAAGGTGCCACTGCTGTCATCTGGTTTGGTGCTCTGTCGTGTGGTTTGGTTCTCAGTCGGGCTTCCATCGTTGGTTGTGGTGGTCGCCGTCGTAGTTGTGGTGGTTGTTCTCCGTGACGAGGTAAGTGACGTCGTTTCATCTTCCAGTCTCCTTTCGTGCACACATACAGATTGACAATCCATATGGGTTTTTTTAGTGTTTAAATTTTTTTAAAGAATTTGTTTTAATTTTTAAAATTGGATGAATAAAGTGAAGTGTGATTCTTTTGCGAGTGAGATATATTTGATTTGTTTCATGAATTGTTAAGTATTTAGGGTGCCAATAAGTAAGTAGTTGATGAAGTTAAATATTAATTTTAAAGTTTATGAATGAAGTGTTTGGTTCATGAACTAAAAGAGTAATTTCAAAGTGTGATTCTTTTGCCAGTGAGGTATATTTTGAAAACACAATAAATATACTGCAAATAAACCAAGTGGGGGGTGAATTGGTTCAAAACTGATATTTAAAATTTTCTAAAACAAATTACGGAATTAAAATCTTGGATCGTATCACTTGTTCACCTTTTGAAAATTCATAACTTTTTCTTCAATCAAGATCAATCCCTGATATGCATGCAATGACAGAAATAATTTCTTTGATGATAATATTTTGATTTCACAAAGACAAGCAATGTAATATACAGAACTTAACACAAGAGACAAGGCAATTTATATTGGTTCACCTCACAACCATGGAGGCTACATCCAGTTACTTCCAACCCGCACTAGGTTAGAGTTCTCACTATATCAAAGAATCTTTACAAGCAGTTTACAACGATCATCTTTATCCACACTTGACAAAAAAACAAAAATCTAAACCCTATAGAGTGGTCAAGAACCAGAGAACCCTACTCTGTTCTTGCCTCTAGAGAACCCTACTCTAGAAAACATCTTTAAAGAATCAAAGATATACACCAACAAAATTTTAATACACAGAAAAATTCTAAAGAAAGATTCAAGAGATACAACCTGTGATCCTTCAAATGTATGAATGAATGAATGAATGATGTTACCAATCAGTCATGTTAAATGCAATTCAAAGCTCAGAATCAGAACTCTTGAAATCTCTTCTTTTCTTTAAAACCTCATCTCAAAGACTCAACTCTCTTGATCTCATGAGAGGTTTTTCACTCTTAGAACAAATCAATATTTTGGCTCTTGAAAAGGCTTTCTATCTTTTTAGTGATTCACACATATGCTCATGTTCATTGAACAATTCGCTCCAAGTCTATTTATAAAGACAAGTTATACAAAGCTTTTAAAAAATTGACTTAACTGACAATAATCGATTAAAACGACAAGGTAATCGATTATTTAATCATATGTAATCAATTAAAATATCACATAATCGATTAATATGTTCTTGAGCTTCCTAGAAATGTTTTCATGAACAAGATAATCGATTAAATCGAAACGTAATCGATTAAAGCAGTCTTAGTGTATATGAAGCATGGAGAAATAATCGATTACTTACTACTGGTAATCGATTAAACCAGTAAAGCTCAAAACACGAAAAATGGTCTGTGTAATCGATTACTGAAAATGGTAATCGATTATACCAGTAATGCATCATGACTAATGAGTTAGGATAATCGATTACATAACAAGATAATCGATTATTCTAGTGATGCATGGTTTTTCATATAGCACTTTGTAATCGATTACAAGAAGCTAGTAATTGATTAAACTGTTCTTTGAGGCTTTTCCAGAAATAGTATGAATGTCTTTAATAGATTAAAATGCTTGTGTAATCGATTAAAGCAGTAAGTTTTCATTTTTTCAAAGACTTAGCCATGAGAACTTAACTTCTTTTTGAAATCATTGGATTGATTTGAGATTTTATCCAAAAACATGTATGTGTGAGAATGAGAATGCAAATGCAAATGAAAGATCACAAGGCAATGCACTTGAACCACTTAGACAAATTACAAATGCCTTCAAATGATTGGGCATGTAAAAAGCTAAAACATCAAGCCTTCATCCTTGCTTTAATCTTCTTGTAGCTTCCCTTAAAATCAACATATTTGATTTGTTTCATGAATTCTTAAGTATTTAGGGTGCCAATAAGTAAGTAGTTGATGAAGTTAAATAGTAATTTTAAAGTTTATGAATGAAGTGATTGGTTCATGAACTAAAAGAGTAATTTCAAAGTTTATCAATGAAGTGAAGTTCAATTCAATTGTAATTTGAAAGCATATTGTTAAATGTTATGGTACACTTATTGATTTTGTTCCAGATGGCAATGCTTTGAACTTGTTACGTAACATTTTCTCAAAATCTCAGGTTATGGTTAAGAGTAATTTCAAAGTTAATGAATGAAGTGAAGTTCAATGCAATTGTAATTTGAAACCATATTGTCATATGTTATGGAACCCCTATTGATTTTGATCAGGATGGCTTTGCTTTGAACTTGTTATGTAACATTTTCTAAAAATGTCAGGTTATGGTTAAGAGTAATTTCAAAACATACTGTCAAATGTTATGGAACCCTTATTGATATTGATCAAGATGGCTATGCTTTCAACTTGTTATGTAATATTTTCATTAGTATGAATTGATTTGAACTTGTAATGTAATAATTTGGTTTGAATGTCAGATTATGGTTATAATGAGAGGATTACGACGGGCTTTGGCCAAAGAAGGCAGAGAAGACAATCAAGAAGAACCCCCTGCACGCCGAAGGCCGACAACATTGGCACGAAGACAATGCGGAAGGACTGATGTTGTTGAGGATGTGCCTGCTGAGCAAGCCGTCGACGTTGGTGACAATGTTGCACCTGATGAGGGAAGCATTGGTGCTGAGGTCGAGGGATTTCCTGGTGGGTCCCATGACACTTCAGTGTTGTCTCTTTATGCTGATCATGTAGCAGCTAAGGTTTGGACGGGAGAGGTATGATTGTTGCTTAAAAATAATTCCATTTGACCATTATTTTTGGCATTTATTTGTAGGAAGCTAACTAACAAATATCACAGGAACGTCCTGAGCTGAAGTTGGCATCTCATGGGAGAAAGGTGCAAAAATTTGGTAGGCCCGGACCAGAGATTGAAGGGTTGGTGGCCGGCACGGGGTTAAGCCCACTTATTACCTGTTCGTTGGAGACAGGTGACAGGGGTTTAATCTCAGCCTTAGTAGAGAGATGGAATAAGGAAACTAGTAGTTTCCATTTGTCGATCGGAGAGATGACGATCACACTGGATGACGTCGCGTCATTGTTGCATCTACCAGTCATGGTGCCTTCATGACGTATGATGTCTTGGATGTACAGAAGGCTGTGGAATTACTGGTGGACCTGCTTGAGGTGACTGTCGAGGAGGCCGAAGTAGAGATGAAACAATGCCATGGAGCATATGTTCGTCTGTCTTGGTTGCGAGAGTTGTATGGTTTGAAGTGCCAGCAGATGGAGTGGACAGTGGCAGCCAGAGCATATTTGCTCCATTTGGTTGGTTGCACGATCTTCGCTAACAAGAGTGCCACACATATCGGTGTGGTATTCTTGGAGGCTTTCTAGGATCTTCATGAGTCTGCTGGATTTTGTTTGGGAGCGGCTACCCTCCAACACATGTATAATAACTTGAACTATGCTTGTTAACACCATGGTAAACATCTTGTTGGGTACATTAGTCTCTTTCAGGTACTTTTGATTACATGAACTACTTTATTTATGCTTATTCATTAGGGTTTGGTTTTGACATAACCGACTTATTTGTGTTAATGCTTTTGGTGAATACAGTCTTAGATATACTTGCATTTTCCTGCAGTTGCTAACATGATGGCATGTCGATGGAGGCCAGGGAAGGCATTACTTGTCGCGACCTATCGTAGGCGATTAGATAGGTTGACTATCGACGGTGTTTGCTGGACACCGTACACTGATCACCGTACATTCTGGGCCTTTGAAGGCATATCCCTTTTCTCAAGTCATATCAGATGGGGCCCATACATTGTCAGATACTAACCAGAGAGGGTACTTAGACAGTTTAGCTTCGTACAGTCTATACCTTGCTGTGTGAGCTGCCCCCTCGGTCAATAGAGGAGGTTGATGCTAGGTGGCTTCACTTTTCAGACCATCTTCTAGTGACTGGAGACACTATTAGTTTACTAGGTCAGTGTCATCCAAACTACATGGAGTGGTTTAACCAGATTTCGCACCCATTCATCACCTTTCCACAGCCTGGGAAGCCTGGTAGGCATCCTCCTGCCGTGCATCATGATGTGCCTGCTCCACCACAAGATGCAAATGATGCAGTACCTATTGATGTGCCTGATGACATGCCTCGACATGCAGTGGTAAAATAAATCTATATACATTTAATGTTATTCCCTTTTCATTGTCTAGCTTAATGTGACAAATTTTTTTATATTTACTCTTCAGGGCGTCTGTCAAAGGATTGCAGAGAGGTTGCAACACATGATCGATCTTCACATAGTGACTACTGGCACTGAAGCGTATGATATTACAGATCAGTGTATCAGATTAGCGTGAGGTGTATATGAGGATAGACTTGTTTACATTCGGTCTAGACGTCGAAGGAGTGGACCGTGAGGAAACGATGATGAGAGAGTTTGAGTTTTGACATTCTTTGTATTTGAGTTTTGACATTGTTTGTACGGTGTATGCCAACATATTAACATGTGTTTAAACATTATACATCTATTTGACTAATTTACATGTTTAAAAAACATTCATCAGTATTACTTAAAATCATTCCACAATTACTTGTAATCAAAATAGAAAATAAAGCCACTCAACATGTCAGTCTTGTGACTTGTCACATCCCAAATCAACATAACCTGCTGGCAATGTTGTCAAACTGGTATACTTTTGCATTCGACTAATATAACTAGTTGGCCACTCTTTTGCTTGAGAATGACAATGTCTTGATCATAACAAAACAATTGGTGGCATAGGATATCCGTCTCGCAATAAAACCTGAACAAATTCATTACAAGTACTTTTATTGTTAATTACATATGTTATAATCATTTAAACAAATGAAAGTGTATTTGTAATACCTGAACAAAATGATTTCCATACACATGACCAATACAAATGACACGATGTAGAGCAGAATCTCTAGGTGATTGGCTTCTAAGCGGGGAAAACGCCATACTTTGTTTCTTAGAAAGACAAACAATCACAAGGTTATAACGTGAAGCAATTACATAACCCACACTTGAACATTTGCACTCCTGGGCAAAACTAAAAGAAAGACTAAGAGAAAGTTACAAACTAAAGTAAATAGAAAATTTAAAATAAAAGTATAAACAAGACACACATATTTTTCAATGGATCCTAACAATGCATAAAAATGATAAAGATGAAAAATGGAAGAATGATATTAAGGTAACAAACAATCCATGAAAACATGATCATAAAGCACAAAGTGAGAAAGTAGTCAAGTTTAGAATTAAGTATGTACCAAGGTGATAGAAATCTCTCAAAGGGCAACACTCAACCTCATATA
>CM023958.1:17173501-17198502 GCA_013407115.1 Glycine latifolia | reverse complement strand
GAATTAAAATAGGAAAATAAAGGTCCAAGAGAAGTCAAATAGGCTAAGAATGATAGACAAAAATTTAACTAAAAGCACTCTATCAAACCCATGTCAGTGATATCCATCCATTATCTTGTGTTACCTGCAATTTAACAATGTATAAGTATCATTATACACAAAATTATTGTATACATATAAAAACAACTAATAAAACATTTACATTTGACAATGCGTCAACAAGGAGTGACCTCTTTAACTCCTCATATCTTTGTGACCCACCAAACAAGACAATATACTCTTCAGACCATTCTACAAGTTCCTTTAACAAATGGTTGTGTACCACAACCCAGGCATCTTCACCATAACCAAGTAAACCCGTAATGACACGATAGCCACAGTTACCGTCAGCTTTAACATCACATACACCAATAATGTAATTCCTCATGCATGGCAGAAATTGATCTAGCATTGGGATATTACCCATCGGTAGAGGTCCTAAAGATGTTGATGAAGACTTTTGTTTAGATGAGCAACTGTCACCCTGAGAATATAACACATCCACATACTCAAAGTACGATGGATCCGGCTTGGTTGATCTTTGGTGTTTGGTAACATTTTTCTTTTGAGCTCCTTTAGTCTTCACCTTTTCAGGAGGAGGACACATGGAAGTTTTATCAGGATATGCTATTTCTTTGAGTTTAGTCTTTAAAGTAACTCTGCCACACATGTCAAGACTTTCGAATCGCTTCGAAATTGCTTCCATCTCTTCGATTATGGTGATTGCAAACTCATCGACACCTTGGTCTGAGAAATGTAACCTCCGCCAAAACATGTGTACGACACCCAGTGGTATGCTGCCAGGATTATATTTGGCTAGCTCACATGCACAAGGCAAACCATGTGTGCTTCTCAACACACATCCACAACGATAACTATCAACACCGCATAGTGAACTCACTTAAACTCCACAGCAGTTTCATTTAACGTATACCTTGAAACCATGCCGACGAGTCTTTCATACAATGTCACTTTAAACACATGTCCAACGACATGAGTACTTGTCTCAAAAGAAGCATTTATTTCATTGTGTTGCAAGGTGATCATGTTGTTCATGGTATCCCAAACATTACACAATTCTCCAAGGCTATCCTACAGTAGCCACTTTAATGTCCAATGAGCAGACTCAACCCTACAGTTAAAGGTTAAATGAATTTGGTTTAAAAACGTTAACATTTTTGAAATCATAATGTGATCACTGTCTTGCAAAGGATTTACCTGTTTGTAGTAGTATTTCCAAAATGCATGACTTTATTAGTCCATGCTGTCACAAATCTTTCTTTGTGGGGAATCAACCACTTGTCTTTCACATATCAAAAAAATATTGGCCACGGTGCAGAAGCACATTCAAACTTCAAAATATAGTCATTGTATACTTTTTCAGAAGCACAATCTACAAGACTTCCCCATGCTTCCATCACATAATCTCATGCATTGTTTTGTCCCACAAGCATTTTACATTTTGCCTTAACATTCTTGTCAATGTGGAACTGACACAACAAGTTGGTTGTGTTAGGGAAAACATCTTTGATGGCATTCATCAATGTTGTGTCTCTGTCTGTGACAATGACTTTAGGAAAAAGATCACTCTTTAAAAAAAGCCTTCTAAATCGTTCAAGAGCCCAAACAAGATTGTTGATATGTTTGCTCTCCAAATACGCAAAAGCAGCTGAAAATGTCATCCCAGTTGGTGTCACACCAACAATGTCAAGCAAAGGGAGTCTATACCTGTTCGTTTGTATGTGCTGTCAATGAGGAATACCAAATTACATGAATTTATCAATTTCACTGAATTAGGATGTGCCCAGAATATGTCTTGTAACACCCCGTATGCATCCGATGTATTAACAATTACTTAATCAGATAAGCGCAGTAATTAACTTTAATAAAAACCTGCAGAAGTGATAACAAAACCTTATTTCTTGATTCATTATGTACGGTACTTTACCCATACGAACATAAAATACCATAACCACGACTAGCCCCTCAGATCCAGATAACATAAAGGCAGATAACCAAGTAATCCAACTGATATAGCAGGAGAAACATAACTACATAACTTAAGCTGGTTATGTACAATACATCATAATCCATAGAGCCACTCCTGTGGTCATACAAAAGAATGAGCACCATGTGCCCCGATCTCAAAGATCTCATCCTCACACGAGGGCATACAAAACATATAAAGTCCATATACATAACAAATCCAAAACATGTGCGCACACACACATCTTCCCTCACAGGGGTACAAAATACATCAACATAACCAAAACAAAGGAGTTTCCATGCTCTCAAAGTGCTGCCAAGCAGCTACACAGGAACTGTCTCTACTGGGGCCTCCCGCCCTAAGACCTATCATCTCTGCCAGATGAATCACCTGCAAAAATATAATCCCCACACGGGGTGAGATACAGACCTCAATAAGCTCAGGACTCTTGGAGGCTTTTCCTCCTCCCTGGCTCACTTCCATGACACACAACATCAAAGGCATCACAATCACTAGGCCTCCCGGCCCTCACAACAATACATTGCCATCATCTAGCTCTAATGTATATCCGCGGTACCACGCCCGCCACAAGATGCATCATCATCAGCATCTGGGACTCTCAGTCCCCAGTGTGAGACCAGAACTCACACCCGTGCCATCCCATCGGGAGCTACCCCATTACACATGGATGCACGTATATGGCACCTCCGAGAATAGGCTTCAACCGCGACGAGACCACCTATCTCTTGGTCTTAAGGGATCATCATCACCCTTTATGTGAGCAAACCAAACTAGGAGTTGCGCTCTACTCCTAGGGAGGTCCATATCTATCTAACTGGTCAGAAGATCTATTGAACAGATAACCATCCACACAAAGCATAGAATCATGCATACATATTATCATGAGAAAACTGTAACAACCAATTCAATGCACATGCATCATGTATGCAACCATCACTCCCTCGGAGTATGGTGGAACACAGGCAGTGGGAAACATTCCCCAAGAGCGAAGAACTTACCTGGCAAAGCCGTGCTCTGCAGTTCAACCCCAAAACCGTGGTCTACGCCACTAACACCCTCGGTGTCACGCCCTATATAAAGGCACATAGGCACAATCAATATTCAATCCAATCATACAAGGCATAAGCAAAACAACAACGGTTCTCAACCGTTTAAAATGAAAGGAAACATCATTCCTCTCCGTCTAAACCTCTTAATCTTCTATTTTAAGGTTATCTAAACTAACCAATTCAATAGACCACTCCCAGACCCTCAGCGGTCTATCTCGGCCTAACCAAGGCACTAGAGTCTTCCCAAGACTCCGTATAAGCCAATTCAAAGAGTTTAACATTACTCAAGCCCAAAACTCAAGGATTAACAATATGGCTAAAACGGTTACTTCAACACAATATCACCGTTTATATAGCCTCTCAAGCACATAAAGAACAAGTATCAAGGCTCTTGCATGTTCTACAATTATCAATTAACCAACATTCTTCTTACACATGCATTTCTTAGAGCCAAAATCAAAGTCCATGAAATTAATATTTCAAAGCTAATCCTTCATCACAACAACTTTCTAAGCATACTTTTCTAATGGACCCAAGCCTAATTCCAGCTCTAGCTCAAAAGGGTCACTATTTATCCCAAGAACAAAATCACAAATCAAATGGTAAAACTCGAGTTTCTTACCTCAAAAATGACAAGGAAGGCTAATGGACCACTTCCCTAAGCTTGGGTGTCCGAGAATCGCCTCCTTTTCTCGCCGAGCTCAAGTTTTTAGAAGTTCTCTAGAGAAAAAGATCTCTCCGTTTGATGGTTTTTAGGAAAAAGTGATGAAGGATTCTAGCTCATAGGATGATTCCTTACAAGTTTCATGTTGAAAGGGAAGTGTTTTGATGAAGTTTAGTAAAGGTATGGAGCTTCCCAAGCTCAACAATGGTGGAATGCGTTCAGAGGAAGAAGAAAGCAAGGATTTTGGCCCATTTTTGTGAAAATGAGCTTTTATAGGGGTTCTGACTGCGTTCCCGCGCTAACAGCGCCATCCCCACACTAATCGCGCCAAGAATGCGCAAGAAATGGCTTTCTGGAGCATTCTGGCGCTAATCGCGCCATATAAGTGAATCTGGGGGTCTCCAGGGCCATTCTGGCGCTAACCGCACCATAACTGACGCTAATCGCGCCACAGGGCCGCGTCATGGCGCTAACGGCGTCGTTCCTGACGCTACTTGCGCCAAATAAAATAATAATAATTTTTTTTTTTTTTACAAATCAAGGTTATTTTTCATATGAGGTTTATTATTTTTCATAAGGAGTCATATTGAAACTAAAAGTACACCTGTCATGCACACCAGAATAAATGGAGTTTTCCAAAAAAAAGAAAAAAAACCTCATAGTAGAGGAAGACCTCCTAAGGATAAGAGACATAGGGCTAAGGAGAACCAAATAAGAATTTTTCATGTATAATTCAACATAATCTAGAATGTTATCAGTTTCGGTATGTTGATTAAATGATACAATGCATATAAAAGTTCCTACATTCATCGAAATATAGAACATCATGTAAGTTATCATACTTGCACATCCACCATTTGAGTCTCCAACAATTATTCCAATAATTACATTTGACTTGTGGATGAATACATAAGCATACATTTTATGCTTGTTTAGGCAATAACAATGAGATTATTCAATATTATACTAAGAATAGTTAGGATTTCTATAAGAATATGTCATTTATTTGATGAGAAATAAAAAAGAATATCGAAAATTCAAGTGGTAAAAGAAAGAAAAACAATGACAGGAATGAGAGAGCATTTCCGAATAGAGATTAAAATAAAAATCTTCCAATGTAAGATAAAGTTATATACACTTTTTACAATATTATAAGGATTGAAATATTGCAGTGCAAAATCAAACAAAAAAATAACAAGAAAGAAAAATGAAAAACAATTATTAAAAAAACTAAAAACATCCTTCTATATATGGATGGATGAATAATTTTATCTATAATATTTAAAAAATAATAATGAAAAAAAAACATAAAAACGAGAACCAATTCAGAGAGGATGAATTGGAGAACCAGAGAAGATAAGTTAGTTGCAACAGTCACATAGGCCATATCCGAATGTGAGAAAACCCTGGAATAAGTTTATTACAATTAGATAGACTTCCATATGCTCCAAATTAAATATCATGTAGACCTTTGTAAAAGCATTACCATCCAGATTTTCCATCATCATGACAAAGATAGCAACAAAATCATCATCTTTATTTATCATGTTGAGAAAATTACGTAAATTGTCTTATAACCAGATTTGGGTGGTGTTACGGATTTGATATATAGGCCCAATGTTAAGGCCCATTAAGAATCCAAATCATGGATTGTTGAAGATAACGGTAGAAAAAGATCGTGGACCCTTAACATAATAACTACCACGAAGATGTTGGCATAATGCGGTTGGAGATATTGGCCAAGAATATCGGAGAGGATTTCCAACTGGTAGGGAGGTAAGTTTAGTATAAATAAGGGCTGATTTCAGAGGAAAAAGGTACACAATTCTCGTTCTCTTTATTTCCATTCACACTGTGCATACACCTCACCCCACTGGTTGAGTATTGCTTCATGCATAGTGATCATCTTCTGAAGGTATTTTTCTTCTATAAATACCTTAAGAGAGAGCTTGATCCAATATCAAAATCACCAACATTCTTGTTGGACATCCTGTTCACAAAAAATAGAACATTGGCGGCGTCTGTGGGAAGCGTTAAATTTCAAATCCCACATTCCCGATGGTAAATACGAGAAGTAACCAGAATGACCACCCACGCGTCGAGGTGGGAGTAAGAGAAGTGTTTTTAAAAAATCATGATGAGGCTGTGCACGTTACGGATGCAATCTCAGATACGACCTCTTCTCCTACTTTAGTGGGACAAGTAGATGCTCAGCAGAGGAACCCGGTTGTGGCGGCTCTTGAACCAGAGCCTAATGAACCTCTCATCAATAATGCACTAAACTCAATCCTAACTCGGATGGAGAATATGGAGCGAAGACATGCTATTCAAAGGCAGGAGGACGTCAAAAATGCCATTCTTCAAATAGAAGAGCGTAATGCGGAGTGGAGGCGTGAATAAGAACAACGTTTACAACGAATGGAGCAACGCCTCAGGAGTATGGAGAATCCGGTCCATAATACAGATCATGGGCATCAAGATAGCCGTGTAGCTAGGGATGAGACAAATCACCAGAGTAATCATACTCCAAATCCCAGCCCTCATGCGGTTCCAGCTGATTCAGAGATCCCGGTTAGTCGGTTTGAAGTAGAAAGATCATCTCATGTGCATGCTCAAAATAAGAATCTGACAAACCGTAATATTGATAAAATGACGCAGGCACAAGTACCAACTTGGCACCAACTTGCCAATGCTGGAGTACATGAGAAAATACACGAGCCAGTCCAGGATACGGTACAAAATGAAACGGGAAAACGAGTGTACTGGAGGAAATACAAGAAAGGACAGCACAATAATAGTCCTTTTGTTGATGAGATTGTCAATGCTCAATATATAGAATATTTTGACGATTCGTTCTTGTCAAAATATGATGGAAGTCAGGATCCACAAGTACATATCGATGAATTACACATGCAGATGTGTGTTCGCGGCATTGATGAGCGGATAATATCTTGGATTTTCGTTACAACTTTATTCGAGGCTGCTCAAACCTGGTTCCATACATTACCTCCATGGTTTATCCGCAAATTTGAAGATTTTGGACAGAAATTCTTGTTGAATTTTGCAACTAGCAAGAAACAGCCGAAATCCAAATTTGCACTTGGAAGAATACGACAACAACCCGACGAAACATTGCACAGTTATCTTGATCGATTTAAAGAAGCGGATTTGCAAGTACAGGGATTGGAAGAAAATGTACATGTTCACCTCATTTCGGCCGGGTTGAACGGCTTATCGCATTTAGCAAAGTCGATATATAAAGACCCGGTAAAGTCATTGATGGAATTTAGAACTCGGTTGAAAAAATATTTGGAGCTAGAACAGATGGAAATTGCTAATAAATCGGGTAGAGAAAAGGACAAAAGCCCTAGATGGAAGATTTCTCCCCCAAGGTTCAGACAACATCAAGGAGTCCCCTATCATAATAGGAACCCGGATTCTAAATACAGACCGGGAAAATATGAAACGAAGTATGAGAAATATACTCCTTTAAATACATCTCAGTCACAAGTGTGGAAAGAAGTAGCATTGACTGAAATGAGAAAGGTAGATCGACCTCGTCCAATATACAACAAGGTTGGATTAGATCATTCCCGATTTTGTGAGTTTCACAATGGATCGGGACATACTACAGATCAATGTTGGGATCTCTGGGATGCAATCAAGAAGTTTGTTCGAGAGGGCAAGTTAAAACAATACGTGATCCAAACACAAGGCCGCAAAAACAAACGTAAATTGGGAGAGGCTCAATCAGGAAAGGAGAAAGAAAACAAAAAACAAAGTAACGATGATGAATTCTTAGAACCATAGTTCGAATGTAATGTTATTTCTGGGGCCTTGGGAGGAGGAGGAGACACTGCTAATCAAAGAAGAAAGTATTTGAAAGAAGTACTTTCGGTCAGAGAACATCCCAAGTTTAAAGGGAAAATCAGCAAACCAGGGCCTCCGCTACTGTATTTTACGGAAGAGGATATGAAAGATGTGGTTCCATGTCATGAGGATGGCCTAATAATTACTGGAACATTGGCCAATTGTAGGGTTAAAAGAATGTTTGTAGACAATGGCAGTTCTGCGGACATTATTCAATGGAGTGCGTTCAAAAAGATGAATTTGGATAAGGAAGATTTGAAGCCATGCAAGACGATGTTGATCGATTTTAATGGAGGAAATACCAGTCTTAAAGGTTCTATTGATTTGCGGATGATGTTGGGACCAAAGATGCATTCAAGTCGGAGAGAGTTAAATTTGTGGTGGCCGACTTTCCTTCACCGTACAACATTATCTTGGGAAGACCAATTATCCATAAGTGGGATATGTTGGTATCTACTAAACATCAAAAATTAAAATTTGTAGGGAACAAGGGTCAGGTGGTGACAATCTGTGGGGACCAAAAAGAATCCCGACAATGTTATTACAATACAGTTAAGGAAAGTGAAGGCGGTCCATCTTCACCACCCCGGATACGTCAAAGGGATCAGGTGGGCCAGGAAATAACGGAACGACAGTCGGGAAAGCCAATAAACATGGTACAACTCGACATGAGGGAAGATACTGAGGAATGGAGACTAGAATCGATTGAAGATTTAGAAGAATTACAAATAGAAAGCCAACCATGGCAGGTTACTAAGGTCGGGAAAATGGTTGACACCGACATCAAAGTTAAACTCATGGAGTGCCTCAGGAGGAACCAGGATATTTTTGCATGGAAAGCGTTAGAAATACCAGGAATAGATCCAAAATTTTGTTGTCATAAATTATCAATGTATCCCGAATCAAAATCGGTCCAATAGAAAAATCGAAAGCTAGGTCCTGAAAGAACGCAAGCATTGGCTACACATATTAAAGAATTGTTGGAAGCCGGGTTTATACGAGAAATTCAGTATACCACGTGGCTGTCCAACGTAGTAATGGTCCAGAAATCCGATGGCAAATGGAGGGTGTGTACAGATTATACTGACTTGAATAAGGTATGCCCTAAAGATGCTTATCCGATGCCAAATATTGACCAACTTGTGGATAACTCATGTGGGTTCCGTTTACTTTTGTTTATGGACGTTTATTCAGGGTATAACCAGATAGCCATGTATCCGGAAGATCAGGCAAAAATAGTTTTTATAGGCGAAAAGGCAAATTATTGTTATAATGTCATGCCTTTCGGGTTGAAAAAAGCGAGGGCCACATACCAGAGAATGATGAATAAAGTGTTTGGACAACAACTCGGCCAGAATATCAAAGTTTACATCGACGATATGATTGTGAAGATGGCCGTTATGAATTATCATGTACAAGATTTGGAGGAAACATTTAGCAGATTAAGGGAATATAATATTCGCTTAAATCCGCTCAAATGTGCATTTTGCGTTTCAGTTGGAAAATTCCTTGGATTTATGTTAACCCACAGAGGAATAGAAGCAAACCAAGAAAAATGCAAAGCCATGTTGGACATGAAATTCCCAACAAACAAAAAGGAGATTTAGCAGTTGACGGGAAGATTGGCAGCTTTAACGCGCTTCCTCCCCAAATCTGCAGAGAAGGCACTCCCATTCTTTAAGTTATTAAAAAAGGAAGTTGTTGTAGAATGGAATCCAGAATGTGAGGCGGCGTTTGCAGAGATAAAAAGATGTCTGGCTTCCCCACCTGTGTTGTCAAAGCCAGACCCTGGAGAAATATTAATATTGTATTTATTGGTGGGAGATGAAGCGGTTAGTGCGGTGTTGGTGCTGGAGGTCCATAGAACATAGAAACCTGTTTATTTTGTAAGACGGGCACTCTGAGATTCCGAGTTACGATATCAAAGGTTAGAGAAGTTGGCTTTTGCCCTGTTGATGACTGCAAAGAGGCTTCACCCTTATTTCCAAAGCCATACCATAATTGTCAGAACTAATCAGCCAATTTGACAAGTATTGCACAAACCGGATTTGGCTAGAAGGATGATTAATTGGGCAATACAGATGTCTGAGTTTGATTTGAAATATGAATCCTGACATGCTATTAAATCTCAAGCTTTAGCGGATTTCCTTATGGAATTAACCCCGGTTGGTGGTAATTCAAAAAACACGTGGAAACTATATGTTGATGGATCATCTAACACGAAAGGAAGCAGAGTCGGCATCATAATTGAGAATCTGGACGGGGTGGCTATTGAGCAATCTCTTCAGTTAAATTTCCCAACATCGAATAACCAGGCAGAGTATGAAGCACTGATAGTTGGGTTATTACAGACGAAGGAGCAGGGAGCGAAGAAAATAAAGGTGTTCACCGACTCTCAGCTTGTCACAGCTCAGATCTATGGCCGATATCAAGTGAAGGGGCCTTTATTGGCCAAATACTTGACCAAGGTAAAAGAGATCATTGTGGAGTTTGACGAGGTTGTGGTAAATCACATCCCTAGAGAAGACAATGCAAGGGCCAACATCCTATCAAACTTGGCAAGTACTAAGAGCCCGGGTAATCATAGGACTGTTATTCAACTGAAAATTTCTAGAACGACCTGTGTAATGATGATCTCGACAGTTGAAGATTGGAGGAAGCCTATGGTTGATTACTTAGGCAAGGGTCTGTTACACAATTATAGAAGATGAATTGTACCGTAAAGGATTGCACACCCCGATGCTGGTTTGCCTGAACCAAGAAAGAGTTGACTATGTGTTATCTGAGATCCACGAAGGAATCAATGGTCAACACATGGGAGCTAAGGCATTAGCACGAAAGGCCCTACGAGCTGGATACTATTGACCAACAATGGAAGCGGATTCTGTGAGACATGTCAAGAAATGTTAAAGCTGCCAGAAACACGCTAAATTGATATGGTCTGCCCCCGTCGAGTTACGGTTTATCTCGGCTCCATGGCCCTTTTTCAAGTGGGGAATGGATTTATTAGGACCATTCAAGGCAGCAAAAAGTCAACTTAAGTGGTTGATAGTGGCGGTTGATTATTTCACAAAGTGGATCGAAGCAGAACCTCTTGCCACCATCACGTCGGCTCAAGTGCAAAGATTCTTCAAGCGAAACATTATTTCCAAGTTCAGAATCCTAGGTGAAGTGGTAACAGATAATGGAACTCAATTCACTGATAAACGGTTTCAAGATACGATGACCGGGTTCCAGATGAAGCATCATTTTGCTTCAGTAGAACACCCGCAATCCAACGGGCAAGCAGAAGCAGTAAATAAGGTAATTGTAGATGGATTGAAAAAGTGAATGCTTGAAGCTGGCTCTAGTTGGGTGGAACAGCTGTACTACGTTCTATGGGGACACAGAACTACGATTCAAACGTCTACCAGGGAAACCCCGTTTAGAATAACCTATGGATGTGAAGCGATGATACCAGTGGAGGTTGGTCAACCATCCTGGAGAAGAAAGCACGTCCTTCAGGCAGGGGAGAACTATAACAATGAGGCTTGGGCTAGCGAACTAGACATGATAGACGAAATCTGGGATACTGCACATTTCCAAGATCTGGCCATGAAACAATTAATAGCCAAGAAGTTTAACAAGAAAGTGAAGCCGAGGTACTTTGAGAAAGAAGACTTAGTACTTCGAAGAGCCGACATTGGAAATAAAAATGCTTGTGAGGGAAAGCTAGCAGTTAATTGGGAAAGACCATATCGGGTTGCATAAAACCTCGAACATGGAGTGTATATGCTAGAAACCCTTGAGGGAAAATCAATAAAACGAACTTGGAATGCCGATAAACTGAAGATATATTACAGTTAAATCTAGGTTTGATGTTCTGTTAAAGGGAGTAATAAGCCACGAACACGACATGATAAATATTTGTTTTCTTATTTCATGTGTTTCTCTTTTACTGAGAATATGGATCCCGGTACAATAATTGTGTAACCCGGAATTCATATTGTTCTCTTTCATTGAGATCATGAGTAGTTTGTAATTCGATCGAGCATTGTTTCTCGAAGTTATGAATAAATAAATAAATAAATATTCTTATCTTTATGATGAGATTGAAGATTTATTTGTGTATAATTACAAACTATGCGTATATGATGCATCGTAATTGTTGTTGTCTTGGCAATGAATGGCACGCTACTTAAACCCTGATCAGGTTAAAATGTATGACCATTTAATAATACAATAAATGTCTACATTTAGCATGTTAATCGTTGTCCGGATTAAACCCGGGTGAATCTGGGACGTATTACAGATAATAATCTATTATAAAATACTTGATTGTTGAAACCAAACGGATACTTATTCAGCATGCAAAAGTTACTTTTGGCCAAATAAATTGATACGAATTCGGGTTAAGTATGGATTCATGCGTATTTGGATCGTAAATGCGAATACGTAAATAAATTTTAAATACAATTTGAGTCGGAATCAACTCGGTAAAGCTTAAATAAAAATCAAATTACATTGTAAATTGGCATCCCAGCCCTTGATATTTAAGTTGACAGGAATGAGCTTAGTCTTCGATAGCATCACCGCCTTCCTCGTTGTGGCCAGGATCTTCTTCTGGCGCCATGGAGTCTTCACAAGGAGAAAGGGGTGGGATTAATTTACCATCATTGACAAAAGCTTTGAAATGCATCCCTGTCACATTGAACTCAACTCCGAGATTCAAACAATGAATCTACTCTAGTGTGTTGTTGAATGACCCTTCCACGGCTATCGAGACTTGCGCACGTATGTTTTCAACTTCTGTTTTCGACTCTGCCAACTCAGCTTCAGTCTGGTGCAGTGTCTCTTGCGTTTTTCCCAATAGTGCGTTTAATTGGTGAAAATTTTTTGCACTGTCTTGGTTCTTTTTGCGAAGAGATTCTACACTAGACTTAAGCTTTGTGTTATCTTGTTGAGACAGTAGAAGCTCTTCCCGGGTTTTGTTGGTCTCCTCCTGAGATGCTTGGAGTTCATCTCGGGTCCTTTTAAGTTCTTCTGGGATGTGTCGAGTTCTTCACGGCTATTATTCAATTCATTAACAATGCGCGCAAATCTCTTGTTCACGGTCGCCAGACTCTGAAGTAAAGATGCGCCTTCAAAATGTTTAGCTCTATGGCACCAAGTTCTTCAAGTTCAGATTCAAAGAAGGAGACCAAAGCCGTGAAACGTTTAGGTGCATGGATAGCGTGGAAGAAGTCATCAGATAAACCCATACCCAAAGCGATCCAGGGGACAGCCCGATAGCAGTGGAAGTCGGGTTAGGAGCAGGTTCATCCGCTGGTACCAGAAAAGGCGTTATTTCCAGGTCCAAGGTCCTAGGGATGGCAACAGGTTTACCCTTTTTGGCTGCAGCCTTATCTTTATGGGTAGGGCCCTTATTTTTGCGGGCAAGGGCCTTATCTTTTTGGACCTCGGCCAGTTTCCATTTTTACGGTCCCGGATTATTAGACATTGAACCCTTTTCCTTCTCTATGACTTGAATGAAGGAGGGGGCAAGCGGTCTTGATGGTTGCTAAGAAGCGTCGGTCCGAGGTTGTGTAGATGTACTTTTCGGAGCCGGCAGTACAATAGTTGCAATTTGTTTTTCAATCTCCGGAACTTCAAATACACGCAAAGGTTAGAATAAAATGATACAGAATAAGTACAAATAAAGAAATGGTCATACTCGGTAAGAGGGACGGCCCGACACGGTATTCACGGACAAAAGAAGCCACACTAGGAGGCCCGCGAGCTTCTTTATAAGCAGCTATCTGCGTAATTGATGCAGCATTGGCATCCGATAAATCTTCTTCCTCAAAACAATATGAGGATGGAGGGAAATCATGATGAGTACGGGACCAGTAGAGGGGAAATTTTGACTCTACATCCCGAGAATCAGCGGCAAAAAGGAAAAATGGTTGTTGACCGGGTTCGACGACAACCTTGAAGTATTTATTCTTAAAGTGTTTAAAAGAATCGGTATAAACAAGAAACAATTTTTGATCATTTCGGCCTTGGATGGAGGTCCAGCATTTCCTACTAGGGGGTTCCTTGCCCGTCCAAGCAGTATGGACACTAAAATAATAAAAGAAAAGAGGGACTGTACAGGGGATGTCTAAGTATGTACAAAAATGTTCGAAGGCTTGAATGAAGCCCCAACTATTTAGATGAAGTTGTGAAGGGGCTAAATGAAGATGGTTTAAAATATTCATTTGAAACTCAGAAAAGGGAAATCGCACCCCTATCCGAGATATTACATCTTTATAGAAAAAGAAGAAAGAGGGGGAGTCCCCTTCCCTCAAAGAACAGATAGGCTCATTCTTATCTGGGGGTCGCACAACAAAATTTTCTTGATTCCCGTCTGGGAGGATCGCAACGTTTTCCACATTAAGTTCGGATAGCGTTTGTAGAACCTCCTGAGTTATCCATGGGAATTTAGAGTGTGTGGAAGAAGACAATGAGTCGGGTTGTGATTCGGCAAGCCGGGACTCGGCAACTTGTTCTGAAGATGGATCCATATATACCTACGACAAATAAATAAAAATCAGTAAGAATAACATACCTGAAGCAAGAACAACATTCCTATTGTTGGGTTTGGTGATGACTGAGATAGGAACAAGAACAAGATTATGACAACAAGATCCGAGAATAGAATCGGCCAGAGTCATAGCCAGAGTTTACAAGAAGAGCACTTTCATGAACACAATCAAAGCATGGTTCGAACCGAGTCTTTAACATTGGATTCGAGGGAAGAACATCATCATTGGGGGATAACAAAGAGTTAGGGTTTTGTGATTCCAAACACACAAAAAGCGAAACAGGATCAGTAACAGGACCTGCCTTAGGAAGACCTAAAGGGGTTTTGGTTTCAGAAGACTGAGCATGGTTTTGGGTCGTTTTCTTTTTCCTTTTGTTGTCATTTCCACTGGTATATGGACGCAACAAGGCTTTTTCCCTTTCTTCTTCAGAAATGGGTAAGCCGAATAACCAATACCCAATCTTGGGAGGAATGGGTCGGTCTAACCAACTTTCTTTACCAGGAGTATTCATGACTAATGCAAAAGTTAAGGAATGCTGTCCAAAATGAAGACAAACAGCAAGAGAAGGATAATGGCCAAAGAACGAAACAATGAGCTGGTAAGAAAATTACTAATAGAGCAAAACCTAGATGATGAACAAAGATGGCGATAGACCCAATACATGCAAACAAACTACAATCAAAGTAAGGCAAAGCAAAAGTTTGATAGTAAGGAGAGGTACCTGAGTTTGCGAAAGTGTTTGAGAATACAGGAAATGCAACAAGAAAACACAGAGTTTCAAGGAGCACGAATGAGTTCTTGGAAGAAGAAGTAACGTTAATAAGAGAACAGAGGGGAAGATACAAGGAGATATATATATATATATATATATATATATATATATATATATATATAAGCATTAGCAAGAAATCGAGGTAACCGTTGGATTAGTGTATGGTTTTTTGACGCCATCGAACAGTTGTATCGATATAACTGTCAGATGTTGATGAATCGTCATGCCTGGGGGCAAAATCATCCATTCAATTTCAAATTTCATAATTAGCGCTCAGTGTGAAATGATAGAGCATTTAATGAGCGTACGCACATTAAATACGCTGTTTACAGCAAGAGATATGATGAGACACAAACATCAAAGTCAAGTGACTATAATTGATACATCACTTATATGGATTTGTGATTACCCAAATCCAAGGGATAATAAGTAGGAGTCGTAGACTAGGATATGGATAGTCACAAATCAATATACGTATAATCCGGCCATCCGGGATTGAAATGGTTCATAAGTTCAATGGCTGGAAAATGCCTCGTATAATCCGGCCATCTGGGATAGAAATGGTTCACAAGTTCAATGGCTGGAAAATGCCTCAAGTGATAACGAAGTAACAGAAATGTCGGTGAACAAAGTCGGGATGGTATGTAAGGCAGCCGGGATCGAAGAGTGAGGGATGATGCTCCCGAAATTTGAACTGGGTTAAAATCTCAAGTAAGATCTTGAGGGTAAAGCCCAAGAAAGGGTTAAAAACTCAAGTGACTGCTTAAGGGTAAAACCCGAGATAATTAAAACCTTCTGCGAATGAAGGTTAGGCAAAGCCGAACAAAAATCTGAAAACCGAGATACTTAAATCCGGGTTTAGATAAAATAAAGGACAGCATGCAGAAATCAAAACTTGACAGAAGAATCAGCTAGTGCATCCCGATTGCCTAGAAAGCCAGACAACCGGGCTGGGGGGTAACCGTTACGGATTTGATATATGGGCCCATTAAGAATCCAAAACATGGATTGTTGAAGATAATGGCAGAAAAAGATCGTGGACCCTTAACATAATAACTGCCACGAAGATGTTGACATAATGCGGTTGGAGATATTGGCCAAGAATATCAGAGAGGATCTCCAACTAGTAGGGAGGTAAGTTTAGTATAAATAAGGGCTGATTTCAGAGAAAAAAGGTACACAATTCTCATTCTCTCTATTTCCATTCACATTGTGCACACACCTCACCCCACTAGTTGAGTATTGCTTCGTGCATAGTGATCATCTTCTGAAGGTATTTTTCTTCTATAAATACCTTAAGAGAGAGCTTGATCCAATATCAAAATCACCAACATTCTTGCTGGACATCCTGTTCACAAAAAACGGAACAGGTGGCATAAGAAGGAGAAAGGAATGAGTAAAAGGTAGCTTCTTAGGGCATGTATTAATACCATCTTGTTATTTACTTAAAAATAAATTTCGATCAGAGAAAAACATAAAAAAATATTTTATTTTCTGGGTGTAATTGGATTGAGTGTTTCGTAAACAATTTTTTTTATATTTTTCATCAATAAAATATTTGCATCAACCTAAAATCATAGACATAATTGACTAAATTTCATTATCAATTTTGTGTGTTATCATTCCACATTTATTTTGCTCTTAAAATTTGGTTATAAGAAAATTTGCATAATTTTCTCAATAATTGGTATCATAGCTTTGGTGGTTATTATTGTCAATTATCAACTTTAAACGATCAAGAGGGAGACAAATTTGAGTAGGAGTAGCTGAAGGAAAGGTGAAGGTTGACAATAATTGGGTGTTTCTCAACAGACAAGTTTATAGAGTTATCCAATTGACGTTATCCTATAATGTTGTTTTCAACATTGCAAAAGAAAAGACCACATCATGTTTTATGGCGACTCTTTCCAGTATGCATGAAAGGTCGCCAGTGTTCATTTGATGAGGTGGTTATTTAATTTGCAGATGATGGATGATACATCGACAATGCAACATCTCAATGAACTCAATATGGTCATAACTTAATTGAGTTTAATTGGAATTGAATTTGATGAAGAAGTACATGCATTGATACTTTTGTCTTCTCTACTAGAATGTTGGAATTCTACTGTCAAGACTATGAGTAGCTCGTTAAGAAGCAACAAGTTAAAATTTGATGATGTTCATGATTTGGTTCTCATTGAAGAGATTTGATGGAGATAGTCGAATGCATCAGCAACCTCTTCAGTTTTGAATACATAGTCAAGAGGAAGAAATTCAACCAAAGAAAATGGATGTGGTAAATCAAAAGACATGAGGTCTAGATCCAAGAATCATCATAGTTCCCACAACTTCAAGATTGTCGAGTGTTGGAATTGTGGAAAGACTGGGCTCTACAAAAATAATGCAAAAGTTCACTACTTCGCAAACAAAATTCTTTGAGAATTACGTCCCAGGAAATCTTGGAAAATTTTACCTTG
Organism: Glycine latifolia; assembly: GCA_013407115.1. NCBI lineage: Eukaryota > Viridiplantae > Streptophyta > Magnoliopsida > Fabales > Fabaceae > Glycine > Glycine latifolia. The sequence goes on along the minus strand of CM023958.1, from coordinate 17,181,096 downwards.
ATAATGAATAATCTTGTGATATTGTTGACAAATGTATGATGAAGATTAAGTTGAACATGCCTATTTGGGAATTGGAGAATGTCAGGCATATTCCCAACTTGAGAAATAACTTAATCTTAGTAGGCCAGTTGGTCAATGACGACCACACAACTGTTTTCCATGGTGATAATTGAAAGATTTCAAAGGGTGCAATAATGATTGCTCCAATATCTTACACCCAAGACTCTTCCTTTCTCTATAATGAGCATATAACACATCATTTCCTCCTAAGATGGAGGTAACATTTTCCTCTACCTTTGCCTCTTGATTCTTCAATGCACCCCTGCATTGATTTTTGTAGTGCTCAGTCTTTCAACAATTCCAACACTCAACAATCTTCGAGTTGTGGGAACTATAAAGAGGTTGATGATTTACCCTACTCTCTGTCGGATCTCTTCACTGGGAACTAGAACACGAATTGAATTTTAACTTTTTGCTTCTCGGCAAGCTACTCATAGTCATGACAGAAGCATTCCAACTTTCTGGTAAATAAGACAAAAGTATCAATGCTCGTACTTCTTCATCAAATTCAATTCCAACTGAACTCAATTGGGTTATGACTATGTTGATTTCATTGAGATGTTGCACTGTCGATGTGCCTTCCGTCATTCGCAAATTACATAACTACCTTATTAAATTAACTTTGTTTTAGGTTGGTGACTTTTCATACATACTGGAAAGAGCTTCCATAAGACCTATTGTGGTATTTTCTTTTGCAAAGTAGAAAGCAACATTCCGAGATAATGTCAATTGGATAACTCTGAGAGCTTTTTTGTTGAGAACAAACTAATCTTCATCCTTCATGCCTTGTTGTAGTTGATTTCGTGAAAGAGGTCGATACAACTTTTTTGATTGGTCTTCATCTTCCAAAATCTAAGTTCACACCATCGAACTTCTCAATTTTCATCTTTCCTTCATCTGTATCCATTGCTCCCACTCAAATTTGTTTTTTTTTGGATTGTTTAAAGTTGATAATTTTGGGAATTGACAATAATAACCACCAAATCTTTGATACCAGATGTTGGGAAAATTACGCAAATTTTCTTATAATTAGATTTGTGAAGAGCGATATAAATGCAAAATAGTAAAACACAAAATTCATAACGAAGTTTAGCCAATTATGCCTACATCTCTGAGTTGTTGCAGACCTTTTTTTATTGAAGAAGAAAAATATAAAAAAAAGATGCTTACAAACTCAACTCACAATCCAATTACACCAAGAAAATAAAAACAATATTTTATTTTATTAAATTTCTCTCTCGCTAAAGCTTTTTTTCTTTTGTCGATGCTTCTCTCTCTAGAATTGATTTTTAAGTAACAAACAAGGAGCTATTTATACATGCACAAAGAAGCTACCTTTTACTCATTCCTTTTTCCTATTTTTATGCCACCCAATGCAAGAGTTGTTTTCCTTCTTTTTCTCAACAAAACAATGATACACTTCATTCATTTTATTGGGTTGTGTAGGAACCTCTTTTTGGCCAACAAATCATTAGTTAGATATGATTCCACAAACCAAGGTTTGTCCAATAGAATTGAGCCTTAATTCATTCGATAAAAACATTCCAACAGTTTTTCAAATTTCTTTCACATAACACACAATGGCCAAGGTAGTTTAGACCTCGATGTTGGAGATTTTCCTATGTTGGAAAACAACCTCAACAAGCTCTTTAGAGAAAATGCTTGAGTTTTGGTGGTAAGCTTAAACTCCAAAATTCTTCCAATGGGAGGGATACATCTCAAATGCTAACGAGGGTAGAGAGTGATCATCGTTTCAAAATTAAAGAGGCACAAATAAGGAGCGGCTCTTGGTAGACTTCTAGTGAGTGAGGTGTGAAGACGATAGCTCCCAACTCGTTTAACATTTTCCTGCCAATCAAAGCAAGGTAAGAGATGTCGGCTTCGATAATTAAATACTTCATAGTAAAATTGCACGAGAGTGAGCCTTGATCGAAGGTGGTCATGAGGTCCACGTAACCTCATGTTTCCACCTTCGCTATGCAATTTTGGAGTTGTTGGAAAGTGTCCACGTTGGTCATGGTTGTCTGAGGAGGGTTGGAAGTGTCAATAGGAGTATGACGCCCAAGGCTAGAGTGTGTGCTGACCATCCGTAGGTTGATAGTGAATGTGATTTGATGAAAGATGCGAGGCCATAGGGTAAGTTTTACTGCGGCCCCACGGTGGACGCCAAATGTTCTTACCAAAATCTGGAAGTGCCTCACACTGAGGTGGATGTGGTCTAGGTGGGTTCCAGATTTTGCACATCGGATGATGAGTCAACCTTGTGAGGAAAGGGGGCTTGCAAAACAAAGGAAAGAACTCTGACGCTCAAGTAAGCACATCAATTATAGAGAGGAATGTATAACTGAATGTAAATGTCCGAGGTGGTCTCGGAATCTATATGTTCACTGTGGGTGAATGATTGTGTGAATGAGTAAAAAGGTTAGATAGAACCTGTATTTATAGCGTGGAGTATGGGCCTTAAGCCTTTAATGATAATTAATTTGTTGATAAGATAAACAGATAATTGCAAGCTGTTATATAATTCAAACAATAGATAATGCATACCGTGTAGATAGTCTGTTACTTGTAGATAAGTAACAACTCATAGATAATGCCTTGTAGATAATCTGAGATCTGTTAGGCCAAAATGACCCGGCTGCTAAGGGTTGACATCCACGTTCCTGTAGCATGGCTGACTGATAAGCGTTTGTCGTGTCGCTTCAAAACAATTAAACTAAGCTAATTCTGTAGCACAGGATTAACCTAGGTCGACCCAAAGACACTATCAATATGGTTCTATCTTCAATTCACTACTAACAGTAAAGGGGATTTGTGTCGAACAGTTTGCAGGCGCGAAGTAAAAATTACAAAAACACAAACTACGATTAAAGAACAATGCAGAAACTAATAGAATTGATAACAAGTAATATAAAACAGATTAAAGAGCATCAATCCAATTCACCAAACCAAGCTATTCAAATCATCATCATTCTCAAAAATTTGTCTTATTGTGAAAGTTCATTCAATTTCATTAGAAGCAGTTCAATCGAATTAACCCTAAATTAATTGAAACCACAACCCTAATTGAAATATCATCCAATTAATCTGTGATTTATATTCCAAATTAGGAAATGAATCCATAACCTAATCTGCTTTCAATCCTAAAAGCATTCATAATCATGAAAACAGAATAGCAATTGAAGAAGAAAGTGAACATTCACACAGAATTCGAAATACAAAACCAGAACTCAAATTCTTCTCTTGCTTGGGTTGGATCCTTGGATTGATTGATTATTTAGCCTTCCATGATCATCATCAATGAAAGCCCCATGAAATAAGTGCACGAAAATGGAAGAAGGGAAAACAAAAATGAAGAACAGTGAAGAACAAGGAAGAACAGTTGAGAGAAAATAGGAGAAAGGGTTTTGATTCTAAAAACTTAAAAAGAGAAATGTAAAACTGTTTTTGCAAAATGAAATGTAAAGTAATAATTCCTCCTAATGTCACTAATATATAGTTACTAAGTCTGAAGAAAAGAATGGGCCATGAACAACTCATCAATTCTAATTATTTATGCTATTTACACCAATAAAAGTCTAACTCGCAGCCCAAAATACAAGTGCAGTGGTTCTGATTTCAAAGCCTAAAATGACCCTCCAAATGGCAGAATTGGCCTCGGCTTATTTTTGGCAAACTTGTAGATCTTTTTGTTATCTTTCCAAGGACTGTAAGAACTCTCAATTTGGAGTTCCGTAGAGCTCTGTAGGTCCTGTATAAGGCAGATACATCAAGTGAGCATAAAATCCGAAAATATGCAACAATTAGCAATTAAGCCCACTAACTTGCCTAAGACAAAAACTGAATTAGAATGGAAAAATAAAAGTACAAGAGAAGTCAAATAAGCTAAGAATGATAGAAAAATATTTAACTGAAGGCACTTCATCATTGACATGGAGGACAAACACGTGTACAGTGATCCCACAGTAATGACCATATATACTTTTGTTATTTTGTGCAGTACAATTTTGTATACACAAATATAATACATATTCATACTTCAAAATTTACAACAAAGGCAAGACATGTTAATGCAAAAAATATTTGTACACATGCCACTTATAAATAAATTAAAAAAAAACTTAAATGTGCTTACTAGTCTCATATAGGAAAAAAACTCACTACAAATTTCTTTCCAATAAATTATACAATTCTGCATTACTCTAATTTCAAAAAAAAATCCAAAAGAATTCAGAAGAAAAAAAAAGGGCAAAAAATGTATGGGCTGAAATAAAAGAATAGAAAGAGAGAAGGGAAATGCTTCATACACTACATCTTTTTCTAATACACTATATTTTTTTAATGACAAAAGTACCCCTTTAGCAACTTTATATTCCATGTCGTGCTGTTGTTTTCATTTTGTGGCTCTGTGGTGTAGAAATGATATTTTGGTGCTTGTAGACATTGTTGGCTGTGAATATGTAGGTGGTGGTAGAGGCGTTCATTATTTACCTTCATCGGAGTGTTGCTAGTGGTGGGTGGTGGTGGGTGCTAGTGGTGGCACTAAGGTATTTTTTATTTTTTTTATTATATACGGATTAGGTAATCCATATGGATGATACGGATTACACAATCCGTAAGTTACATTTAACGAATATGATGAATACGGATTAACTAATCCATATGCCTCATACAGATTACATAATCCGTTCATACAGTATTTTTTTAAAAATAATTTTTGGAAAAAAAAATTAAAAAAGGATTATAATAGATTATAATTAATTAAAAAAATAAATTTGTGTATCCCTTTTAAAATTTGGGGATGAATTAGTATGAATAAATTGGATAGTTAGGTATGTTTAATTTATTTTGATTGTTTTGATTATTATATTTTTGAAAATTGGATGTATTAAGTGTAAATATTATTATGTATTTAATGAAATTTATATTGTATTTTCCATGAATTTGTATTATACTTATGACTTTAATGTTGTTAAATATTATTATTATGCGTTACATTGAATTGTTAATGCATAAATTTTATTTTGATTTGTTAAGATGGACAACGACGAGTGGATGGATGACAGTATTTGTCTGAAGATATTAATATGAATGAAGACATTGAAGAAGAAAATGATGCGGGTAAAAATGATAATTGTTCAGTTGACTATTCTGCAGCGTTCAAGACGTCTGAGGTATTGATATGATTTTGAGTTTAGTTAAAGTTCTTAAATGAATGAATTTAGTTGATTAAAAAAATGAATTATCTGTTTTGGTAGGTGTTCCATTCCCGTGAGGACGTATTGAAATGGGCTCGAACAGTTGCATATGAGAATTGTTTTGTAGTTGTTATAATGAGGAGTGGCATGTCAAATGGAAAGGTGGTAACAACATTCATATGTTTTAATTGGTTGTGAAAGGAGTGGAAAGTATGGATCATGGAAAAATAATTTGGTACCTTCAACGACCAGCACCAGAAAATGTGAATGTCCTTTTAAGTTGCGAGCCAAACCAATCCCAGGAGGTCAAAGGTAGATAGTGAACGTAATATGTGACACTCATAATCATGCTTTGGCTAGGTCATTCTGTGGACCCCATATGTTGGTCGACTAACTGAGGAGGAGAAGATAATTGTAGCTGATATGACAAGATCGATGGGGAAACCAAAGAATATTCTCCTAACTTTGAAGGATCACAATGCCAATAATTATACAAGTTTGAAGCAAGTATACAATACAAGATATGCATACCATACGCGTATTAGAGGCAATAATACCGAAATGCAACAATTAATGAAACTTCTTGAATGCGATTTGTATATTCATTAGCATAGATTAAAGGATGAAAATGTTGTACGTGACTTATTTTGGGCACATCTAGATGCAGTAAAATTGAGCAATGCATATCATATGGTGTTCTTGATAGATAGTACATACAAAATAAACAGGTACAGACTTCCGTTACTTGACATTGTTGGTGTGACACCTACTGGTTTGACATTTTTCAGTTGTATTTTCATATTTAGAGGTCGAACATATAAACAATGTTGTGTGGGCCCTTGAATGATTTAGAGGGATATTTATGAAAAAGTGAATTTTTCCCAGAGATCATTGTTACTGATAAAGATTCAACATTGATGAATGTCGTGAAAACTGTTTTTCCTAATTCAACGAATTTATTGTGCCGATTTCACATTGAGAAGAATGTGAAGGCAAAATGTAAAACTTTTATTCTACAAAAGAACGCTTGGGACTACGTCTTGGAAGCATGGGGAGTCTTATTGATTGTGGTACGGAGAAACAATATGGTGATTGTCTTATGAAGTTTGAAATTGATTGTTCACCATGGCCAACACTTGTTAATTATGTGAAAGACACATGGTTACATCCTCACAAGGAAAGATTTGTAACAATATGGACAAATAAAGTAATGCATTTGGGGAACACTACCACTAACAGGTAACTGACTTTTAAAGTTGTTTACATTGTCATTTGAATAAGTTGGATGTTTTCAAAGTATTGTTATGTTGTCATTAAATGCAGGTTAAGTCTGCTCATTGGACTTTGAAGAGGCTACTACAAAATAGTCTTGGAGATTTATGTAGTGTTTGGGATGTGATGAATAATATGATGACGTTGCAATATACTGACATAAAGGCATCATTGGAAAGAAGCACCCATGTGTGGGACATGTATTTAAAGTAACATTGTACAAGAGACTTATTGGCATAGTGTCCAGGTATGCGTTAAACCAGATTGCTACTGAGTTTGAACGAGTTCATTATGCGAGCAAAAACCCCTCTCGTTGTGGATATGTGATGAGGACTACCCATGGTCTCCCTTGTGCATGTGGGCTAGCTAGAGTTGTTGTTGGCAACATACCACTTTCAAGCATTCATATATTTTGGCGGAGATTACATTTTTCAAACCAAGGTTTAGATGATGGGCAGATTCACATTACCGACGAGATGAAGGCTATCTCCAAGCGTTTTGAGAAGCTTGACATGTGTGACAAAGTGCCACTTAAGAGTAAACTTAAAGAACTTGCATTTCCTGATTCAACTTCCATGCTTCCCCCTCAAAAAGATGAAAACAAAAGGTGCTCCAAAAAATAAACACACAAATCACGAAAGATCAACCAAGCGGGATCCGTCTTACTTTGAGTATGTGGATGAATTACATTCCGTGCAAAATAGTTGCTCGACACATAAAAGGTCTGCTTCTTCATCTAGTCAAACACTGAACAACAGGAACTTTACTATGTTGGATCAATTTCATCCTTTTATACATAGATTCATTATTAACATCACTAATGTTAAAGCTGATGGTAATTGTGGATATCATGTTATTGTTGTCGTATTAGGTTATGGTGAATAATCTTGGCCTTTAGTGCTCAATCATTTGTTGAAAGAACTTGCACAATGGTCTGATCAATGTATAGCCTTGTTTGGTGGCATTCAGAGGTTTGAGCAATTAAAGCGGTCACTTTTTGTTAATGGTTTAGCAAAGGTAAAAAAAAAAAAGCTACATTTTCACGTCACTTTGGACTGTTTTTTT